>OX369308.1:17603288-18138288 GCA_947284805.1 Coleophora flavipennella
CATCTAATAATTTAATACCTATATGGTATGTGGATATTAAATTGTTCAAAGAGGTTAAACCTGAAAAAGGAGCGCTAAAATTAGCTTCTAACAAATATACTCACTAGCCAAATTCAAGGTAAAGGAAGAGTGACTGTTGAAACATATGAACACTATATCAACTTTTATGACACCCTGTATATACCCAATCTATCTACAAACCTGATATCAGCCGGAAAAATCACAGACAGAAGAAATGAGGTAGAATTAGAAAAAGATAAAGCCTATATCATAGAGAAAAATGGTAATATTGGAATGATAGCATTGATAAACGAAAGACTATACTGCATTGATTTTTACACAAAAAAAGTTGCATAATTTGCACCTTTAAAGAAAGTTCGATCATGGAGTTGCACCGAAAACTTGGGAGTCTAAATGAAAGGGATATTAAAATTTTGGCTAAAAACGAGCTAATGTATGGTTTAAAGTTAACCGATGAAAATATAGAAACTTGTGAAACCTGAATAAATTTTAAAAGACATGACAAACTACGCACCACTGAACTGCTCGAAATAATACATAGCGAAGTTTGTAGACCATTTGATTGTGAATGTTTGGGCGGATAAAAATATTATGTCACATTTATTGATGACTACACGAGATATTTTTATGTGTACTATATGATAAATAAAAGTGAAATATTCAAATATTTCAAAGAATGCAAGGCTGAAGTAGGAGTTTTCCACAAAAATAAAATACAAAACCTACAATCTGATAATGGTGGTGTACATTGGAGCATAAAATTCGACAAATTCCTGAGACAACACGGAATAAAAGACAAATAAAATTAAACCATAATTAACGCCCACCTTCGTGAGACGTGAAACAACATTTTAAAATTATTATTAAATAAGAAGTATAAGATGGAAGACAGTAAAGGGGAACTGAATCCAATGAGACAGGCCTTTCATTGCAGAAAGCAGAGAAGACTGAAATGAAAGAACCTCCACAAAAAATCTAATAGGTGCTCTAATGTATTTAGCAGTGGCTACAAAATCCGAAATTATGTATGCAAAAGGGTACTAAGATACCTAAAACGGACAAAGTGTGTGGGCTTGATGTTCAAGAAAACTGAACAGCCTTTATATAGTATATGGCGAATGCCGACTGCGGCGCATGTCAGATAGACAGAAAATTGTTTTCTGATTATCGCTTCAAATTTGGAGGAGCTTGTATTAGCTGGACGTCATAGAAACAAAAATGTGTCGCACTATCTACGGCAGAAGTCGACTATGTCGTTCTTACTGAAGCAGCTAAGGAAGCTATTAACATAGGCATGCTATACACAGATCTTAGGTTGCGTGAAGTCCAGCCTGTGATGATATGCCGCGACAATCAGGCTGCAATAAAGCTAAATTCAAACAAGATGGTCAGTCCTAAGTCAAAGCACATTGACATGAGAGTTCACTATATAAGGGATTGTGTGCAAGATAAAAATATAGAACTTCATCTCATTGGGACTGAAAGCAATAAAGCTGACCTTACTACAAAAGTGGAGCGATACTCCCAAGAGGCGGAGCACCAGTAGTCTGCTGTATGGAGGAGTGGAGAGAGCCGCTAGCAATTACACAGCAAACTCCATGGTGTGCAAATATGTTTTCTTCTTAAGATAATGTCGTTACAAATTTTGTTATAAATGCCTGTGTAAAAAATAACTATTTATATTCTTATATTTATTGTGCTTCATATTTATCGAGTTAGTGTAATAAAATCCCTTACAGAGTTCGATGCTCTTAATATAATTTTAAAAAAATCTTGTCGAACACTTTGAACGGTGCAACATAGGTTGATTCGCAATGGTTATTCAGAATCAAAAAGGAGGCGGGAAATAGAACACGCTTCGAAGCTCAGTTAGTTATACTAGGCTTCACGAAGGATTTGTTTATTTGAAAATCTTCGCACCTTTGATTGCCTTAGCTGTTTGACTTGATCTTAAAGTTCAACAAACGGACGTGTGTATCATATATTTTTTTTTATTTTTTTTTATTAAAAATTTGAGTGCCTTTGGTTATTTCTCACCTGATGGTAAGTGACGATGTAGTCGAGGATGGTACACGTAAACTCAAATAATGCTTATTCACTCTCGCCTTGAAGATCCCCAAATTGTAGGAGTCGGGAAACACAGACGCACGCAAGGAGTTCCACTCCATCGCTGTCCGCTTAATAAATGAGGAAGCGTAGTTCGTTTAGGCTAAATATCAACAACAAAAGGGTGGAACCTCCCCCCTTCCGTTGACCGAAGGTGGAATGGAGCTGTGGGATGAGGTACTGAAGTTCTTGAGCACACTCTCCGAAATGAATTCGATAGAAAACTGAAAGACAGGCAACTTTGCGGCGATGGTTTAAGGCTTTGAAGCTTGTTTTTGACAAGCTCATCGTCGCCCATGAGTCTCCGGCCGCGTCGGTCTATCTATCGCGTCCAATGTATCCAGCTGATAGCGGGCTGATCCATCCCATAGGTGAGAACAGTACTATGTACTAATATATATATGTATATCGGTATATCACAACCATTTTTTTCAAAGACTTACAGCTGAAATTTGTTATGGTTATATAAATCTATGACTACCAAAAGTTATGGAATAAAATCTGTAAAAAATATTTTAGGGTACCTCCCTCACATGTAAAGTAGGAGTGATTTTTTTTGTTGTTACTTTCTCTATTGTGTGGGGTATTCCCTATGGTGTTGAATAGGTTTTTAAAATAATTAAGGGTTTTTTAAGATATTTTTTTTTAGATTAATATAAAGCTTTAAAGTGGTGTTTGTTTTAGAGTTGCATGTCTCCACGCACTACTCGCTAAACAACTATTTCAGGAAATCGGAAAATGATCACGGCCAAGTAGGCTTTCTTAGATTAGAAGTAGGTAATAGTCGATTCACTTAAGATGAGCATTTGGATTTATAAAAAGTTGATAGATTTTCCATACAAAATGTTATATATACTGCAACAAAATAAATATTAAAAAATTAATAAACAGTAAAGTAATAAAAGTTTTCATACTTTTTCGAAGTCGAGTTTTAATTTTTTAACTTTTATTTTATTGCAATTACTATAAAATATTTTATATGCAAAATCGATCAACTTTTTCCAAATCCTACCTACTTCTTATCTAAAAAAAGCCTACTTGGCGGTCATAATTTTCAGACTTCCTGAAATAGCAGTTTAGCTAGTAGTGTGGGGACATACAACTCTAACGAAAATGACCACTTTAAAACTTTTTATTAATCGAAAAAAATATTTTAACAAACCTTCAATGATTTTAAAGACCTATTCAGCGATGTACATTACACTATAGGGAAAGTAAACAAATTAAAATCACTCCCACTTTACATTTAAATGTAATGTAAAGGTACTTTAGGTACCCTAAAATTATTTTTTTACAGATTTTATATCACAACTTTATGGTATGTGTATAATAACCATAACAAATTTAAAATTTACAGCTGTAAGTCTTTGACAAAAATGGCTGTGTTATACCGACGGACAGATATAGATAGACATAGGGAAACTATGGTTTCTAGTTTGACTACGTTACGCTATAGAACTTATTGCCTTTTACAATTAGGCACACAACGAATAGAACGCGTTGACAAGTTTAATGAGCTGTGTGAGTTCGTTAACAACTCATAACGTCCCCACTGCTGGGGCAGAGGTCTTTTCTCAAGCTCGGGAAGGTAAGGCCATACTCCACACACGGAGGCCGCGTCCGGGTTGGTGGAGGTCGTAAGACTAGTAGAGTACCCCACTGTCAGAAGTTTTTCAAGCCGCCTATAAGGTATGAAGAGCTTCGGTGGTGTTAAGGCTAGGGCCGCCGCCTCCTGTCCAGGACGTCGTGGTTCGAATCCTGCCACTTACCAATGTGATTTCAAATTTAGATTTCATATGTACGTTTATCTGACGCTCTTACAGTGAAGGAAAACATCGTGAGGAAACTGCACGCACCTGCGAAGAAACTCGCAGGTTGTGTGGGAAGTCGATCAACCCGCACTGGGCCCGCGTGGTCGACTAAGGCCCGATCGTCCTAATTCAGGGTAGGCTCGAGTCCCTTGGTGGGGACGTATATGAGCTGATATGATGATGATAAGGCATCTGATACGACTTAACGATCTAGTGATAGAAACTGCGTAACGGCTTAACGTGTCATGCAAAGTACGGAAACGGTCGAGATAAATCAGTCAAACCCATCTACGTAAGGACCGCGCTTCGGGTCAGTGAACCACGCAAATCACACTGAGCAACGACTGCTTCACACTGTCGTGAGTGTCATGTGAGAATCTGTTAAGTCTGAAGAGGACATCGCTTCTGGGATAGAACAGATAGATAAGACCACTTGCTCAATTTCGATCCGTATTGTGGCCACGAAAACTCATAATCTCTAAGAGTAAAACTCAAAATGTTCCACTCCAATGTGAAAACTGTCCTGCTACAGGGGTGCGAAACGTGGAGTTTTACTGAAAACATCACGGTAGTAGTAGTAGTAGTAGACATTTAGGTACTGTAGGCCTCCAACAGTACCAAAATGTCTACTAAACTATGACTATGTTATTTGAATTGGAAAGCTCCTAAATTGATAAAGATATTATCAAACTTGGAACTTTCATTTTTCTTAATCAACAAAGTCACTTTTGCGACTGCTAAATCAGATGTATACCATTCATTTGCTCTTGTTGGCTTTGTCCAGCTATACTTTCATTGCAATAAGTATCAAGTGTACAATCGCATATGAAGTTGGGGACGCGTTTATAGGTAGAAAATGATCTATATTTTGAATATCGAATATCACTCCAATCTTCATAGACATTATTTAAAAAAACGTTGCCAAGATTGAACATGCTTTCGCCGCTGGTAGAGCTGCAGTTATTTTGCCCCTCGCTCGCCGCTGCAGCTCGCTGCCGTGCCCCGTTCGCGATCGGCAACTGTCTTTGAGAGATCGTACATAAATCTTTTTCGATATATTCGTTTTTTTATACGAGAGAATTTCTAATACATTTTAATGCAATCGCAGTGGTTTATTTAGCAAATACCTAATATACCTAAAACCTAATAAGTAGTAGTCTATTTAGGAAGCTTAATATTGTAATAGAAACTAAGGAACTAGAATAAGGCTAGTGATATTACAAATTAAAAACATCAGGGCAGTTAAGTGTAGGTTAATAACACTTGTGGAAGAACATTACAAGTAAAAATGCATTATAATAACATTACTGTTGATGCTATCAGTCAAATTGTTACACATAACTGTTGTTTTTTGTTTACGTTATGACCTTTCAGAGCCAGTTACGAGTCTGATCCTCCCAATCTGTTAAATCACACGAACACAAACAAAAGAAACACGGCTCGCTGTTCTAGAATTACTTCATAATGTTTATGTATTGTAGCGTAGGATAGGTGACGTGGAAAATCTATAATTATAAGCAAAAACATTAATGTATATAAAAATAACATGTGGCCCGTGGTGTGGCCCTAGAATAGTACTACCCCATGTTCGTAAGTACAAGTAAAACGCATTATTATATACAGGATGTTTGATAGAACGTAGTCAGGAAGAGAAGACCATTTAGAACATGTAAAGCGCCAATAACCTTTAACGACCTCGAAGGTCTTTTTTAAATAAATACTCGAATTTTATTGGGAGCTTACACACATTTTTTTTACTGAATATGTTAGTTTAAAATAGGTTTTATATATTGTTTTTGTCATTTGTCATAGTTTGAGCCGAATAATAACGAGGCAATGGAGCGAGCTATGCTCAGAATTTCCCTACGCGATCGAATCAGAAATGAGGAGATCCGCAGGAGAACCAAAGTAACCGACATAGCTCTCAGAATCGCTAAACTGAAGTGGCAGTGGGCAGGGCACACAGCTCGTAGAAAAAATAAATGGCCGTTGGGGCAGTAAAGTTCTCGAGTGGCGACCGCGCACCGGAAAACGTAGCGTAGGTAGGCCTCCCACGCGGTGGACCGACGACCTGGTGAAGATAGCGGGAAGCCGCTGGATGCGGGCAGCGCAGGACTGGTTGTCGTAGAAATCCTTGGGGGAGGCCTTTGTCCAGCAGTGGACGTTTTTCGGCTGTTATGATGATAATGATGATGAATAACGAGACAAATACACTGGTTTGCAAAGAAAACAGGTCGGTTATAAAAATGCGATATCTTTTGAAACATTTTAGCAATGCTTTTAAAATAAAAACTAAATTAAAGTTTATTTCATTATGAATAAACGAAGGAGCAAAACCTTTTTATTTCTTTTTGGTGATTGTATTAAAAACCGAAAATAAATAAAGACGATTATTAATATTTGCACATCAAATTTGGAACTATTTGTTTTACTTTTGTTTCTGTTCTGTCATTTTTATTTTCTTGTACAGAAATCTGGGGGCACGGTAGTGCCCCCGCCAAGACGAGCCAAGCGAAACTAAGCGAAATCTACCTTTTCTCGAAGCGCTTCGTCGTTTTTTTGAACCCTCATAACTTGGGTTTGGATTTTACCAGATAAACAAAATTCTCGTAATATGCTGTCAATAGTAGATTTATTAAACATATAAAGTTTCAATTGCATAGCTCTTATACTTTAGATTTTATTAATAATTTAAGAACCCCGATTTTAAAATCATCAAAATTCTTAAGGTACTTCCTGAAGTCCTAGAAAGCTGAAATTTGGTATATAAGCCAGTATTAGTACAAAAACTTCAAAAAAAACTAAAACTTAGAATTTTGACCCCCAAAACCCTTAAACTAGGGGATGGGAGTCTACCAACACCATACCAGGAACACTCGCAGGGTCAAAACTTTGTCAACCTAGTCGTTCGTTAGGAACACTCGGAGGGACAAAACTTATAAAACTGTAAAAAGTTTTCACTTCTGTCGGCATTCCCGGAGTGGTTAGTTTTTATAAAATAAAATACGTATCCCAGGGTTTTAAGTAACCCAGCTAGTGGTATTAAACTTTAACTGCAGAGAGATACGTGAATGAAAGCTTTAATGAAAGCGTGAATGAAAAGTTTAATGTTGGCCCATTTTTAGTAAACATGGGCGAAAACGCCATCTTTATGAAAGATAACGCTCGTCCCCATACAGCTCGTATAGTGTTTGAGTACCTTGATGATGTCGCTATCACTCGCATGTAGTGGCCAGCACGCAGCCCAGACTTGAACTACGCTAGTACTCTTTATTATACTGTGCTTGAACCCCATCGAGCATGCCTGGGATGAACTGGGACGATGTGCACACCAATACACGCTTCGTGAACTGAAAAAAGCACTGATAAAGGAATAGTAGAAATCTGGTGGAATGCATGCCAAACCGTGTAACAACTTTTTTAATAGCTCTTCATGGTAATACAAAATACTGACATGTGTGAAAAATTGTCATTTGTACCTAACAAACTTTTATTCAAAATAAACTTTACAATCTTGAAGTTTTATGACTTATTTTGATTTTTATTTAGAACTATGAAACTATTGTGTATAATAAAGTTTTACTACATAAAGTTTGTTAAAATATTTTAAAAGTTATTGAGGTTTTTGTTTCGGACCCGTTTTCTTTGCTGTCGAGTGTAGTTATTACAAGAGAACCAAATATCAGCCACGATTATAAAAATAATACATTGCCAAAATTTGTATTAGGTTATTAAACAAAAGTCAGAAACGCATACAAAGGGTTCCGTACCATAATACCAGATGGCGCTAGTTTCTTCATGTTTAAAAAAAACACGTTTTTGGAATGGAGACGCCCCTTTATTTTTTCACTTTTTCTTATTTTTTGTGATAGCGACAGGCAACAGAAATAAATCATCTGTGAATATTTCAACTGTCTAGCTATCACGGTTCATTAAATACACCTTGGTGTCACATGGACTGACAGACAGACAGACGGACGGACAGCGAAGTCTTAGTAATAGGGTCCCGTTTTTACCCTTTGGGTACGGAACCCTAAAAAACACAAGGTTGCAAGTACCTAAATGGTCATCGGCCCTAAACAAGTTCTAATTTGTGCCACCAAACCTCCGATCGTTTGAGTGGGGGCACTATTTCAGAACGAATATGATAAAAAAACATTAAAAATACCAAGGACTAAAACTGATTTTCATTTTATACGTAGATTTTGAAAATAGGGCTCTTCAAAGTTAATCGTTATTTGCTCATTATTGCTGCAAGTCTGCGACAATGGGAGGTGGCGCACAGTTAGGCATTAGAAAGGCCGGGCTTTCGCTAATGACATCCCGCCCGCCATAGAGCTGCGCGTTTTTACGGAAACTCTTTGTTCAGACAAACAAGCGACGACGAGACGTCACCTCTTTATTCAATGAGGTATTTTGGAAGTTACTCTTAACACTTTATTGAATTTTAATATAACATTAAGTGGTGAGGTTTATGCATATTAAAAATATATTTACTTACAGTTTTTTTTTGCGTAAGCGAATGGAGGTTTTAGGGTTTCGTTGCTTATATGGACAAAACGGAACTCATAATTAGTACAAAATTGTCACTCACGCGTTTTTTACTCTGCTCGTCTGTCTGTCACGACCCGGATATTATGAAATATTACAAAAAAAAATATTTTTGGTGAATTTTGAATGGCCCATGTGGGATATCGTTTAAAAGGATTAATCCTATGCAATACTAAAATAATTTTTCATTTTTAGGTTTCCGTACAGCTAAAGGGTGTCTAACGGGACCGTATTACCAAGCCTCCGCTGTCCGTCCGTCTGTCTATCAGCGGGCTGTATTTCACGAACCGTAATAGATAGACGGCTGAAATTTTCACTGAGCAGTTAATAGCTGCTGTAACATAAATTTAATAAAATAAAAAAAGTGAAAAATTAGGGAAAACCGTTTTTATGGGTATTTTAGAGGTATTTTTGATTTATCTCTATCAAAAAACGGTAATACATAGAAGTGTGAATATAAGTGTGATTATGGTAATAAGTAAGTAAAGTAAGTGAAACAACAAATAATAAAAACTGGCCAAGTGTGCGTTTTACTCGCGCTTAGTAGTCCGAAATTAAAGAAAAAAGAACATATTTCTGTCGCTCGTGTTGATTTCTTTTGTTTGTAATGTGAACAGATATCACTATCATAGTTGTGTCACAGATTACTAAATAGTTACTTGGTTGTGTGGAGAGGTGTGATAGTACGGAACCCTTGGAGCGCGGGTCCGACTCGCACATGGCGGGTTTTTTACCCTACTGCGCCAGAAGGAGGGTTATGTTTTTTGAGCGTATGTATGCATGTATGTATATTTCTTTGGCACGCTCTGTAGCCAAAACGACTTGATGGATTTTGGAGTGCGAGATGTCTTTACATTAGTCTTGATCCCGTGAGTGACATAGGATATTTTCTTTCCCGACAGGCCAACAGAGGGTGGTTGATTTTCAATACAGTCGTGTTTTTGACGTGATAACGTCTTATAAATCGATGAACGCCAGCTGACTCACGAAAAAGTGTCACGTCCCGCCCGCCTGAGCCGAGCGTGCAAGCGAGAGCGCGGAACAAGCGATAGATGGATAGATAGAGAGGCACGATCAGCCTAAGCGTTCGGCTTGTGACACGTTATCACGTAAAATTGTCGTCCGTAAACCGACTTTACAGACAACAAATTTTAACTCTCATTTTGGAGGTATAACTTAATAATAATATATATATAAATTGTTTTTTTTAATAAAATAAAACCATACTCCAATATACCTGTAAGCAGACAGACATCTCTTTAGGGTTCTGTTGACAACAACTTATGTAACAACCCTTATAGTTTATCCATGTCTGTCCGTCTGTCTGTCCGCGGCCTATCTCTGAGACTATTATATTAGTACTAGAAAGCTGTAATTTGGCATATTAATCAAGCCGACAAAGTGGTATTATAAAACCTTTGAAAAAAAAATTTTTGTGTAAAAGGCGTGGATTGTTTTTCGTTGTAATACCCTGTCGTGTAGGGTAGGTGTTGTTGAATAAACCTTTCAAAACTACTGTAGGTGTTCTGAAACCGTTTTTCGATTTTCGATTGGTTTGCTAAATATTAAGTTTTCAAGTACTAATTTTTGTTACTCAGATTTTTCCTGGAATAATTACCCAGTACTGTAGGCCTTTTTAATACCTAGTTATTCACAAAGTTTCATTGAAATCGTTAATCCATTTTTGAAAAAAAGAAACAAACCTGGTTTTGTATGGGAGGTAGGATATTCAAATTTTTTTCAAATAACAAACTTCCACGTGCCATGTATAGTTATAGTAACGTAACAAGCTGCATCAAAATCGTTAGAGCCATTTTACTATGATGGCAACCCCAAAAAACAAAATAAGTAGGGGAAAAATGTTTGAAACATAAAAATAATATGACTTTAACCCAAATTTTACCCAAATCGGTCCAGTATTTTGGGAAGTAGGGCACAGAACGGACGCACAGTTTTTTAGACTATAATAGTGTCAGACATCGATATCTATCAAAATCTCAACTTACCCGATTTCTGTGACCATGATAGGTACCTTCTCATCACAATGGGTACTCCTTGGTCACTCAAAGGTAAAAATGGATAAACTCGACTTTTTTTAGGTTTCCGTACCTCAAAATGTAAAAACGGAACCATTACAGGATCACTCGTGTGTCTGTCTCTCCGTCCGTCTGTCACAGCCGGAAGCTCGGAAATTACCGGACCAACTGAGTTGAAATTTGGTACACATGTGTAAATCGGTAAGGTCCGACCGAGACTACATTTTCAATCTCTGCCGAGACCGAGAATAAAATAAATTCTCGGCCGAGACCGAGACCGAGAGCGCTACACGGAAAAATAGGTGATTTTTTCATATATTTGCATTATTTAACTAAAAAAACATGCGTTATAAACGAACAAACTTTTATAATGGTTTAAAAGTACTACAAATAAACTTATTAGAGAGCGGAAATACAAATTTCAAGAAATAGTAGTCGACTTAAACGCACTCCATTTTTTTAATATGGTGTAGCAGAGAACGGAAATAAAAATTTCATAAAAGACTTTTAAACGCACTCTATTTTTTTAATATGATCTAGAGGAGAGCAGAAATAAAAATTTCAAGAAAGACTAGTCGACTTAAATGCCCTCTATTTTTTAATATAATACAAATTTCCAGAAAGAGTAGTCGACTTAAACGGACTCTATTTTTTTAAATGGTGTAGCAGTGAGCGAAAATACAAATTTCAAGAAAGAGTAGTCGACTTAAACGCACTCAATTTTTTAATATGGCGCAGCGGAGAGCAGAAATACAAATTTCAAGAAAGAGTAGTCGACTTAAACAGACTCTATTTTTTATAATGGTGTAGCAGTGAGTGAAAATACAAATTTCAAGAAAGAGTAGTCGACTTTAACGCACTCAATTTTTTAATATGGCGCAGCGGAGAGCAGAAATACAATTTTCAAGAAACACTAGTCGATTTAAACGCACTCTATTTTTTAATATGGTGCAGCGGAGAGTGAAAATACAAATTTTAAGAAAGAGTAGTCGACTTAAACGCACTCTATTTTTTAAAATAGTGTAGCAGAGAACGGAAATACTAATTTCAAGAAAGAGTAGTCGACTTAAACGTAACTCTATTTTTTAAATGATGTAGCGGAGAGCAGAAATAAAAATTTCAAAAAAGAGTTGGTGACTTAAACGCACTCAAAGTTTTAATAATAAATATATAATAATAAACTATCAAAAGTAAATTATAAACTTTTTCTTCAATAGCTGTTGCCCGCGACTTCGTTCGTTAGTTAACTCATAATGGCGAATTAAAAAAATAATAATTTATGAAATTAAATCCAAAAAATCACATGTTGACTGTCATTGCGGACCAGACATTTACAGGAAACTGTACACGCTTGAACTGGAACTGAAGTTGTTCGAAATGATGGGGATGCGCGGTATAAAAAAATACTCACCAGCGCCACAGCCTGTCAGAGGTTCTACCTTCAGCCGAGTAGGTACGTTACACAGTTTCGGAGGGATTAAATTTTGCAAAAACGTAATCGGAACTCTGACTTTCAGGATAACAGAATGCGCCGAGAGCCCAGTTAACTAAACCCAAAGATAACTGAAATTATGTATGGTAAACTGTAGCACTGCCCTGGTCTATGATACTAATTTAAAAAAAAAAAAACGCTATGTTTTTTTTCAAGTCTTCAATTTTTAAGTCTAACACACAAATTAAGGACACTAACGACGCTGAAAAACTATAACGTCACGCCTTGTTAGCTTTTTTTAAGAAGTGATTAAAAGTAACACAATAACTTACGGTCAGCTAAGTTACTATTAAGTAAGTCAAGTGCTAATCCTCCACCAATAACGATTCCCAAATTCCTCATGGGGACTAATCTACGTTTAGGTACCTTAGGTACTACGTAGATCCTGGGCATGCAATTTTTGACATTTTTAAAAGGAAACAAATACCTACCATTTTCTTGAACTAAGAAGAGTATTTATAGGACGCTGCATACACACGTAGTTTGACTCCTATTTGAACAATAATCAACCAAGGTTATTGAAACTGAAGACATAAACATATGTGTCGGTGGTTTGTCAGATTTCCGTAAGAAAATGTAAGAATTTTGTAAAAAATCAGTATTCCGTAAAAATTCAGTATATAAGTATATATTTATTCAGTAAATATAAAATGTTACATTTTTTGACGGAAACCTGACCGACATAGATATAGTCTAGAACTGCAAAATTTCAATAACATTGATTGATATATTCAAAAAGGACTAAAACTACGTTTGTACATAGCGCACAGAGTACATTAGCCAAAAGCGACAAGAACGCCGGAAAAACGCTGCCGCTTAAAGCTCGCAAATAAAATATTACATTTTTTTGACGGTAACCTTACCGACACAGATATTAGTGTCTATAGAACTGCAAAATTTCAATAACATTGATTGATATATTCAAAAAGGATTAAAACTACGTTTGTACATAGCGCACAGAGTACATTAGCCAAAAGCGACGAGAACGCCGGAAAAACGCTGCCGCTTAAAACTAGCAAAAATTACTTGGCATGCCATCTAGCGCCGGTGTAACGTATCACTCGCTTCATTCATCGCATTTCCCTAGGTCAAACTAGACCCAGTAAGAAGTGTTAAATGCAACGACCGACAAACCCGACCCACCTAGCGTCAATATTGACACAATATCCCATAATTTCGACCGCCACGCATACAATAGATTTATAAGATAAACACGGAGTAAAATGTCTGCAAATAGGATTGACAACATTTTAATATATGGCCTTGTGTTTGCTTTGGGTTGGTTCGTCTCTCTGTTATGCCTACATGCGTTAATGCTGTACCGTGAAATCATTGTTTTTTTGTAGATGGCTTGAAGATTAAATATTAATAAAAGCACAGAGCCCTGTGAACATTTTGTGTTTTTGTTAAGCCGAGTTGACTCAGTAACCCCGTGGGATTACTTTTATTTTTTTTAACGTTAATATTTTCTCAGTAAATTGTGTACCTATGTATTGTCGGTATAACACAGCAAAACCTTTAAACACTAGTACGTAAGGGTAACATATCTTAGTTTCTATACCAATATAACTTCAAACCTAAAACCTTTTAGCTGGGGAACCTATCTCCTCATGAATATCGATAATAATACGATATTCAAAGTTTAGTTCTAACATCCATTATGATAATAACCTATTTTATAAAGGATAATATTGATAATTTGATAGAAAAGGATTTTGAAGCGAAAAGACATTCAAGAGGTTTAAGCAGATTCAGTTATTGTTGAATGGTACACCTGAGCAAACTCGGCAAGATTTCACGGCCAAAGAGAGGATTTTAACAGTTTGTGTTTGCAGATTACCCGATTGACAAACACCGTTCAAAGCAGGTAATTTCGTAAAGGACATTAATGTTATTTATCCAAATACCACCGGATGTATGGCAGTCTCGTCGCGTTTCTCTTTGACAGTTATTAATACAATTTTTGCCAAGGATTATTCCATCATCTCACATCTGTAATAATTTTCAATATCATTGAATGTTCACGTAAAGAGTTGAATGAGTTTCATATTATTTTTTGCCCACGATAAATTTATTAAAGACTTACGTAGATAGGTACTTAAGTAGGTATAGGAACTTTAAGGAGAGCTGTGATAGTTTGATTTCCTGTGTATTTTTTGTATGTGTTGCAGTAACAAATTAATACGAAATCTAGTTTCATATTATTTTTTGCCCACGATAAATTTATTAAAGACTTACGGAGATAGGTACTTAAGTAGGTATAGGAACTTTAAGGAGAGCTGTGATAGTTTGATTTCTTGTGTATTTTTTGTATGTGTTGCAGTAACAAATTAATACAATATCTAGACAGTGTTTCCGCCAAGTTCGAAAAGAAAAAGGCGCCACCGGCCGTGGCGTGGGTTAAATTACACGAACCAATTCGGGCCACTTTCGACCTACCTGTAACTTAAAATCTATTAAACATACACACTTGCAATTTTGTGTGTCTAGTAAGACTCGATCACCTAGAATCCCAATTATCGAAAATATATCTTTTACCATTTCTGAGATATTAACGTCCCAAAATCACCATTTTTATGACTCACCACCTCACTCACTCATTCACTGACTCATCTAAATTATAGACCACACTCAGGTGACTTAGAAACTTGAAATTTCGTATCGAGGTAGGTTATTAGACGCATACAAAGGAAAAATTCGAAAAATGGTCAAGTGTGAGTCGTACTCGCGCTCTAAGGGTTCCCTCACACCAATACTCAGCAAAATATATAGACCACTATCTGGAAAATTATAAACTTGAAATTTGGCATAGAGGTAGGTTATTGGACTTATACAAAGGAAAAAATTAAAAACAGCCAAGTGTGAGTCGTACCCGCGCACTAAGGGTTCCGTATCGCCACTATTCTGCAAAATATGTAGACCACTTCCTGATGGTAACTTATAAATTTGATTGGATGTATATAAAGGGAAAGTTTGAAAAGCGTCAAAGTATAAGTCGTACTTGCGCACTAAGGGTTCCGCATCACCACTACTCAGCAAAATATATAGACTTTCAAGAATACTAGTTACCTGGAGGTGTCCAAGTAACTAGTAAACTTGAAATTTTCAATCTACATAAGTTATTAGGCGGAACAGGAAAAAAGAGCGAGTGGTACTTGCGAAATTAGGGTTCCTTAGCACTACTATATCAAAATTTTATTTTTTTTCCAGTTGACTTTTTAATTTGAGATTTGGAATCTAAATAGGTTTCTTGGTCATATTGAGTATAACTTTAAAAAAAACCGTCTAAGTGCGACGCGGGCTTGCGCACCGAGGGTTCGGTACCACCAAAAATATCCTATATGTATGTCTTTTATTTGAATAAGGATAGGAAATTAGTAATAGTAATTTACAAAAATTTATGATATCCCAACAAAACATAAATGTGAAATGGGGCCAAGTTCGTTTTAAAAAAATACAGCAATCTAATTGCGTAGGGTACCATGGTCTATAGTGGTTCCTAAATACGGAAATAGAAATATTTATTTTAGACTTCTCCAAATATTAGAGAATGTACAACGGTATTTAGTTGCTTAAAAGAAATTATGTTCTGTGCTACTAAATGGAGTAACTTGGCAAGTTTAAATAGTCAAGGCGCCAATCTAGCAAAGCTTAAATATCAATAAAGAATAAAATTAGATAGTGAAAACTTGCCAAGTTACACCATGTAGTAGCACAGAACATAACATATTTTTTTAAGCAACTGAAAACCGTTGTACATTCTCTATTATTTGGAGAAGACTTAAATAAATATTTCTATTTGAATTTACGTAGCTATGATTTAGAAACCACTATAGATCTTGGTACCTAGGTACCCATTTTGATCGCTGTTTTTTTATATCGAACTTGGCCCCATTTCACATTTATATTTTGTTGGCATATATATATATATATATATATATATATATATATATATATATATATATGTATTAGGGATATAAGAGTTATGTACAGTGTGCTATGGAGAGAGCTATTCTCTGAATTTCTCTGGGGGATAGCTCTCTGCGATCTGAAACGAAGTCATTCAAGAACCAAGGCAAAGTATACAAATTAGTACTAACATACAGTATGGATACTCCCAGCCGCACTCTAGATTGCGACCTCACCCCCTCGTCACCCAGATTGATACAGTTTGGTTACAGTTTGGTTGTCGAACGTATAGGATTTCGCCGCCAATTTGTTTGTTCCGTAATTCCTTTTATATAATGTCATTTCTGGCCCGTTGTATGAAGTGTCCAGGGTGTGACCAAGGTGACTGACATAGCTCAGCGAATTAGCCGGCTGAAGAGGTAATGGGCCGTACACATCTGTCGCAGAACCGATAACCGCCGGACAAAGCGAGTTTTGGCAAACGTACTGTGGGACACTTTGCGGCTAGGTGGAGCGATGATTGGCGACCGCCGGATGCACAGGGCCAAAGATCGGGATAAGCGGCGAGCCTTGGAGGAGGCCTGTGTCCAGAAATTTACTAAAACTGGCTAGTGATGATGTACTTACTGGTAGATAGACGTAAGGTATAGGATCATAGATAGGAATAAATTTAGTAAGTTAGTTAACTAACTTAACGAATATCTTTGTGATGACTTCTTCAACTACTTCAATAACGAGGTAAGATATAGGATCATAGCTAGGAATAAATTTAGTAACTTAGTTAAGTAACTTAACGAATATCTTTGTGAGGACTTCTTCAACTACCTCACGACAAGACGACGGGAGTCCCGCAAGCGGACTTCCTTTTGCGGTAAAAAAGCAACCTAAAGCTAACCTAACAACTATCTACCGATACGTAACTATGTCTCTTGAAACATAAATATACGAAGGATTTTTTTAATTTTACTGCGATATAATATGTAGGTACATGAACTAATGGCGCAACCATACTTACATGTTTAATTCCAACCTCAAAAAGTTCGTAGTACCTACCTACTTGGCAAATGTAACGAGGATAGGATCATAGTTAGGAATAAATTTAGTAACTAAGTTGACTAACTTAACGAATATCTTTGTGAGGACTTCTTTAACTACCTACTTCAATAACAAGACGACGGAAGTCCCGCAAGCGGGCTTCTTTTTGCGGTAAAAAAGCAACTTAAGCTAACCTAACAACTAAATACCGATACGTAACTATATCCCTTGAAACATTAACATACAACGGTTTTTTTTATATTTTACTCCGATATAATATGTAGGTACATGAACTAATGGCGCTACCATACTTACATGTTTAATTCCAACCTCAAAAAGTTCGTAGTACCTACCTACTTGGCAAATGTAACGAGGATAGGATCATAGTTAGGAATAAATTTAGTAACTAAGTTGACTAACTTAACGAATATCTTTGTGAGGACTTCTTTAACTACCTACTTCAATAACAAGACGACGGAAGTCCCGCAAGCGGGCTTCTTTTTGCGGTAAAAAAGCAACTTAAGCTAACCTAACAACTAAATACCGATACGTAACTATATCCCTTGAAACATTAATATACAACGGTTTTTTTTATATTTTACTCCGATATAATATGTAGGTACATGAACTAATGGCGCTACCATACTTACATGTTTAATTCCTACCTCCAAAAATTCGTAGTACCTACGTACTTGGCAAATGTTTAAATGCACGTTCCGAGGTACATGAACTAATGGCGCTACCATACTTACATGTTTAATTCCTACCTCCAAAAATTCGTAGTACCTACGTACTTGGCAAATGTTTAAATGCACGTTCCGTAACTGATTAATAAGGAGTATATGCATTAGGATGGGCCATAAAAGAAACGGAACAATAACTCATGTCACTATGTTTGTAAACGAATGATGTACAACAATGCACAGCAGAAAGCAAAGGGGTGATATTTAACTCAAAATCAATGCCAACGCCATTGTATGCACACCGCGTCTGATGGGAGAGGGAAGTTTATGTCTTCTGCTTATACTAATAATAACACCACCCCTAAAGGGTGGTTCCGTTCATACGGGAGCAAATCTAAACGTGGTATGTTAATATAAACACTTGTGTAGGCTTCATTGCAAACATTCAGAAATGTATTAAAAGCGTTATTATTATTACACAACCAGGCCCGTTGGGCGTCGAGTTTTGAGAGCTTGTCGCGGCGACAACGGCGTTTTCGGGAGAAAGGGTTAATAATTACGGGTTAAGTTTCGCCGGCACTGTTTAGACGAATAATATAATAAGACGTTGGCGACCGAGCATTGATTGGAGTCTTCTAGGCTTGTAGTGCCATCTATTGTGGACTAGCTTAACTAAAACAAAAATATATGTTTTCTAAAATCGGAATTTCTTAGGGATGACACCTATCTAGATAGACTTAGAATGTAAAACGTTACCCAATTGCACAACTCCATCCAAATCTTTAGAGCCGTTTCCAAGAAACTAATTTTATATAGAGGTGTTGTTTTGGTCGACAAAATCCTTTCTACTCATGAAACTGAACAACTTTTGTTTTACAAATTTGCTGAATTCGCAAAAAATTAAACTTTGCATACAAATCGAGCATCTGGTTAGCTAATGCTCCTTGGGGAAAGTTGTTCAGTTCGATGAATAGAAGCCATTCTGAAAAGGGCGTTGTCGACCAAAACAACACCCTGTAAATACAAGAATTGCTCACTACAACTAATAAGATACATGCTTTATTGCTTAAATCGATGAGTAAAAAATATAATAATTAGGAAAATTTCATAATTAAACAACTAAAATCACACTCACACTAATATTATAAAAACGAAAGTTTGTGACTGTGTATGTATGTTACTTCTTTACGCAAAAACTACTGAACGGATCTGGCTGAAATTTTGTAGGTAGACAGATTAGGACCCAGATTTAACACATAGGCTACTTTTTTCTGCGCACCCTCGAAAAGTTTAGGAACGTTGTCCACGCGGGTGAAGCCGCGGGAAACAGCTAGTCTCTACTATTTAGAAACAAATTATTATTAATAATAATATGAGTACCACTTAGATGCCCGCAAAACAGTCCTTGTTACATACAAAGCGGGAAAGCAACTCGTATCTTGTCTACATGGAATACAAAAACGAACGTTTCATGTAAATATGGAGCGGAACAAACTGGAAACGAGGATGTATTCGCAGCGAAGAGCGCGTAGAAGAGCCGGCTCAACAAATGTCGGGGCAGGGCGGGCGGGCGGTGCGGGCTGGGCGGACACATGTACCGCCGTGTCGCCTGCCCTCGGCCCCCCACCTCCCTCCTTAATACTACCTTGCTTTTATCTTCAGGATGTGCCACTGACGACACTTATTTTATTTACTCCTGTGCCAAAATCAAACTACTCAATTTTATTTTATGTACTTACATTTCAGAAGCACATTGATATTTTACAAGTTGACAATGATTTTCGAAAAACCTTGAACTTTTAGATACAAGCTTTTATTTGAAAAAAGTTTAAATTTTATCGTGTTCTTCGCAGCAAACCGTTTCATTTGATACCCATATAGTGTGGGTGCATAAAAAAAACGGTTGTCTGTAAAGTCGGTTTACTGACGATAGTTGAACGTGACAACGTCATAAGAAAATACTGATGGAATGGTTTCATAATATCGAAAGCGGAACGCCTCACGGAACGCCTCAGAGCGAGGTAACGACGGAACGCCTCAGAGGGTAACGATGCATTTTTTCGTGCGTGCAGCCGGCTCCATCGAATTATAAGACGTTATCACGTCAATAACTGGTCCGCCATCTTTGGAAGTCCGCCATATTTGATTTACATTGACGTCACTTAGCTAACTATATGAATTGTCATCCAGACTAAATGTGTATGCAAAATTTCAGCACAATTGAAAACTGGGAAGTGGTTCTATTTCAGCTTCCAAGATTTGACCCAAACTAACATACAGTGTAAACTTTACAGCGACACTTAAGGGACCGAGCATTTTGTGACGTTATTGAGTGTTTTCGTTATACAGAGAGAAATTAGCGTCAAAGTAAACCAACTGGAGCAGAAAATTTTGACGTTTCAAAGAGTGAATCGTTATATCGAGTGACGTTTTACAGAGTTTACACTGTACTTACTAACAGGGCAATTTAAATAAAAGCTTGTAAAAATGCAAGACGAACTAATCTGCGGACTACCAAGTTATAAATCAACAATAAAAACTTAATAAATACGATAACAGTAACTTTTATACTTGTATAAGTAGGAAATTGCGCACAAAATTCTACCAACGTACAGAGGTCATCACATCAAGTTAGACACTCGTAGTGCGATTCTGATCCATGCGTATACGGCATAAGAACGGTATAAAGTCTAAAGTGTCTAGCTTGATGTGCTGGCGTCTGTACCTTGGCAGTGGGTGGCAGAAGCACCGAGATATGGTGCTCGTCACCTCCCAGCCAGCACCCACTTGAATTTGTATGCACATAATACATGAGACGAGGTGTCGACCGATCATCTTTATATTGCTGCCACTTCCTCGCGACATTCCTGTAAACACCACTAAGCCTTTATAAAAAGGATTTGTTACATTTGTGAAACTAATGGATTTTTTTGTGATTTTTTTATCAGTGTTAGGTTAGGTAGTGTGACAGTTGATCTACGATTTAAGTATTCAAAAACGAAAGGTCACTAACTCACTCATTCATTATTTATTACACACGAAATATTGAATACTAGCTGTTTCCCGCGGCTTCACCCGCGTGGACATCGTTTCTTAGACTTTTCGAGGGTGCGTAGTGCGCGAGCCGCAAGCGGCTCGCGAGCGTGACAAAGTGTAGCCTATGTGTTAATCCAGGTACTAATCTGTCTACCTACCAAATTTCAGCCACAGTTCAGTAGTTTTTGCGTGAAGAAGTAACAAACATACACACAAACTTTCGCCTTTATAATATTAGTGTGGTTACTTAACCTATGAAGCTGAAATTTGCCTGGTAGGTAGTTTACAGGCAGAAGACGTCAGCTATCACATTTTGCTACAGGGCCGAATTAAGGGGGTCTAAAGACTGTTGTAAATTTACATGTAAGTCCTATGTCTTGAGATATAAATTATTCTGAATTATTATTTTATATTTAATGGGGTAGTAAGATCTTTTCCAAGGACGGATTAGGGTGGTTTCGAATGCCCACATAAGTTAAGATACAAGGCGGGAAAGAACTCGCAGCCAAAAGCTAGACTTATTATAAAAGCTTTGTTTTGTTAGCAGGCAGCCCATGGCCGATGCTTGTAGAAATCCTTAGGGGAGGCCTATGTGTGCTATACCAGTGGAAATATTTCAGCTAATATGTTATTGTTGTACACGTCACTTGATAAAACCGGCCAAGAGAGAGTCGAACTCGCGCTACAAGGGTTCTGTACCAAAATATCTTCATAAATCAACTATAAGTATAGAAGATACTACTAGACGCTACTAGATGTCACTGGTTTCTTCACATTAAAAAGTATCTCAAAGAGCAGCTTTTTAATTTATTTTCTAAGTTTTTTTATTATTCGTTGTGATAACGGTATTATACATACGCTTTGAAAATTAAAACTACCTGTAACGGTTCAAGAAATTCTGCCCGCTGTGACAGGCAGTTCAACAAAAACTACAAATTCTATCGCTGTATTAAATGATGTAAATAATGCTTGCTGCTGGTAAAGTAGTAAAGCTAATCGTGTCGCTGTTTAAGTGACTACGATACAGTCGCTGGTGAAGTAACGAAGAGAGACACTAAAACGTGACTGTATGGAATCGTGTCGCTGCTGGTTAAGTGACTACGATACCGTCACTGGTGAAGTGACGAAGGCAGACACTAAAACGTGACTGCATGAAATCGTGTCGCTACTGGTTAAGTGACTAAGATACAATCACTGGTGAAGTAACGAAGAGAGACACTAAACCGTGACTGTATGGAATCGTGTCGCTGCTGGTTAAGTGACTACGATACCGTCACTGGTGAAGTGACGAAGGCAGACACTAAAACGTGACTGCATGAAATCGTGTCGCTACTGGTTAAGTGAGCACGATACCGTTGCTGGTGAAGTGACGAAGACAGACACTAAAACGTGACTGTATGAAATGGTGTCGCTGGTTAAGTGGCTACGATACCGTCGCTTGTGAAGTGGCGAAGACAGGCACTAATACGTGACTGTCTTCTACCAGATGAAACCTGTTCTATGTAAGCAGAAGACTTAAGATACAATGTTAAAAATAACGTAGCTTCAGAGTGAATGTAATAATGAACCAAAAGCTAAAATATATATAAATATATATATTGCCAATATTGGACGCCAATTTAACTGCGGGATGTATATATATATATATTATTCACAAATGGTAATCCCTTTGCTGACACTTTTGTTTTGACACATGCTCTGACTTGTCTTGGTCAGGTTTACCCGAGATATGAAAATGTACTTGAAGTATTTTCTTTCCAGGTGAAACACACGAGAACGTGTAAAGCGCAGGACAGCCGTGTCGTCGCATCAAGAAATTAGTTCCTAAATTCGTTGCGAGATAGCTCTGTTTTTAAAATCAGCAAACGTCAAACTGCCAAAATTAGTTCCGTAATTACATAACAGATGGCAATACTGAGTTAAAAAGCCATATTGGTGGGCTGTCAGTTTCGGGGCAGGCACTTTTGAACGAAGCATCTAGCAGAAAGGACGTGTCACACCATCGCTGGGATCACCACGTTTGCAATTTATTGTAATTCAAGTGATCCTGCATTATTTCGATTGCCGAATGATCAAGACTATTAAAGAAGAACCTCTGTGATATATCTGCATTGTTATTTCGATGCCCACGACAGAAATAGTTAAGGACGTGAACCATAAGGCCGTCCACAATCTAGGCACCCTTTCTACAGATACATATTTTACTGGCCTAGTATAGATAGCCACACGTATGCCACTATCAGTGACCTAAAGAGGTCTTCCATTGTGTCTGGGTACACGGGGCAAGTCAATATGTGTGTTACATTTTTGATACTCTTCTCCATCACAGAAACCGCGCCGAGATAATATATTCTTCCTACATCGGTCAACTTGAATCCGCAGTCTGTTCAGAGATTTCTCTATAGACCACGGCAAGTTACTACCCACGGCAAGTTGTGAGATAAAGGTTTCTCTGACAGGGAAGATCATTTTCCAGCCGTTAGCGAGTCATCTTGTAGCTTGGCTACAATAACTAGAAAGTTCTTGTAGCTTTTTAGTCTGGGACGAGGTGGGCTGGATTGGTAAACTTGATCGGTCTGATGAATACAATCCCCAGATAATAAGTTCTACATCAACTTTGTAATAATTTAAACCAATAGACTGGGCAGCATTCGGGAAGCTTCGCAATATCTTCACGTCCCAAATACCACAGTGTCTTAAGACCAAGGTCTTCAAACAGTGTGTGTTGCCTGTGATGACTGATGACATACTGAACTGAGACATGGTTGCCTCATAAGAAGGCTCGAGTTTCCCTGCGTGATCGAATCAGAAAAGAGAAGATCCGTTGGAAAACCAAAGTAACCGACATAGCTCGCAGAGTAGCTAAACTTAAGTGGCAGTGGGCGGAGCACATAGCTCGTAGAACAGATGGCCGTTGTGGCAGTTAAGTTCGCGAGTGGCGACCGCTCGCCGGAAAACCTAGCATAGGCAGACCTGGTGAAGGCTGCGGGAAGCCGCTGGATGCCGGCAGCACAGAACCGGCCTTCGTGGAAATCTTTGGGGGAGGCCTTTGTCCAGCTTTGGACCTACTTCGGCTAATATGTTGAAACCAATACTATGTTATAACAGAAATGCAGGACCGGTCAACACGTTTTGAAACGCCATTGAGCATCACATCACATCTCATGAGGGATCATTCAACAATTACGTGATCACCGGAAGGGGGGGGGGGGTCAGATGCTTGTATATACATCTGGATTATTTGGGGGGGGGGAGGGAGAATCCATGATTACGTTATCATTTTATAAACTAAATATTTAAAATATTTACGTCCAATTTTGAAGTCTACTACTATTCATCTCATCAAGGATGTAGCTGAATGGTCTGCGTCTCCATTTAGTCAGGAATAGTCTGTATTTACTTAATAATTTTATTTAAAAATGACAGTATATTAATATTAAAATGTGTAGTTACATGTTGCATTTTGACAAACACACCCTCTTCCCAAATTTAGGTCATTTAAGACTCATAGAAACATGACATACGTGTCAGTGTTAATGAACAGCAAACATTTTAATCACGGACGAAGATTACGTAATCAAGGCGAGGGGGGGGAGTTAAAAAATCAAAGATTACGCTGTGATCACATAGGGGGGGGGGGGGGGGGGGTTAAAAAACGGCCAAAAATGATCACGTAATTGTTGAACGATCCCTGACAGCCTAATGGAAAATGGTAATATAGCGATCGCGCACACTCTCGACTGTGTACATTCGTTCGCCTTTAATGTCGTATGATTAAACATGAACAGAGGACTTTATCAAATTTTGGCACGCGTTTGCCAACGGGATGGGGCGTTAGGTGTTTGCCTACCGCGCATGCATCTACTGCTCTCAGATAGAGCTGTCAATATTATACTTTGAAACAGCGCGGGAGCGCGACATTTCTGAGTGATTGTCACAAAACCGATAACGTACAGTTCGCTATTTTATTTTGTCAATTTATTTTATTTTGGTAGGTAGCTGTCAAATGGATAATACCTATACACGAAATCGTTTGATGACCACAGATAAAATAATATATATGAATCTTTAGAGATACAAGGAGGTAAGAAATACCATAGGTATAGGTTATGTATTATACCTACCTATATTTGTAGATGTCACTCATAACCTATATACATATAATATAAAACTGTAACGGGGCCGTGTCTGTACATGAAATATTTTTGGAAAATAATGACTGTGATGGACATTACTAACGATATAGAGGCCAAAACAACAACTTTTGGAATTTTCGTCTGTCTGTTTGTGTGTCTGTATGTTCGCACATCGCGCAAAAACTACCCGGCCGATTTTGATAAAATTTTGTCAGTTGGTTCCTTATAACCCGTGTTAATTTATAGGTTACTTTTGATCCCGGAAAATCCAAGAGTTCCCGTGGCAAAATTCAAAACCTCCACGCGGACGAAGTCGCGGGCACAGCTAGTCAATAATATAGTTTTACGACGTAAATAAACAAAACTCACAAAATATAAGTACTTACTTAAATGTTTTTTTAGGGTTGCGTAGTCAAACTAGGAATCCTTATAAAGTCGGACTTTAATGACTTGACGTTTCGGGGGTATACACATGTGATTTTCTTACCAATTAAACATCAATTAAAATAATTAAAAGTCCCACTTTAGTTTAGTGTCAATCTGTCTGTCTGTCCATCGGTAGGTAACATCACAGCCAAATACTATTACAACTATAAACTGAAATTTGGTATGGTTATACAGATCTGCTACGCCTACAAATATTTAGAATAAAATCAGTAAAAACATTTTAAGGTAAAACTATTGGGGGTTTGCGAGTTTGCGAACACTTTTTTTTCAAAAAACGATTCATTTACGAAATATAAAGTTTTTAAGTGGCTAGTTTTGTTAGTTACATGCCCCCCCCCCCCACAATGCCAGCAAAACCGATTTTCCAGGAATTCTGAAATGTTTTGGGAATAGTAGGACGTATTATTAACTTAAGGCCTTAAGGTGGGTCAAATGACAATATTTAATTTAAATTATTAAATGACTGTATAAAGCTAACGCCATGGAAAAAATATTTAATATATAATAAAAAACCGATTTAATTGAATAAAATTTTCAAAATATTTCCACTTTTGGTACCTATAATAAAATATACTGTAGACCCTGTTTTTGGCATTCATTGCAAAATTTTTGAATGACAAAACAAAATCAGTGACTTTAAGACCTTTTATTTTAATTGAACACATTTTTTTAAACTTAATTGAAAGTGATGAAAAGTTATAAAAACATGTAAAAATTGAGAATTGGGCGTTCGGTTTCAACGTACTAGCCGCGCTGAAGCGTATTGATTTGAACTTAAAATGAATAGACTTACGTTCGATATTATTGAAACACGCATCAACCAGCTCGGATTGAGTGATCAGTGATTCAGCTAAGAAGTCTTTCTTAGTTTAGGTGTAAATAATAGTCGACAAACTGAAATTAGACTTGTTAAAAGTTCAAAGATTTTCCACCCAAAATATTAAATACCAACTGCAAAATGAACTTTTTTTTAATGGATATTTATTTTTTAATGAATATTTATTTTATTTAAAAGATTGCGGCGCCCTGTTTTGCGCGTGGTCGAACACCCACTTGACCATTTTTATTTTCTTTATTATTCAATTCTGGAAATTAAAAAGAGAATTGCGCCTTACTTGTGTTTATGTAGTAAGTAGTATGCTACCTTCTGTAATTGACCCAAAATTGATCTACTACTATACTAGATTGGTAATTATACTACTATACTGGATAGCTATTTTGAGAGATATAGTTTATGGAAGAATGTATTGACTATACCAGATCTACGTACGTACATACTTATTTAAATTTTTCTTGGCGAATATCTTTCTAGAATTTTGAGGCTCATTGAATTAATCATGAATTTCTATAGTCTACCGTTACGAAAGACATTGAAATAGGTTGGTTTAATTATTAGTTCAGTGAAAATTACATGGCCAATTCGACAAAAAAATATTACGCAGGCGACCAGAGGACAGTTCATGGACTTTTCACTCTTTTTTCTGAAGTTTCCGGAATTTCTTCTTCATATTAATTTAAACGATAAAATAAACTAATAATAACTCTTTTTATTTTATAACATATATTTTTTATGGATATAAATGAAACACTATTTCGCATCACGCGTCAACGCCTGAACCGATTTCGCTAATTATTTTTTGTTGAGTTCGTTATTGTCATGAGAAGGTTCTTAGGTAGGGTAGTGTAGGGTAGTGTAGTGTAGTGTAGCGTAGGGTAGGGTAGTGTAGTGTAGGATAGGGTAGGGTAGGGTAGGGTAGTGGAAGGTGCTACGAAGTTCGCCGGGACAGCTAGTTTATATATAAAACTCATCTCTTACATTTGTAAAGACCGATTGTGAAGTGAAAAAAGCGTCCGTAGCTCAACCGGGAACGACTCGGTCTTCCTAACCAGAGGTCCTGGGTTCAAGTCCGGACGGCCAATGTACAAATGAGTTTTTTTAGAAACTTACGTACATATACTTACCGATTGCTTTAACGGTGAAGGAAAACAACGGGAGGAATCCTGCACATTTGGTTCCAGATGTGCAGGTTTCCTCACGAGGTGTAAATCTAAATGCCCTATACACGTGACTGGGGGTGGTGCTATGTTACCAGGCAACCGCCGTGCCTTGGATAGCACGATTAATTGTGCCACACGATAAGAACAAGAAGTGAAAACTATAAAGCAATTTGCCTGGTCTACAAGTAAACGACATTGTTTTGCAAGGATTTCTTCTGCAATTACTTGCCAATATCCCCCTTTTGAGACCAAATCATTATTTCTTATTTACGCGCCAAGTGTGTTATATAAGCGCATTCCTTTTGTCTCGCTAGAACGTAGGTAGCCTCGACTTGCCGCCGTGGTTCGGGAGTACCCTCTGGAACACTTGCACAAACGCGACCAGCTGGAATTTCTTCCTGCCAACGACCGTGCCCCGCAAAGCATCGTCACACCTCGCCCTCCAGCCGGCTCTTCTCACTGTCATCTCCAATACCAGCGCTCAAAAGGTGTATCAAAATTTTATTTTTGCTCTCTGAAGTTTTTGGCACTCCTCGTATATTTGCAAGAGTGCCTGGCGCCCATTTTTGTATGTAAATAGATAAATCTATACTAAATAAATAGTTTATAATAATAATTCTTTTTCTTAAGCATTTGCTCTATAAATTTTCATATTAAATTATATCATACTAATATTATTATTTGTACCTATTAGACCTTGTCGTAATGGCAAGTGCCTGTCCGGTAGGTCGTGGTTCAATCCTGCCACGTAACAATGTGTTTTTGGATTTCGAATTAATATGTACGTTTATCCGACTCTCTTATACGGTGAAGGAAAACATAGTGAGGAAACCTGCATACGCCTGCGAAGAAACTCGAATGTTGTGTGTGAAGTCGATCAACCTGCACTAGGCCCGCGTGGTCGACTAATGCCCGATCGCCCTAAATCAGGGTAGGCTCGAGCCCCTCGGTGGGGACGTATATAAACTGATGTGATTAGACCTTGTGCACAATAATGTTGTTTTTTTTTTATTGAGAAACCTAGCGTTTACCCACTTGCTCACATATCTCATAGTGACTCTCGGAGATTTAACTTCCTACTCTTTTCTGACTTATTAATCTAATTTTAATACACTGTTTACCTACTTATTTTGCAAAATAATAATATACTGTAATTTCTTCATTTAATTTTAACTTTTATTCCATCTGTCAATTAGGTCGTTTCTTTAAATTTTGAAACTAGGTTAAATTTTGTATAAGTACCTACGTGTAAGGTACTTTAGACATGTAGGTATATAAAATCCCTAACGGTGCGCCCTCGCCTCGCCTGCCCCGCAAGATGCAACCACGACCACGACGCAGCCGCTCCGCCATCCGTCAGGCTGTCGCTACAGCAGCGCTACACGAGTCTGCACTTAACTTTCCACAAACCGTACATGTGTCTACAGCAATGAGGGGGCCAACTCGCTACTTGTTAATGGCGAGGGGCCACGAGTGGTCAACCATAGAGGTCCAGTTAGTTTGTATTAGGTATATAATAATCAATGTCAATCTACTCGATAAAACTCTTAACACTGAAGGAATTACTGGCAGACAGACATTGCACAAGAACAAATTATGCACTGGAGTAAGTGTAGGTCATCACATCACTTAAGATTTTTGAACATTCGAACCGCTTGTGAGACAAAGGTTTCTGTGGCAGGGAAGATCATTTTCCATAAGCAAGATTATACAGGCTGTAAAAAAAATTGGTGTAGGACCCGTTCACTGGGGCTTCTACTCATCATACTGAACAACTTTCCCCAAGGGACCCATAGACAATTCGCAAAAAAAAAATCGACGCTCCATACAAAAATAGGTACACAAAATTTGTCGATCAGCTAGTCAGTTTGTATGAAGAGTCCAAAACTTTTTTTGCGATTTCGGCAAACTTGTAGAACAGAAGTTGTTCAGTATGATGAGTAGAAGACCCAGTTAACGGGACCTACACCAATTTTACAGCCTGTATAATCTTGCTTATGGAAAATGATCTTCCCTGCCACAGAAACCTTTGTCTCACAAGCAATTTTGTTACACCCTGTATGTATACTTATATTATACTTATTAGCGGGTCATCTTGGAGCTAGGCTACAGTGACTAGAAAGTTCTTGCAGCTTTTTAGTCTGTGACGAGGTGGGCTAGATTGGTAAAGTTGATCGGTCTGATGAGTATACATCAGATCAGCTCATATATACGTCCCCACCGAGGGGCTCGAGCCTACCCTGAATTAGGGCGATCGGGCCTTAGTCGACCACGCGGGCCCAGTGCGGGTTGGTCAACTTCACATACAACCTTCGAGTTTCTTCGCAGATGTGTGCAGGCTTCCTCACGATGTTTTTCTTCACCGTAAGAGCGTCGGATAAACTTACATATGTATAATCCCCAATTAACTCCTCGCGCACCCGGCACCTTCAAGTTATTTTTCTTTAGGATTTGTACTGTATTCACACCAAGTTTTACACTTGTGTATTACCGTTTTTACGATAAAGCAAAAAAACGATAATTAACTTACTCATCCAAATTAAAGACAACTTCCAGGTGACTTAGAAACTTGAAATTTGGCATATAGGCATCAAGCTAGGTTATTGGACGTACGTAAAGGCCAAAATCGAAAAACGGCCAATGTGCGACCCTTGGTGCGCGAGTACGACGCACCAAGGGTTCCGTATCACCACTAGTCATCAAAATATACAGAACACTAAAAATCTTGGAATTTTTCATCGAGTTATGTTATTAGGCGTATGCAAAGAAAATCAAATCGAAAAATCGACCAAATTCGAGTTGGACTTGCAAAATTAGGGTTCCTTAAACTACTAATATATACCATAATACTACTAATATATGTATATAATATAGGGTTCCTTATAATACTAGTATACCTTTTCAGGTGACTTACCTACAAACTTGTTTTTCATTTCAGTTGATTATTGGTCGTATACAAGGGAATAAGAAAAACCGGTCAAAAGCGAGTCACATCAAACTAAAAAGTAAAAAATGATTCTAAATATAAGCTGAAAACAATAATGAACGAAAAATACTAGTATTATTGTGAAAAAAGCGTGGGTTGCTCGTTAAACGAAAAATATGACACAAAGCGCCCCACACGTTTTTCACAATAATACTAGTATTTTTCGTTCATTATTGTTTTCAGCTTATATTAAGAATCATTTTTCACTTTTTAGTTTGATGTGCTTTAAAAGCGTGATTTTTAGGTTCCTTAAACAATTTTTTTCCATACCTTTTTAATCACTTTTGTCAATATACCTTTTTAATCAAAATTTGGAATTTGATTACTTTCTATCCTTCTTTTTTAATTGTTTTTTAGTTATACTCATTGTGTTTTTCTCAACCCGATTTTTGTCCTTCACCTTGCATGTTTTTTATTTTGTATGTTTTCTAATATGTTATTATATGAAGGGATAGTTTTAAACTAATAAAAACAATAATAGTGTTGGTGGTAATTTCAAGACTTTATCCTTAGAACCCTCACCTGCCTTCCAAGACCTTTACAGCTTCTTCTGCGTGCAGGCGTCGGCGTAGGACTGGAATTCACGCCCTTGTCGCAAAATGTACCAAATAAATTGTACAACAACGATGTGCATACTTTCTCGCGAAGCCTTCACCGTCTGGCGTAGTCGGGTATACACAAAACAACAATAAACATAACGCTTGCCTAGTGGCAATAATAAGGGGTGTAATAGATTTGATAAAGATATTACAAATAATATGGGTTTGTAATTTGTATAGGAGGTACCTAATTTAGTTTTTTTCTAAATAATGAATTACCCATTGCAGTACTTCTTGTTATTCACAAAGTTTCATTAAAATCGTCAAAATAATCCATGACAAAAAGTAACAAACAACTTGGATTTTTATGGGAGGTACCATATTCCAATTTTTACGGAATAACGAACTACGGCGTTTAGTGTGCTATATAAAATTATAGTAATACACAGAGTTTAATTCAAATCGTGACAGGCCTTTTTGAGTAAAAAAATGAGATTTTTTACAATGGTGATAACCTTAAAAAATCAAGATGGCGAAATTTTAAATTTAAAAAAATCGACTGGATTTATAAAAATGAGATTGCCCTAACCCGATTGTACCTAAATCTGTCCAGTAGTTTAGGAACTAGAGCACCGGACACAAAGACACATTTATGTTTTGGACTATTAGTAAGTCAGTAAGTCAAGTAAGTCGATGAAGTTTGTTAGTTGTCTAAACAAGTACCTACCTAACTAGAACTAGGGAACTAGAGCACCGGACATAGACACATTAAATTTATGTTTTGGACTAATAGCGTAAGACTATCGATCCTCAACAAAACCTCAATTTCGATTTTTTGCCATCACAACACCTACTTCACTCCTTCGTTGATCGTGAGCAAAAATTAAAAAATAATCTAAAATGTACGAGTATAGCTACAGATTCCCAGAAACAGTTAAAAAGGCCCAGCTGGAACATACCTACCTATAACTGCACCCCCCCCTCCCTAGGGGAGGAGAGGAGTCGCTTGAACCCCGTTCCTAGGGGGGAGTCGCTCAGATAAAGGATTCATAAGTCTTAGTAGACTTGAAATCCAAGGAGCTTTTTTGGTGGGTAGTGCAGTAGGCGAGCCCCACATAACCAGACCGCCGCCAGCCGGTTGTCCGGTATGCGCAAAAGCATTTTAAATCCTCCTACCCTCCGAAAAGGGGATCTTCAAGGCAAGAGTGAATAGGCATTATTTGACTTTGCGTGTACCATCCTCGACTGCATCATCACTTACCATCAGGTGAGTTGCAGTCAAACGCGCTCAAATTATTGAAAAAAAAATACCTACCTCATTAATTACGGTTGAGTATGACGAGTGAAAAGAACTCCAGCACAAAACATTCGATTAGATGTTAGCCAACGTCGTCTTATCGTGTGGCACAAGAACCGGGTTAACCAAGAAATAGCGGCGACGTCCCGGTGTTGCACTTAACATCACCCGCACACTGTAGGCCATTTTGAGATTTACACCTACTGACGTGTGCAACACGACCTTCATAGGTATGTAATCAGTCGGTTAGTAAATATACCTACCTAAGTCTCGAAAACTCATTGGAACAACCACACTTACCAGGTCACACTAACGTACTTTTTGTAGAAATGAATGCGTAAATAAAAATAAATTTTATTTCATATTGGTACATGATTTATTTTTTGAAATACATTTATATCATTTAACATTTATATAACTACAAAACATACTAGAGTACATCTAAGGGCAGGTGATAATTGCATAAATAGGGATGACGAATGCTAGTCTCAGATGACTAGCATTCGTCACTTTTTATAATCTGTCAAAAACTAAATTTTGTTCCTAAAATGTTAGAAATACCTAGGCGTGACGTCATAGTTTAGCAGTTCATATATGTACTTATTTTGTGATTTTGGTGAATTGAAGAATCGAAGACTTGATGGAAAACAAAACAAAGTTTAAGTAGGGGGGCAGTTTAGTGATCAAGAGTTTATAATTTATTTCTGATGCTGTCGTCATCCCTATTATAGTACGGTTATAAAATAAAATAAAAAAATCTGATTAGCTCGGGCAGATCATCTCACAATAATGACTTTGTTAGCCTGGTTATCTATTTGTTACCTAGGTACCTTATTTATAAAGATTTCGTCCGCTTGGTCTTAAAATTTAACCTTTGCAGGCGTGAACTACTCACAAAACTCAATCGGATGTACAGTGTGCGAATATTATCCACGAATATTAGCCTATGGTCACTCGCAAATAACTTTTGGACTTTTCATACAAATTGATCGTCTGACGCCAGCTTTGGAAGCTTACATTGAAGCCACATTTTTTTGCGAACTAACCATGGATATCGGATATTATCAAGAATCACGAATAAAATCATGCTCAAATTACTAACGTTATAAATGTGAAAATGTGTTTGTTTGTTTTTTACCTTTTCACGCTTCAACATCTTGACCAATCTTGATGAAATTTGCGAATTAAAATTTTAACCATGCAGGTAGCTTGTGTTACTGGAAAGGACATATGCTACTTTTTATCCCGTGAAAAAATGGCATAGCCCGATGCAGTTCCTGAGGGAACTGAAAAAATACGCTTTTTTTGGGGCTTTAACACGAGACTGCTACTTCCGCCGAGGCATATAGAAGTGTAACAAAATTGATATAGGACCCTTAACGGGGATTCTATTCATCTTATTAAACAACTTTCCCTAAAGAACCCATAGTAAAACCCTCAAAAAAAATAATTCCACCCTCCATACAAAAATGCACAAAATTGATCGATTAGCTGATCGATTTATATGAAGATAAAATATTTTTTTGCTATTTCAGCAGTCATAGAACAAAAGTTGCTCAGAAGGATGAGTAGAAGCCCCACTTAACGGGACCTACATCAATTTTGTTACAACCTGTATAGTGCTTTACAAAGTTTAATTTAATAAACGTAAAAAATATACTGATGTGGAAAAAGTCTATTCTGAATCACATTTACGTCTTAAGTAGGTAGATGCAGAAACTTATTATAGAAGATTGAAAAACTTGCAGATCAATTGTTCAGAAACGTAACGAACTATGTCCCGCACTTTTTAATTAATAACGAGAGTCGAGACGTCGGACTAACTATTGGTACTTATAATGTAATTTTTCAATTTGAAACTGTTTACTTACAAATTCAAAAGACACGCTTTCATTCAACTTGGATGGGGTGATTTTGCTCTGTACGTAAAGGTCACACTCCGCGTTTTTTTTTAATTATGTCAATATGTAAAGTTTTACCTACTTTTCGAAACCTTTCAATATTTTTAGTATATTATTAACAACGGTACACAAGGTCAGTATACGAGATTTATGAAAACAAACCTTGTCCTCTACAAATAAAATAAAAAAGTTAACTTCAGCCTTAAAATTTTCGCGAACTCATTATGAATAAGCACTGCAAGCCAGACCAGACCTTCAGACCTCCTTATTTCTCATGTCGCGGAGAAAAACTGCCTACCAGGCTGTTGAAGCTCAGTTTCATCTATGTAACATTCATGCCAACACCATTTGTACCACTATTGAATAATACCAATTAAAATGTTGATAATCAGAAATTTTGCCCCCAGGGTTACTCTAGTAGGCTTATTTTATACACAGCAACACTCCTAATATCTTTGTACCCATACAGATATGGCACACATACAGATAACACAAGATAAACTTGGAATGTTTATGTGCGTTAATACAAAGACAGCTAATAAAATTTACCCAAATATTAAAATAAGTATATGTACATCAACAAATCAAAATATATAACAAGAAAAAAAAACAGCCCTCGAAAAAAGTTTTGGTCGTCCAAAAAAAAATTACATAAAACAACTAATGTCTTATTAGTTAAACAAATTAACAAGAAAACAACTAGTTGATGAAAAACTTAACTAGTCTACAAAAACTCCATGTTTGGTAGTTAATAATAAAATTACACAAATCAAACAATTTCTTATAAAGTCCTCGTTAATTGCTTATCAAGAAAACATTAGCCCATGAAAAACGTAACTTTAACTAGCCCATGAAAAACGTTACATTTATTCTTTTAAAATTAAACCAATAAGTAAGTAATTTCTTATAAATAACAAAAAAAACAGTAGCTTATAAAAAGTTAACTGGCCCAAAAATACGTCATATATTTGATAGTCTAAAATAAAATATATAAATCAACAATTTCTTTTATAAGTCATTTTTACATTATTTAGCAAGACAACTTTAGTCCATGAAAAACGTAACTTAACCAGCACACGAAAAAAGCTATATTTGACCGTTTAAAATAAAATTAAGTACGTTCCAAACACAAGCGATTTCTTATTTATAACAATCAATGTAACAATAAAACTAAACTAGCCCTGAAAAACGTTACTAATCATCCTATGTAAAAACGCTACATTTGGTCGTTTAAAATAAAATTCCTACCTACCTAAAAGAAACCATTTTTTTTTATAAAAATCACTATTAGCTGAATTGGGTGTAAGGTAAATTAGAGCATATTTTTGAGAACTCAATAACTTTTATACAAATTTGGCTAATCAGTTAAAGCGACAAAGAAGACAAAGACGCATTTCCATTTTATGTATACTAATTGTAAGTCCTGTATTGTTTTTTGGCGTGCAATAACCTATATTTATTTATTTACTTACTTACTTGTTCAGCTTAATAAATAGAAGCCCTAAAAATATGCGTTATTTACCTGACATCCTGTATTGTCTAACATGAAAACTCAACCTAAACTAGCCCATAATATACACTATTTAGCGAAATAAAAAAAACTTTTATTTACCTAGCCTATAAAATACATAATTAATGAAATTAAAAACCCCTGATCTTTGAACCAAATCAGAGCAACTTCAATTTTGGCGGCCATTTTGATTTTTTATTGCGCCTTTTATCTATAACCGTTTTCGGGGGCAATTAACCAGCTGAATGGATTTCTATCAAATAAGGCTAAAAACTCTAATAACTCGGTAAAAGCTAGAGCTTTCAAATAAAAAAAACGCATTGAAATGGGTCCACCCGTTCAGGAACTACAATGTCATGTACAGACATAGGCTTTGAACTTATAGCACCCCTTTTTTGCGTCGGGGATTAGAACTGCCATATGCGGTTGTTTAAAATAAAATTTCATAATAAGCGTTCACCAATTTTTTTCAAATTATTTTGAAACGATACCGATACATGGCTCTTATGGGGTCCCTAGATGATCAACAGCAATTGTCAATTTTGTATATGAAACGGCATCAATTGGAATTCTTAATACGAAATAAATACACGTAAAAAAACGCAGTCAAATTGTCGCATGTTGTGAGCTCTTTGGTGCTACCTTTTCTTTTAACAATGCAAATTGTATCTGTCGGCGACAAATCGAGATTTTGTTTTTGTTTAACAGCTGCGAAATCTTGCGACCGTGACGGGACCGAACTGACCTATATTATATCTCGGTGAAAAGTCGAGATTTTTTTTTTGTATAATATCTCCGAAACCCTATAAATAATAGATTTTATCGGATAATCTGGCTACCGTGACATGACGTGAACTGTTCCGAGCCTGCAATATTCGGATGGTTACTGCAAGACCCAAGACTTCTCCAATCAGCGCAAGCGATAAACAATTTTTAACGTTTAGAATTGATTTTGAAACAAATGAAACTCTATAGAAATCAGTTCAGATTTGGCCAACAGTAGATCATTATCATGAAAAACTGATGAAAAAAAACGGTTTTACTGCGAGATCCTGGAGCTCAAAGAACCTCCGTCAAGATTAACATCATAAAGAACATAAACCTAAATCCGTGCGCGAGCAGTCATTGAGTAAAAAAAGCGAATATAAATTGTTTAGTCTCAACATGTCACCTGTAGAGCTGAGCCCACAAAGGGATATAACCTGCGCGAGGCCAAACGATTCCAAAGCCAAAATCTAAGCCATCAGTCGGTCGTAACAATGTTCTCATCGATAGCTGTGGTTTATGCTTTCAAACTTCTTGTAACATAAACTTTGAACTTATTGACGTTGAAAGTTCTAACTTCGCGTTGGAGATTGTTGCGAAGTTAAAAGAAAAATCGAGATATCGTTTTCGTTTAATATCTGCGAAGTCTTGTAAATAATAGATTTCATCGGCTAAATCGGAATTGACAATATCGTTGATCGTCTAGGGATCCCATTAGACATGGCTCTGTGTCCCGAATTATAAACTTGAGATCTAATCACCGTTTACTAAAGAATTTCAGATGAATTGTTAGCAGCCTCAGTGCTCTCACAACCTGTTATGTGGACAACTAGGTATGTTTTGAGATAAGCGAATCATCATAACAGTGCCGTTTTTGAAACGTTATTTAACTGGAATTAATAGAACTTGTCGGAAAATAACGGTCTGTTTAGAACCGACTCCGATAAGCAATTACAAGGACGCATTGGCAGGGATCGCCCCACCCGGCGGGCGTTTGGATAAAGTTAGCGAGCTCAGTCGATAAAGCTAAACATAAAAACGACTCTAAAGACTACTACACAGGGTATGTTTGGATGCAGCCTAACTTAACCCAGACTAAAAGTAGCAAGAACTTTCTAGCCACTTTAACCAAGTTACAAGATAACGGCAAAATTCTGTTTTTGGAAAATGATCTTTCCTGTCATAGAAAGCTTTATTTTCCCTCCTCTCGAGTAGCAGTGGTCTAATTGGAAATATCTGACTATACCTCGGATTCAAGTTAGCCGATGAAGAGGGAGAATATGTGTCGGTGAAGTTTCTCTGACGGAGAAGAGTGTCCATGTGGAATCTGGTCTACTCGTAGAAACTGATACACTTTTTGACTTGGCCTGAGTGCTCGGACACCTGCACAATGGAAGACCTCTAGGGCCAGTAAAATCTATATATATAAAAGTCGAGTTAGTTACACCATTTATAACTCCTGAACGGCTGGACCTATTTCGCTAATTCTTAGTGTAGGGTAGGGTAGGGTAGGGTAGGGTAGGGTAGGGTAGGGTAAGGTAGGGTAGGTAGTGTAGTGTAGTGTAAGGTGGAACGACGTTCGCCGGGACGGCTAGTATAAAATAATGATGTAACCTTACATACAAATTGTTTATTCTAAAAAGAGGAAGACTGGAAATAAAATGTATCATATTTGAAATGATCTTCGCGCGAATACATTGCAAATTAATTTTATGCAAAAAATATTTTTTATTCTCCGTGATTTGATTGTACCTTGGGTAAACAAAGTTTACATAAGCCATGTCGCGTTTAACCCAAATAATTTTTACTTTTAATACACAAGAAACACTCGATAAAAGTCGTTTTAACTTTTGTCAGTCTTAAAAAATGTCTTTTTTCGTGATCGACCCAAAAATGTCCCCACTGCTTGGACACGGGTCTTGGATTAAAAAGGTCTAAGGCATTTTCTAGTGTGTCTATGTTATTTTATTATATTAAACAGCACCTCATAATTAAATTTATTATTGACGAAAATATTTTCAGCAAAGGGTATATAGCAAGATACTCTTTGGAAAAGTTCCCCCAAAGCCTGGACTTCGAAACTAGGGCCAAACGGGGCCTTATATAGGGTGTGTACCATGTATATAATTCCAACCCCCCACTACCCCCAAGTCGGCTATGACACCCAATCGTACCTAAAACTATATTATTTTTTTCCTCTAAATCTATGTAACTTACTGATTTCAAACTTTGCACAAATATTGCAGTGTATGAAAAGTGCCCCTAAAGCCTGGACTTCGAAACTATGGCCAAACGATGCCTTATAGTGTGTGTATAATGTATATAATTTCAACCCCCCACCCAATCGGCTACGAAACCCAATCATACCTAAAACTATATTAATTTTCTTCTCTAAATCTATGTAACTGACTGATTTCAAACTTTGCACAGATATTGCAGTGACCTAAAGTAATAACACAAAAAATCAAGAGCTCTTGACGCCTCCTATCTTAAAAAAAATAAAAAGTAAAAATTGAAACACTGTACTGTGACTTTCTTTGGTGGTACAAACACAGTTTTTTTTTTTCAATTATGCACTGACACCCAACCTACGTGCTCCTCAAATTCGTTAGTCAACAAAGGTGGAACACTGCTAAATAACTCAGTCTTTGAATATATCTGAATACGAATTTATTTTACTGATATAAGTACGTACGATTATTAATATGCATAAGTAAAACTAAGAAAAAAAAGATCAAAACTGTTTAGTAATGATAATAAAGTTTCAATGATTCACAACAACATATTATTTCTTCTTTTTCTCTATTGCATTGCCTACGTTCTTTTTTAGGGTTCCGTACCCAAAGAGTAAAAACGGGACCCTATTACTGAGAGTTCGCTGTCCGTCTGTCTGTCTGTCCGTCTGTCACCAGGCTGTATATCATGAACCGTGATAGCTACACAGTTAAAATTTACACACATGATGTATTTATGTTGCCGCTATAACAACAAATACTACAAAATAGAATAAAATAAATATTTAAGGGGGCTCCCATACAACAAACGTGATTTTTTTGCTCGTTTTTGCTCGATATTGATAACGGCAACAGGTAGACGCTTGAAATATTCACATAATATTGAGTTATGTTGAGCGTGGCGATTACGGCAAAACCTCCCTATGAAATTCACACCCAGAAAACAGTCCCTAGTCCCCGGCGGCGCCGCTATTCCTGGCTCCGGTAGCAGTCATGGTAACGGCGGGGTGGGGGGTGCGAAGAATCCCCGGCAGATGGCAGGCTACCAAACCCAACGACATGGTCGCTTACTATGGGCCTCATAAGAAGGCTCAAGGTCACCCAAAGGGCAATGGAGCGTGCTATGCTCGGAGTTTCTCTGCGTGATCGAATCAGAAACGAGGAGATCCGCAGGAGAACTAAAGTAACCGACATAGCTCACAGAATCGCTAAACTGAAGTGGCAGTGGGCAGGGCACATAGCTCATAGAACAGATGGCCGATGGGGCAATAAAGTTTTCGAGTGGCGACCGCGCACCGGAAAACGTAGCGTAGGAAGGCCTCCCACGCGGTGGACCGATGACCTGGTGAAGATCGCGGGAAGCCGATGGATGCAAGCAGCGCAGGACCGGTCGTCGTGGAGATCCTTGGGGAGGACTTTGTCCAGCAGTGGACGATTTGTGGCTGATATGATGATTGAGTTAAATATTCACTTTAATAATAAATAATTTTATAAAGATAAAACAAATATTAAAGGGGGGCCCCATACAACAAACGTGATTTTATAGATAATGGTACGGAACCCTTCGTGCGCCGACTCGTACTTGGCCGGTTTTTTTTAAATAATGAAGAGAAAAATTGCTTTCACCTTATGAACTTTTCAAATAGAATGAAAATGTCTGCAAATATTGATTTAAAAAAATATTATATTAATGTTTTTGGCAAAAAAGTTGAATCTCTGCATAATTTAGCATTAAAAGCAGTTATTGAATAGCTGCGAGAAAAAGCGGAGTTTTATATCGAAAACGAATGGAGGCTTTCTTTGCACGAGCGAGTATGTAAAAATTGATTTATTAATTCCCTATTTGATTTTGAAATGCTATGCTACTTATATTTTACGTTATCTTGATATATTTTCGTGTATTCCTTTGTTATTTTCTATCTATAAACTTATTTGATATGTATATGTTTCATCATCATCATTACAGCTCATATACGTCACCACCGAGGGGCTTGAGCCTACCCTGAATCAGGGCGATTAGGCCTTAGTCGACCACGCGGGCCCAGTGCGGGTTGGTCGACTTCACACACAACCTTCGAGTTTCTTCGCAGGCGTGTGCAGGTTTCCTCACGGTGTTTTGTATATGTTTACTTACAGATAAAAAAAAATTACATGATTTACACAATAATATTCCAAAACATACGAGTATGGCAAATCAAATATTTTTGGACTGTCTTCCTCATGAAGATATTCGAACATGGCTTCAAGGCGAAGGTATTTTACCAAGTAATATCTGTAACAACTGTGGATTTAGAAGAACGGACGAATCTGTTTTTTCCGTTCTGTTCTCTATTTCTTTAATCCGATTTATATTGCCCTCGTTGTTTATTAGATGTATTCAATAGAAAATAGCGAATAATTTATTTCCGCATTACACACGCATACAAGATAAGACGAGATATAGCAGTATGTCTAGTTGAGATTATTATTTATCAGCCCATACTTAACAATAAAGATAAGCGTTTTGATATTATAAAGCTGAATACAATTAAAAGTCGGTACGTCCGTGAAGTGTACCACGTGTGAGAGATTTCTTAGAAAAGATAACAGTCAACAACTTGGCAAAGTAAGTGGAGACCAATGGTTGGATAGAGAAGAAAACTGTTTTTAAACATATATCAAGCAATAACTTGTTGGACTTTTCTGAGTTGACAAGAAAGTTTTTTTAAGATAGGAGGCGTCAAGAGCTCTTTATTTTTTGTGTTATTACTTTAGGTCACTGCAATATCTGTGCAAAGTTTGAAATCAGTCAGTTACATAGATTTAGAGAAGAAAATAGGTATGATTGGGTTTCGTAGCCGATTGGGTGGGGGGTCGAAATTATATACATTGTACACACCCTATATAAGGTATCGTTTGGCCATAGTTTCAAAGTCCCGGCTTCGGGGGCATTTTTTCAAAGACTATCCTACTATATATATACCTTTTGTGCTCAAAAGGGCCTCTAGCCGGAAATTTGTGGGGTAAGCTGCTATTTTAAAAGCTTTTAGTTAACTTCCTATCTTATGTTAGCCCCGGAGGTGGTGGAGAAAGATCGACCTTTTGGTGGTTTTGTTACCCCTGATATACGAGTTAGCCGAAGAGAGAAACATGTTTCTCATGGCTTTGTATGGAAAAGGACTACAGACTAGTCTAAACAATTAGGGCTATACAATCGTATAAAAGTAAAACTAATATTAATTGCCTCCCTACCCTCCACCGAAAGTGAATTTGGTATTGTTGTAAAATAACTACTGCTGCACAAGTAAGTAAAGTACCTTACCACAAGGTACTTTACTTACTTGTGCAGCAGTAGTTATTTTGTCAAAACACACTCGACTTGCAACAAAGGGACCCGAGCGAGTGGTGGTAGAAAAAAAGCAAGGAAAGGTATCGTGTCAGTGCCAAAACTGCACCGGACTCGACATTCCGGAACATATCTTGTAAATTGTAATTGTAAAAAGCTGCCAACGCAACTGTGGATGCAGTGAGGCAGGCCTACATTTCTTACCAATATAGGCCTGCCTTTGTGCGAAGGGCTGCGTGATAAACGTAAAGCACCGGAGGCCAGAAGTGACATAGACTAAAAAGAAAGTCCTTTACACCATGCGCAAGGTATGTCAAATCTCAGTATCTATTTGGTAATCATAAATCACTCTTTGAGATATTATGATCACAAGGTGTTGTTTTCGTACCATTTCTTTTACTTTTCAGGTGAAAAAGTGAGTGGTCCCCTCCGGCCGTATTTGCGAATTAAGAATGTTAATTTTTTGGTCACAACCAGTAGCAAATTCAGAAAACTATTTCTATAACAGCAACTAGGCATCTTGATGATTAAGTTTCGTAACCAGCTGCGGCAAAAGATTTTCTCTTCCGTATTAATGAAAAGTTCCTATTCTTACCGACTAAATAGAGTGTCAACAGACAGCAGTGTCTGTTGACACTCTTATTTAGTCAATAAGAATAGGAACTTTTCAAGAGAATACTGGCCATTACAATAATATCCATCGACAATTCCTAGATATTTGATATCAATTGGCTGAGGGGAATGCAATCGTATTGGCACCTCCATAGTTATACTAAGTTCGGCGACAAAATTTGCCGTTTTAAGAATCTGCCATTACCAGAATCTGCCGTTTAAATAATCTGCCATTTCAAGATTTTGCAATAGTTGTGAATTAAGAAATGCTTTCCTGCCATCGCATCTACATAAGTTTAAGAACTTCTAATTCCTGATTCGCTACTGATTGTAAACAAAAAAATAACATTCTTAATTAGCAATTGGTTGTGGAGTGGACAACCTAAAAACTAAAAAAGTTGCACTGAAAAGTAAATTGAACGAGATTATTAAAATAAATTCGAATTATGTTCAATATTTAAATTTTAGAAAAAGCCCCGATGTTGACAATACATCCCGGACCCGTACCTTTTTCATTTTAGATAGAAGTTATTTAAAAAAGTCAATTTTCGCGTCAGAAGCAAAAAAACCGCAAAGAATATTTTTTTCCTTTATTGAAAAAAAATATCTATGTTGCTTCACTAAATTTTATAAATAAACCTCAGATTTGGATTAAGTATCCCAAAACATAAAGAATGGAAGAATCAAAACTACTCCACAACTTTCCGGGTACGACCTTAGACACAGTAGAAGGAGACTTAGTCATATTAATAAACGAGAAAAACAATGAATTTTAAATTTGTTCCCACCCCAAGGACCTTTCCACTGCCATTTTCCATTGTTTGTAACGCAAGTCTCTTTCGTCTTCGGAGATTTTAGGCGTATATATTTTACCAGAACTCATGGGAACTGAGTTGACCTGTTTGGAGTTATCCACACCCCAGTATGCAACCAAAGCAGCGCCTAAAGCCGTGCTTTCCGTGAAACCGGCTTTGATTACGTCGATGCCGATCAAGTCCGCCTGCATTTGCATTAGTAATGTGTTTGAGGTCATCCCACCATCAACCTGGAAATGAATACATAGAAACTGTTATCGGTGTCTATAGCACAGCACAGGCTCAGCACAGTGTTGTTCAATATGAAACAAGACAGACTGGACAAAGTTAGGTTTCTATTTAAGTTAGACTACGGAAACCTAGACTGAAAAAATTGCACTAAAATAGTTATTTATGCCACTGCCAAGTAATGAGAGCCATTGTAATATGAGTGCTAGTTTGTGCCACGAAGCGAAGCTATAGACAGCACGAGTGTTACAATGGCTAAATGCGTGCAGTGGCATACATTACTTTTTCTATGACCATGAAATAAATAAAAATATATTATGTCATAATCATATATTGAATTTTTGAAGCCAAAGGCCATTAAAATGTTTAAAAAGTTTCATTGTAGTACAGTTGTCGCGTTTTGAAATAATCATTGTAAAACGACTTGTAGGGATGAATACTTAATTTTTGAAGCCAAAGCCATTAAAATATTAAAAAAGTTTCATTGTAGTACAGTTGTCTCGTTTTGAAATGATCGTTATAAAACAACTTGTAGGAATGAATATTTTTGTAATATGATTTGAGGTTATGTATTATGCAAATTACCAAATGGGAGTAGAAAAAGAAAATTGAACCATACATTGTGTAGAATATTTGAATTTTAGAACTCATCAAAAATACTATTTGATTTATCACTCAATAAAAATATCTCGTACAATAAATTGCACTATATAGTTCATGAAAGTTTGCCAAAAAATCTGATTGATGCGTCAAAAGTTGTTCGCATACACGTTACGGCCTTCCAATTCTAAATATGCATCAGATATAAAAAGGATGCTGGAGAGGCACTAGTATTTTTTATCAACTAGTCGTTTATATAAAATTGCACTATATAGTTCATGAAAGTTTGCCAAAAAATCTGATTGATGCGTCAAAAGTTGTTCGCATACACGTTACGGCCTTCCAATTCTAAATATGCATCAGATATTAAAAAGGATGCTGGAGAGGCACTAGCATTTTTTATCAACTAGCCGTTTATATAAAATTGCACTATATAGTTCATGAAAGTTTGCCAAAAAATCTGATTGATGCGTCAAAAGTTGTTCGCATACACGTTAAGGCCTTCCAATTCTAAATATGCATCAGATATTAAAAAGGATGCTGGAGAGGCACTAGTATTTTTTATCAACTAGTCGTTTATATAAAATTGCACTATATAGTTCATGAAAGTTTGCCAAAAAATCTGATTGATGCGTCAAAAGTTGTTTGCATACACGTTAAGGCCTTCCAATTTTAAATATGCATCAGATATTAAAAAGGATGCTGGAGAGGCACTAGTATTTTTTATCAACTAGTCGTTTATATAAAATTGCACTATATAGTTCATGAAAGTATGCCAAAAAATCTGATTGATGCGTCAAAAGTTGTTCGCATACACGTTAAGGCCTTCCAATTCTAAATATGCATCAGATATTAAAAAGGATGCTGGAGAGGCCGTTAAGGCCTTCCAATTCTAAATATGCATCAGATATTAAAAAGGATGCTGGAGAGGCACTAGCATTTTTTATCAACTAGTCGTTTATATAAAATTGCACTATATAGTTCATAAAAGTTTGCCAAAAAATCTGATTGATGCGTCAAAAGTTGTTCGCATACACGTTAAGGCCTTCCAATTCTAAATATGCATCAGATAATAAAAAGGATGCTGGAGAGGCACTAGTATTTTTTTTTCTTTTATATGTATAGAGTCGAACACAGCAAAAGAGGCTTGAGATGCCTTTTCCAGAGGATCGTGGTGTCAACAGAACAATCTCAAAGAACATGAAAAGCAAATATACATGCATATTATGTGGCGTCCGTAATGAGCCATTGCTGCTGTCTTGCTGCAAGGACTTCGGAGCGCTTATAATCCCATGCGTATAGTTTTGGAACACTCAGGAATCTCGGAGACATAAGGCAGAAACTGCTGCAGGAGGATTCTTCACGTCCGCATAAATCTAGTCAACCGACAGTTTCAGCATTGGTAGTTAAGGACAGGAGGAGCAAAATTAAATGCTACAAACGTTGAAAGAAGCATCGGCGACCTGATCGCGCTACGTTCAAAACTTATGAAGAGGAGAAAGGAAAGGAACACGATCTTTACACAGTACTTTCGACTTTACTTTCTCTGAAAATCAGCGGTTTCTAGACAGTGGTGCTTAGGCTTGGTACTTGGCATTTTCAACATGATAACGCACCGGCACATCGAGCGGCTCTCACAGTGAATTTTTTGACAACTGCTAGGATAAAAATGGTTGAGCATCCACCATACAGCCCCGAACTAGCCCCTTGTGACTTTGCTTTATTTCCTATTATCAAAGATAAGCTGAAAGGGCGGAGCGACGAGGAACTTTTGAGAGCTTGAGATCATGATGTTGGGATGTGTGCTGTACTTCCAGAAAACAAATGGATAGATATTTTTGATGATTGGTTTTTACGCATGACTAAATGTATTAACTGTAACGGAAATTACTTTGAGCGATTGTAAAAAATAAAGTCGTTTTGCAAAATTTATGTAGTAACCTATGTACATAAGAAATCTGGAAATTACGTTTTTAGAAAATTTTCAAAAAACTTGATGGACAGGCCTGGAGGTAAACTGTACCAACTATTAAATAACATCCAAGGTGATTCACTGTGCCCATGTTTTCCCAAAAATTATTTGATATAACTTTTTGTAACATTTAGAATTTTTGCCACTACCTAATTCAATCATATCAATGCCTAATTGATAGATACACAAACAGGCTAAATTGAGGATAAAACTTATTTAAAAATATAGAAAAGAAAAAAACCGTAACCCAGACCACTACTTTCTGAGCTCAATAACAAAAAGAAAAACTTTATAACTATAAAAAAAAATGATTTCGCTGCTGGCTTGTTAGAAAAAACATGATAAGGCACCCACTTATTCCGTACTTTATTAACAAAAAGCAAAAAACTTAAATAACTGTAAAAACATGAATTTAATTCTCACTAAAACACACTGCTAACTTGCTAGAAAAATACCACTTCTTCCAGAGTTTATTAACAAAAAACTTAAATAACAAAAAAAAAACACTGATCTCACTTTAACATATAGCTTGCTGACTCGACGTTATTCGTCGGTAGTAAGTACAAAGATTGTTAGAAAGAGGTTGTTTAAGATGAAGATGTTGTAGATTATGGGAGATGTGTACGGGTTTTATGAATCAAAAAGATTTTAGTATTTCCAACAGTTGCAGCAAAAAATTACCACCACTAAAGCTATCAAGGAACTGACGGCTGCTAGGCGACGCAGGGACAGTGCGCGAGCGCAGAGGGGGGGGGATTACAGAAGAGCTATAGCTACAAGATATTTAATATTGTGACACGTCGTCGTTGGTGTGGGGTATGGTGGGCAGGGCGTGGGTAATAACGTGTTCACAGATATTCAGATTTATTTACAGATGAATAAGATGCAATAAAGACCTAAAAAGGACTAAGCATTTAGGATTAAGGATTAGGAAAACGTAACACACTTAAATTATAATTACAATTAACAAACATAATTTTATCTTACCCGATATGAGTCTTAAAAGAAAGCAGAAGGTTAAAATAATTATTTTATAAAGTTTCCAAATTTGTTTTTGAAAAATATGTTGAATGGTGGAAATAATTTTGATTTTTGAAATCAAATGACAGCACATGCGTAAAAGAACAAATAGATGGAATAAAGAAAAAGTCGAATGAAATAAGAATGAATAACAGCGTACCGCGTTACAATATAATAGGTAAGTATGTTTGGATGTGTTTCATTTTCAATAAGGTACGTTATTTATTTTTTATAACACTACATTTTGTAGGAAACTTTCGAAAGTTTTCTTGTAATTTCTTGTTGTTGTTTTTTATAACACTTTTATAACACTGGTAAATTTCGAGAGTTTTCTTGTAATTTTTTGTTGTTTACTAATACTTTACTTATGTTCTATTTAATTTTTTTATGTTTGCAGTTGTACTGGTAAGTAAGGCATAAAACTTTATTTAACATAGGGATATACCTACTTACTTATATTTTATAAAACATTTCTTTTTATTTCAGGTTTTTTTGGAGGTGGCCGCTATCTTCGCAACAGATGTGTAGTTTTGCTCAACAGTGGAACAATATGGTCTAGACATAATAAGAGTGTTAACTGACGCGTACCAGTTCACACTAGAATCCAATAGAAGCAATGATAATTATATGTATGTAATAATATGTAGGGACCAACCACAAAGGTCATAAACTAAGATTTCAGGTACTATGAAATATTTATAAAGCAAACAAACCTGTTAGTCACGCGAATGTTGGCACTGGGTGGGAATTGAACCCACGACCCTCTGCCTAGCAGTCAGGAGCGCTGACCATTACGCCATCGGGTCAATCAATGCATTTATGTGTTTAAAAACCTAATCACTAATTAATTACGCAAGGGGGGGAGGGAGAAAAGTAAAATCTTTCCAAATCTAACTTAGGGGAGAGGGGAGTTTAAACAAATATCACGGTTTTTTTTCAATAGAAAACCATGTAATATTGCGTAAAATTAAAGTTAACTTAAAGTAAAAAAATACCTACTGTAAATAAAATAGAAACAAAATATGACTGGAATGTGTCTTAATTATTTACTCATTTTACTTGAACGAAGTACAAACACGTAAATTGCGACCCTCTCGGATTGTCACAAGACGAGCTACTGAGCTTCTGTGTGAAAGCGACAACGGTTTGGAGTTGCTCAATCAGAGCGAAGTTGAAGAAGCAGATGATTTCATTGAAAATCATTTGGATATGTTAGTTCCAGTAGTCACTCCTGAGACTGTGCACGAGTCTCCATGGACTGAATTAGAATTATCTTTTATTAATTTAAGTTGAAGTATTTATTATTTAATTTTATCACAGTGATTTTAAACTACGGCAATATTCTCAAATCACAATTGTATTGTCTTTGCTAGTCTTAAATAAAAGTATAGAACAAATTGTCTTTTTGTATTTTTTTCAAATCCAACGGGCTTACAGTCAAAACACATTTTCAAAATCTCACGTGAGATTTGAGGAGGGGGAGGGATAAAGGAAAATCTTACAAAATCTTACCAGGGGTGGCGGGGAAGTTGAAAACTCCTAAAAAAATGTCTCACGTAATTAATGGACGCCCCCGTATGTCATAGCAGGAGGGCATTAACATACATCCAATATATCGGATACAACATAAATGTAACAAAACTCTCAATTAGAACTTTCTTTTTCTGCAAAACGGATTCAAAATAATAAATGAAATCTATTTTTCCCTGCTATTTAACTATAGGAAAAACTTTACAAAAAGGTTTGCTTTAGGGAATAAATTTGATGTCCTAGTGTGCAAATAGATAATCGATAAATTTGCCCAAATAGCAAATTCTTATTCAAGTTTCAAGGTCTGAAAATGTCGTTACCAGTTACGATAGAAGAATTTAATCAGTTCGATATTTGAACTCTTTGATGAGCTTGAGGACCTTACATATCAAAAAAATAAAGTTTTAATCTTATGTAAGAGCCGCTTCCAAGTAGCCCAAGACGTAATAATACCCAAAAAAAAATTAATGTCAAAAAATAATATGCAGAAACAGATAAAAGCATCAGTGTTCTGCGCAAAAAAAAAACGAATTAGCTATCACAGACGATACATTCAGCAGTTGCCCAAAGGAATCCTTCCTCAGCTTTATTCAATCAACTCTTACGACGAAGACAGTAAGTAAAACTTTTGATATTTGCTTTGATCCAGGATAAAAAACAGAAAACTTATTAAAGTTTATTCAGTATGATCTGATCTCAACTGAACTCTTAGAAACCCACTGCCATTAATGCGACAATAAATGTATACGCAACCATAATATTTAAGGGTTGTTATTACCATGTTTATGCAGAAAAGCCAATTCGTTTAGAATTACCACAAAAACAACAAAAAGACACGTCACAAGATGTATGAGTATTGCTCGTCTACAAAAAGAGTTTTAATACAAAAGGATATGAGTATCTGATGAGAAAAAGCCTAGGAGAAGTTGCGATAAATAAGCTCAATAAGTCTAACAAACAGTGGATTTAAATAATAAGTCATTAAAATTATCCTGTAGTTATGACAAAGAAATTATAACTATTAATAACAACATAGAAGGATGGCACGCAAAAATTAATAAATAAATTGGTCAGAACTACCCTACATTAGAACATTTAATAGACATATTAGAAATCAAATCAAAGGAAGACAGAATATAACACATAAATATAACCGTTGATAACAAATAACTGTTTCGAGTTAAGTCCGTTTTCAATTACCTTTTTTTTTATTCACAATTGGTAAACCCTTGACAACATCTCACCTGGTGGTAAGTGACGATGTTGCCGAAGATGGAAGCGGGCTTACCAAAATTCTCCAACGCAATGGGTAACTGGCTATCCTATCTTCATGCCGTAACACACCAATGATATAAACATTGATACTTGCCGGCAGACTTAGATAAGATGGTGGTAGCTAGCCAGGCGGGCTTAGAAAATGCCCTACCACCAACCAATCCAAGTCTTACGATTGACCCCGCTGGGAATCGAACCCGCGACCTTCTGTGTAAAGCCAGTAAACTTTGCATCTGAGCTACGGAGGCGGTTTTTTATTGTTATTATAATGAATGCAAGATTGACACTGTGTTCTGACTGTATAGTAGGAGAAGTTTTATTTTTATTTTGTACACATAAAATTAGAAAGTTAAGTAAAAAAGTGGCCAAATTTAGCAGTTTAAAAAAAAACTTGTTGCTAATATTTACAGTTATAAAATAATAATTGAACATAGCCCCCCTATATGGGCAAAATACTCAATGATTTCGATCATACAAATGAGTAAATTATTTATTTCTATTGGGGGCGCTAGTGTGTTAATCGAACCGCCTTAATGTTTGATTTCGCCTTACTATTATTTCGCAGATACTGTCTATTTTATTACCCGACTACGAAAAAGGAGGGTTATGTTTTTTCATTATTATTATAGATACTTGTGTTTAAATAAGCAACTGAAAAAGTAGCTAATGAGGGTTATGTTTTTTCATTATTATTATAGATACTTGTGTTTAAATAAGCAACTGAGAAAGTAGCTAACTACAGAACTTAAATAGGCACGCTAAAGCAACCGCTGCTAAAGAAGCGGGATGAAAATTTATATTCCTCAGTCGCAACTAAATAAAAAGTATTGTTTATTAACAACTAAAGAATGAATGAAGAACATACAAATTTATATCGCAACTAGTTGCAGAGAGAGAAGAATACTTCTACTACCGCAACTGGTTGTAAAAACGGCAAGAGTAAAAACTTCACATAGGTACATTATAAAATCTGAAAAATTACAATTATAAATAGTTTCATTGGACACAACAAGTTTAGTTCCTTCGTATCCTTAAACAACATTCGCCGAGCCACTTTTGGAATAAAGAAATAAATAATGTCAATTTTTTTCAAAAGTTTTATGACTACTTTTATATTTTTATATATAAAATGTATATTATATAGTACTATTTCATATGGTGCATCGCTTTCAAAGGCTTTTTGGCACACGCCAAAACGACTAATACTGTAATATTGCGCATTATCTACTTTGAATCGCAAAGAAAAAGGGTCGGTTATAAATAATGCGATACTTTTTAAATTGTTTGAGCTATCCTTTCAAAATAAAAACTAAACTAAAGTTTATTTCATTACGAATAAATGAAGGAGTACAACCTTTTCGTTTCTTTTTACCCGACTGCGCCAGAAGGAGGGTTATGTTTTTCGAGAGTATGTATGTATGTATGTATAATTGTTTGGCACGCTCTGCAGCCTGAACGGCTGGATGGATTTTGGCTTGAGAGGTGTCGTTAGATTCGTATTAACTGTGAAAGTGACACTGGGTATATCAAAATAAAAAAAACAAAATGGCGGATTTTTGGCGCAAAATTCAAATGTTTGAAACGCTCTGCAGTCTGAACGGCTCGATGAATTACAGCTTGAGGGTTGTCGTTAGATACGTTTTTACTGTGAGAATGACACTGGGTATATCAAAATAAAAAAAAACAAAATGGCGGATTTTTGGCGCCAAACTCCAATGTTAGGCACGCACTGCAGCCTGTACGGCTCAATAGATTTTAGTTTGAGGGGTGTCGTTAGGTACGTATTTACTGTGTGAATGACACTGGGTGTATCAAAATAAAAAAAACAAAATGGCGGATTTTTGGCGCCAAATTCAAATGTTTGGCACGCTCTGCAGCCAGAACGGCTCGATGGATTTTGGCTTGAGGGGTTTCGTTAGATACGTATTTACTGTGAGAGTGACACTGGGTTTATAAAAATATAAAAAAACAAAAAAGCAGATTTTCCGGAGAATTGCAGCAAGCGGTGTTTGTTGACGACCGCACAATAAAAAAATATCAACCAGGAGTTCGTATACGGATTGAACCATGTACGATTGATTTTGACGGACTTCGAGGACAAGGAAAAATAATAATCTGCGTAATCTTAATATGTGTCATGTGTATATAGGTTACTATACAAACTCATTCAATAATAAAACTAAAAAATGAATAAAATAAAAACGGTAATTTAAAAAACTAAAAAAACCCGACTGCGTTTCTGTGTAATTTGGAAATGAAAAACCCTAAAACAAGAAAGTCGTCATACCCGATTTCACATAACTTAAGAAAAATTGTAGCAGTCGGGACCCATTCTAGAAATGGAGGCATAGTGAATTGAGAGCACATACCTATATTACATTGCAGATTACTACAATATACTGACTAGACGGCTGAATTTCTAGAATGGGTCCCGACTGCAAAATTTTTTCTTAAGTTAAGTGAAATCGGGTATGACGACTTTCTTGTATTAGGGTTTTTCATTTCCAAATTACACAGAAACGCAGTCGGGTTTTTTAGTTTTTTAAATTACCGTTTTTATTGGTGATTGTATTTATGATATCAGCCGAAAGACGTCCACTGCTGAACAAAGTCCTCCCCCAAGGATGTCCACGACGACCGATCCTGCGCTGCCCGCATCCAGGTCATCGGCCCACCACGTGGGAGGTCTGCCTACGCTACGTTTTCCGGTGCGCAGTCGTTACTCGAGAACTTTACTGCCCCAATGGCCATCTGTTCTACGAGCTATGTGCCCTGCCCACTGCCACTTCAGTTAAGCAATTCTGTGGGTTATGTCGGTTACTTTGGTTCTCCTGCGGATCTCCTCATTTCTGATTCGATCGCGTAGGTAAATTTCGAGCATAGCTCGCTCCATTGCCCTTTGGGTGAACTTGAGCCTTCTTATGAGGCCCATAGTAAGCGACCATGTCTCAGTTCCGTAAGTGATTACTGGCAACACACAATGGTCAAAGACCCTGGTTTTGAGACATTGAGGTATTTGGGACGTGAAGATATTGCAAAGCTTCCCGAACGCTGCCCAGCCGAGTTGGATTCGTCTATTGATCTCTTTCTTAAAGTTGGACCTACGTACCTAAGTGATTGTTTTAAAAACCATAAATAATAAACAAAGACGATTTTCAAAATTTGCACATCAAATTTGGAACCATCTGTTTTACTTCTGTTTCTGTTTTTTTTTCATATAAATAGGGCATTTCTTGTGCAGAAATTCATTATTTTCATCAAATTCAGTTAAAAACATGTCACTAACCCCTGAAGAGTGTACCAGAATTCTGAAAATGCATGAAGACGGGCGCAATCAGTGTTATACAGCGAGAACTATTAGTGTGTCGCTATCAACCGTTCAAAGAGTGCTCCAGCGATTTGAAGAGACTGTATCTAATATTCGCAGACCAGAAACAGGCTGAATAAAGTGCACGACAGCGCGGGAGGATCGATATATGTTGCCAACAATATTGAGACATCTATTTCAAACGCCTGTTCAAGTCAAAAATCACCCTTTACGTGCTGGAGGGAGCAATTCCAGCACGTGTGCAGTGAGGCGGCGTCTTGCTGAAGCGAACTTGAAGCCATTTAGACCCGCCAATAATCCAAAACTCGAAAGGCAGCATAAAAATTCATGACTGAGTAGAAAACACATGAACTGGACTATCGATGACTGGTTAACAGTTATGTTTTCGGACGAGTCGACATTCATGCTATACAAGCACGATGGGAGGCAAAAAGTCTACAGAAGATCAGGAGAGCGCTTTAAACAAGCTTTCATTGAAGAAAAAGTATCATACGGCGGAGGCTCCATACACGTGTGGGTTGGAATTTCTTCCGAAAGCCGCACCGAGCTAGTGGTGTTCGAAAATGGAACTTTAACCGCAGAGAGATACGTGAATGAAGAGTATGTTGGCTCATTTTTAATAACGTTTGTCCCCATACAGCTCGGATAGTGTTTGACTACTTTGATAATGTCGCTATCACATGCATGGAGTGACCAGCACGCAGCCCCGACTTGAATACCATCGAGCATGCCTGGGATGAACTGGGACGACGACGTTTACGCCAGCGAAATTCCCCTCCAATCACGCTTTGTGAACTGAAAGAAGCACTGATAGAGGAATGGGAGAATATTCCTCAGCATCGGCTCAGAAATTTGGTGGAAAGCATGCCAAACCGTGTACCAGCTGTTTTTATAGCTCTTGGTGGTAATACATAATACTGTAATATGTGAAAATTGCACATTTGATACCGCAGGTAGCACACTTTCGAAATCTAGTGTTAAATAGTCATTTTTACTTAACCTAAATAAACTTTATAATCTTGGAACTTTTATGGCTTATTTTTATTTAAGCACTATAAAACTGCCTATAATAAAGTCTTTATTTCATTAAGCTAGTTATAATATTTTGGAAGTTATTGAGGTTTTTCTTACCGACCCTTTTTCTTTGCAGTCAACTGTATGTACTCGTAAGGTTCATAAACATAAAATTCGCTTATTCGCAATGCAATAAACATAATAACAAAGGTACCTTAAGAGTCTGAAGAGGTATACCACAGTCTTCATTCATTGCATCCAGAATGTCTCTTACTTGGAAGCAAACAGCTTCTAGAGCAGCTTTTACAATATGGCAATAATCCGTATCTTCAGTTAAACCGCAGATGACACTGAAATCAGATTAGGAATTTTTTTGCAATTACTTATTTCACTGATCGAAAACCTAAAGACCAAATTCAGAGTTTGTCAGAGGGCACACAACATGATGGAACACAGCATATCATGCGTAAAACAGATTAACAAAATCTGGAAGCCCACCCTGTGTTCCATGACCTATTTGCGTCCTCTAAGTTAAGCGGGCGCCCGCCTCGCATGCTTGTTTCGAAAAATAGTATGGGTAGCGCTAACTGGCGCGGGCGCGTGCGACGGGTTTGTCCATACAATTTTTTAAAACAAACACGCGAAGCGGGTACCAGCCACGCTCTAAATATCTGATGTAGAAGAAAAATAGCTAAGCTGCAGATGATTTTATTAGTACTAGCTAAAATCAAATCTGGTGGGCGGGATATGTCTGCCGCATGTATCCGAATAAGTGAGCGAGGATCCCCACAGAATACATGCCAGAATATTGCCGAGGCCGCGGCAAACTGAGGAGATGGGGGGACGAATTAGACCGGTACCAAAATCCGTGGCAAGGGCTAGCTGAGTGGAACCAGTGGCGAAAAATATGGGAGGTATTTACCCAGGTAGTGGTACAATAAGGGCAAAAAAAACTAGCCTAAAAATGTTTATATCTAGCTATTTTAGGCGGCTTCTTCCGCGAGAACATCGTTTTCGAACATCTTTAAAGAGAGTGGTGCGCTAAACATAATTAGCCGACATAGTTCCCGAGGGATCTGGAGCCCTCGGGAACTATATCGGCCAATTATATTTAGCAATCTATGTCACCTCCCACCCCCTAAGCATTTCTATGCAAGAAATAACGTCAATCCGTTGCTCCGAGGGCAGCATCGAACAGATCATTGTAGAAATCCTTAAAGGGGCCTCCCTTCTTTTTGTTCAGCACTGGATGTCATTCGGCTAACATCACATGAATCACTTTTGGCTGAAAAAATACATTTGCGCAACACAATACAGTTTTTTATGTCTAGTAAAATCTACCATTTCTCCTGAGTTATACGCAAAAAAACTATCAATCTGAAGATTTTACATAATACGAGTACATACCCCCTAGCGTCTTGTCTCCAATAAGGTGCATACAGACCACTAAACGCAGGGACAAACACAACGCTGCCATTTTCTGAAGCTCTTTCTGCAATAATCTGTGACTCTTTAGCATCACTGATACAACCAATATTGTCCTTCAACCACCCTACAGCAGCACCAGCAACCGCTACCTGTAATATAAAAAAACTAAGTCATAAATAGAGCTTATTTAATACTAACCTAATTTAATTTTAACCGCTTCCGTGGCGTAACGGTTAGTCCATTCGCTTCACACCTGGTGGTCGCGGGTTCGATTCCCGGTGGGGTCAACTTGTAAGACTCGGTTTGGTTGGTGGAAGGGCATTTTCTAAGCCCGCCTGGCTAGCTACCACCATCTTATCTGAGTCTTGCCGCCAAACATCAGTGTTAACAACATTGATGTATTCCGGCTTAAAGATAAATAGCCAGTTTCCCCATTGCGTTGGGGAATCTTGGTAAGCCCGCTTCCATCTTCGGCATCATCGTCACTTACCATCAGGTGAGACGATGCCAAGGGCTTACCAATTGTGAAAAAAAAAAAAAAAAAAACACATATCCATTACAAAAAAAATACGTTACGTTTTTCTTATTTTCATCTTCATCATCATATCAGCGAAAGACGTCCACTGCTCGACAAACGCCCCCCCCCCAAGGATTTCCACAACGACCGGTCCTGCGTTGGCAGGCATCCAGCTACTTCCCGCTAACTTCAGCAGGTCGTTAGTCCACCGAGTGGGAAGCCTTCTCTTACGCTACGTCTTCCGGTGTGCGGTCGCCATTCGAGAACTTTACTTCCCCTACCCAACAGCCATCTATACTTGTCTCTCTTTAATTAAAGAGCAATGCTCTTGTCTGTGGAGTAATCGCTAATTCTTCCTATCCTCAGCCATCGTCAAGTTCTTAATGCGAGGCGACAAAGCCTTTTTCTTTTATTTGCTCTATGTAGTTTCGCCTTGGTCTTCCTCTGCTTCTTCGTCCCTCTACCTTTCCTTCTATGATGGTTTTCAGAAATCGTGTCGTATCAGGTGACCTAAGTTATTTTCTCTTTTATTTTCAATAAAAATTATTCATGTCCCTCCTTGCACCATTTTAACTCGCGAATTATCCATCAGATAGACAGAAATTGATAATATTGTGCGATCACACGTAAATGTATACACAGACATTTGCCTGGGCTATATTTTTTTTTTAATTACTAAAATAACAACTTAGCTGTGTTGCTAACTGACTGCAACACACCTAGGTATGTACATTCGTCCTCGTTTCCCTACATCGATCATAGAAGTACGTACTGGCGAGTTTATTAATATATTCACAGGGCCAATGGTAAAGTTCTATACTAATCATAAAAAATGTTATCATATAAACGGTTCATTAATATGTTACGGTGGTTCAAACCATAATAACTGACTACTAGATAAAACTTACATCAGGTTGACATATAATATGTCAAATCTGACTAATATCTGACTCTATTGATATAAGTGTAATCAGAATCACCTATCAAAAGGAGATGCATATAGGTGGCCGAGTTGTTCCAACATACCTAAGGTGATTAAGTTAGGACCGTGATTTTGGTAACAAATATGGGTTTATTTCTCTCATGTCCTTTTATTATTATTACTTTTTATTTTATTAACATTATTTTATTTTATATATCAATTTAATCTACTTCACTAAATTATTTATTCTTAATTTATTCTATTATATTGTTTACATTATCGCACTACTGTACCGATCGCTTCGCGGACACGACACCATGGGATTTTCTGAAAACCAGCGCTGCAGTTCTCCTGCAGCTAATGCTGAGAAAAGTCCATTTTGACATCGCACTACACCGATTCCGTTGGTCTTATTTGTTTTTTGTGTTTACTTTTTTTTTGTTTTTTTTTTCTGTTTCTATGTGTTTTACTTCTTTTTTATGTTGTGTAATCGGTGTGTGTTTGTGTCAAATAAAAATCTGTCTATTGTCTATATTTAAAGTAAGCTGTTTAAAAATCTATGAAACTTACCATTGCCTATATTTTATTTTTGGTACATGAATGAACAATGTTCATGTTCATTGAACATGCTTAAATATTGACGAACTCAACTGTATACCTATTAGTAAATACCTCTAATCTATATAAATAAAAAAACTGATGAGCTCTGCCGTTGTGCGCGTATCACGCAAATACCACTGGATAGATTTCGATATTTTTTTTAGTTATACTTAGATACGTGTCCCTAATCTAAAAGTAAACCAACGACGCGCAGCCGCAAGCTAACCCTCTATCTATACCCACGGGGTGAAGCCGCGGGCAACAGCTATTCCTATGTTAAAACAAATTATACAATGGCCCATCTAATTACATGTCCAATGTGCCTAACACGTGCACTCGAGAAGAGCTAAAGCTAATGGATGCCACCAATAGCGTCGTTAAGGTGGCAGGAGAAACATGACTAGTCGTCGGGACGATAGAAGAAGAATTGTACAGCCACGCTGTGCATACTTTCTCGCGAAGCCTTCACCGTCTGTCGCAGTCGGGCATACACAAATCAAAAATAAATATTACACTTAATTAGTAGCAAAGAATAAAGTTAGGTACCTATATCAGACTTGATCAAAAATTTACAAATAATTTGGGTTTGTATGAGAGGTTTTCCTTCACCGTAAGGAAAATATCATGAGGAAACCTGCACACGCCTGCGGAGAAACTCGCAGCTTATGTGTGAAGTCGACCAGCCCGCACTGGGCCCGCGTGATCGCCCTAATTCAGAGCCCCTCGGTGGGGACGTATATGAGCTGATATGATGATGTATGAGAGGTTACATGAATTTTTCCTGAAATAATTAACTAACCAGTGTACTGCACTGGCCTTATTAAGTCCTAGTTATTTACAAAGTTTCATTAAAATCGTTAGAGGCATTTTTGAGACAAAGTAACAAAAAACCTAGATTTGTATAGGAGGATCCTTATTCCGACTTTACTTGGAACAACAAACTACCTCATACTGTAAGCTATTTAAAGTAACAGTAACGTACCGAGTTTCATCAAAACCATTAGTCATTTTTGAGTGAAAAAAAATAACTCGTGACTTTACTTTCGAGTGAAGATGTAATGTCAAAAAAAATCGCAGTTGAGATTTTTTGATAGGGATCCATTTTCTTAGACTAATAGAGTCAAAGATCGTCGGTGGCGGAATGGTTAGGGCTGCTACCTTCCGCCCGGGAGGTCGTGGTTCGAGTCCTGCCTCGTACCAATGTGTTTTCGAATTTCTATTTCATATGTACGTTTATCCTACGCTCTTACGGTGAAGGAAAACATTGTGAGGAAAACTGCACACGCCTGCGAAAAAAATCGAAGGTTGTTGGTGAAGTCGACCAACCCGCACTGGGCCTTTGTGGTCGACTGAGGTCCGATCACCCATATTCAGGATAGGCTCGTGCCCCACCAAGGGGACGTATATGGGCTGATGTGATTAAAAGAGTCTAAAAAACGGTGCTCTAGTTCATGATATAATTTACTGCATTCATTGCTACTAAGTAAGTGTACCGTGTTACCGAATATGTATACCTGGGTCAAACAGTCCAGCTAGGTAGGTCCAACTTCGAGAAAGAGATCAATCGTCGAATCCAACTCGGGTGGGCAGCGTTCGGGAAGCTTCGCAATATCTTTATTTCCCAGATACCGCAGTGTCTTAAGACCAAGGTCTACGACCAGTGTGTGTTGCCAGTGATGACACATGGAACTGAGACATGGTCGCTTACTATGGGCCTCATAAGAAGGCTCAAGGTCACCCAAAGGGCAATGGAGCGTGCTATGCTCGGAGTTTCTCTGCGTGAACGAATCAGAAACGAGGAGATCCGCAGGAGAACTAAAGTAACCGACATAGCTCACAGAATTTGAGTGGCAGTGGGCGGGGCACATTGCTCGTAGAACAGATGGCCGTTGGGGCAGTAAAGTTCTCGAGTGGCGACCACGCACCGGAAAACGTAGTGTAGGCAGGCCTCCTACTCGGTGGACCGATGACCTGGTGAAGGTCGCGGGAAGCCGCTGGATGCGGGCAGCACAGAACCGGTCGTCGTGGAAATCCTTGGGGGAGGCCTATGTCCAGCAGTGGATGTCCTTCGGCTGATATGATGAAGTAAGTGTAATGTTTATAGTTAATTTGTGTATGCTCGACTACGATAGACGGTTAATGCTTCGCGAGAAAGTATGCACAGCGTAGCTGTACAAATAATTTTACTGGTGACAACCCTAAAAAATCAAGATAGAGGGAATTTAAAAAAAATATGGCTGGAGATACAAAGGTATACACACACACACATACACACGCATAGATATTGTTTTAGACTTGTGTACAATCCATCCCCGTCAAAATCTCAACTTCGATTTTTTTTGCCATCACAATACCTTCTTAACTCCTTCTTTGCTCGATAGAGCTCACTCTTCAGTCAGTCGAAAATAAAAGCCGGCCAAGTGCGAGTCTGACTAACGTACGGAGTTCTTGTTTCAAAAAAATCACGTTTCTTGTATGGGAGCCCCCTTCAATTTATTTTTGTATTTGTTTGTTATAGCGGCAATATGACTACACACTCTGTGAAAATAGCAACTGCTATCTATCACAGTTCATGAAACAGCCCGCTGACAGATAAAGGGACGGTCGGACAATGAAGGCTCAGTAAAAGGATCCCCTAGGTACCCTTTGGGTACGGAACCCTAAAAGAGAAGGCAAGTAAAACCCACGGAATTAAAAATTAATAAATGTAGTACTAACAGAGCCTTCCAATGCATATGATGGTGGGCTTTTACTTCCCAACTGATATGCAACTGTTGTCAGCAACCCTCTGCTTGAATTAACTTTAATATCGCCAGTGTTGTACAGCACAAAACAACCTGTCCCGTATGTAGCTTTAGCTTGACCTTTTTGCAAGCACATTTGACCAACTAATGCAGCTTGTTGATCTCCAAGGCATCCAGACACGGGAACACCAGTAAGAGGTCCGTTAGCAATATGCCCATACACCTGAAACATATATGTACACAATATAAACAATATAATAATTATGTTACCATATTTTCTATACTTTATTTAAACTTCTTAAAACGTTCACAAATGAACTGTGATGTCCTCCATGACTCTAAGTACACAAACAATGATAATTTAATAGCAAAATAATAATATTAGGATTAAATTCTCATTTTCTTTTTTTTATTAATAAAACTAGTCTGCGTGGAGGTTTTAAATTTCCCACGGGAACTCTTGAATTTTCCGGAATAAAAAGTATCCTATATGTTAACCCAGGCTATAAGGAATCACCATACAAAATTTCATCAAAATCGGTCTGGTAGTTTTTGCGTGTTGCGCGACTATACAAACAGACAGACAAAAATTTCAAAAGTTGTTGTTTTGGCCTCTATATCGTTAGTAATGTCACCCACAGTTATTATTTTCCCGACATGTCCCTGTGACCTGTGGTGTTCCAGTGACATGTCCCTGTTACAGTTTTATTATATGTAAATATAGATATCGAACTTGACTTTTACTTTGTTTTATTTTTATCAATATTTCAGTAATTTTAGGTTTTTTCATTTATGTAATTTTACATTGCGTCGGTGGTGTAACGGCTAGGGCCGCCGCCTCCTGTCCGGGAGGTCGTGGTTCGAATCCTGCCACGTACCAATGTGGTTTCTAATTTAGATTTCATATGTACGTTTATCCGACGCTGCTACGGTGAAGGAAAACATCGTGAGGAAACCTGCACAAGCCTGCGGAGAAACTCGCAGGTTGTGTGTGAAGTCGACCAACCCGCACAGGGCTCGCGTGGTTTACGAAGGCCCGATCGCCCTAATTCAGGGCAGGCTCGAGCTCCTCAGTGGGGACGTATATGAGCTGATATGATGATGATGAATGCATTGAAAATCGCGGGAAGCTGCTGGGTGCAGGCAGCGAAGGACCGTAAATTTGCAAAATTGCATTGTGCAAATCCTTAGGATCTTAACATCTTAACGACATAACGCGACGTCGCGTGATGTGGATAGGCCCTGAGGGCAAGATTTTGTTCAGCAGTGGACATCTTTCGACTGATATCAGTATTACTCTGGCTGGATCAAGAGCGTACCGATCGCACACTGTTCCTCCATCACTTTTAGAATTAGAAAGTATGCTGGACTTCTTCTTCTTCTGTCGTATCGACGACAAGTCATATCTCTCCTGTCTAGTACCCTGGACTAAACATAGACCTAAACATTTTAGCTACCTACTGTCAACTTATTTGACTTTGTTTTTACTTGTGTCTCAGAATTTGTTTATTGTGTTTGTAAAATCCTTTTCCATATGGACCACAAAATTAGTTCATTATGGAAGCAAATTATAGTACTAAGCACTAACCTCCGAACTTGACTTTATTTCAGGTAAAACTGATTTAGGTATCTCAAAGAATTTTAGCAACAAAGGATCCCAGTTCAAGTTTTCTATGTTCATGAGCATAGTTCTTGAAGCATTTGATACGTCTGTAACATGTTTGCCTCCATTAACACCACCTATAACAGGATAAAACAATAATAATCTGAGAAAGTGTACAAATGTAAACCATTTTGTGGAAATATCAAGGCTTCTTATTGTGCCACCCCACTGGGAATAACCACGCAGCAGTCGATCGACGCTGTGCGACGCGGCTCTATTAGTTAACCACAGTATAACTGCAACAGGGCAACAGTTCACAGCAAATTTTGCCTATCAGTAGCAACTTACATAGGGTGCCTACAGCTCCGGTACCACACTGGATATGTGGGAGCTAGCTTCTCTGGCGTCCCGAGCGGGCATCGAACCGCCAGCAGCGAAAGCCGCGGGAGGTGAGCGTGCCTACAGCTCCGGGACCTACCTGGACAGTAGGTAGCGGTTCTCTTCCACGAGGCACTTGCCTTGCTGAGTACCGGGACAAGCGTCTTGGCGGCAAGACCTACCGCAACTGGTCTTTGTCTTCACCTTATGGTGTTGGCAGGAATAGCGGACTTCACTGTATGTCCAAGGGTAGGAAAGTGGGGATGTTATATCATAAACATGGTAGTTTCAGCGTATCTGGTAGATATACGAGAGGGAATGTCAGTAGCGACTTGACCAAATATGTTTTTATCTTAGTATAAGAAGGGCCAGAGGGTACAAACCGCACTATGCGGCAACAGAACTAAGCGACGCACCACTGCATATCACATTTTGGCGAAATGGTCTATTTGTCGCGCAGTGCCGCGGTGCGCAGTTCCGTTGCAGAGTAGTGTGTTCTATTTATTATATACAATTTCATACAACGAATATTTGGTCGCGTCGCGTCGCATAGTTAAGACCAGTGCGGTCAGACCTTTATTTATAATTTAAAACTCCTTCACAAGAAACATGTAGAGTCAAAAATCAGAAACCACTTTGGATGATGATAGCCAGAAAAATACTTTACAAAGAGCATCTGCTAGTGTTGATCACTCAAAACCACTTTGGATGTTGTAGAGCTAGAAAAGTATCTATTTTGTTTCATTCAAAAACTATGATTTATTTTCTTAAAACAAACCTGTTAAGTTCCAAATTATCCAAGTGTCAACTGTGCCAAAACAACAAGTACCATCCTTCATTGCACACTTGACTGCTTCAACATTGTCACGGAGCCACCTCAGCTTCACTGCACTAAAGTATGGAGAAAGTGGAAGTCCACACAGCGGCTGTAAACATATATATAATGATTACTGTACAATTTGTTTTGATAGATTAAAAATTGTACCAAGTTTTAAAATTTAGTATTAATCCTCAAACTTTTTCATTATTGTAAAAAAAAAACATTATTATAAAACAAAAATCTTTAAGTATGGACTAATTACATTATGGGCAGACAAATAGCCAGAGCCAGATGGCCTTACCTATTTAAAAAAAAAAGACAACTATGCATGAATTTCTTTGCTTTACGCTTTTTACATTCATGCTTATCTAATTAGAACAGCAGAATGGATATGATAACAGGTATTAAGAATGCAGCTAGAAATCACTTGCCTTGAGATAATTGATATTTCTTGTTTTGTTTGGCACCGTATCCAACAACTTTTCTATTGTGAATGATGTCCTCATATCCAACCACACAATTGCATTGTGTAAAGGTTTTCCAGTATTCCTGTCCCACACTACAGTAGTTTCTCGTTGGTTTGTTACACCCACTGCTACAATATCCTGAAAATGTCATAGCATTGATAAAAGTACAAAGATATATTTATTTTTTCTACTTACATCAATTAATTTACCAATGGCAGCCCTATAAAGTGCACCTCGACACAAATTAGCAAATCACCAAGTAGAATCAGGGCATAGCTCATAAAGTATCTAGGCAAATAGTTACCAATTATTTTGAATGAACTTGGTCTAATGTTCTGTATACATACTGTATAAGTACCTATACAGTATTATATAAGTACTATAATAAATATAAGTATTATATAAGTACTATAATAAATTCAAACCTTCTCTGTATCCGAATTGAAATCAAAGTAAATCTCTGATTACGACTTAGTGTCTCATACGTGAGTATGAGACTCATAATCTTCTTGGTGAAACAAATCTATGGATTAAGTTTTTAATTATATCTATACATATTAGGTAGGTATGTAGGTTACCTTTGGATTTCCACCCAAAGAGATCAATTTCTCCACAGCCATGCAGATGCAAGTTGTAACTACTTCCAGAATGGAGTAAGGGTCTTGCTCTACCCATCCTTCTTGTGGAAAGTGCTGTTCTAGCTCCTTCTGGTGATACGCCACCACGTCTGCGGAATTTGCCTTGAATATAATAAATCGCGCACTTGATGTGCCCTCGTCGATAGCTCCCACAAGAGGGCCGAATTTTCCGAACTCACACATTTTCTGATCAAAATAGATAACATTCAGTCCAAACAAATAAGCATAGCGCACTTTGAACACTCTGTTTGATGTTTGATCACTGGTAAACGTAGTGATTTCTATACTTTTTGATCACTGGCTTAAAGGTTAAATGTGGATCAGGGTTGCCAGACGAGTACACGTGAATTGTCGTACCGACCAGTATTCGGAAATTATCGTACCAGATGAAAAATTATCGTACAACTGCCAGAACCACGCGAAACGCGCTATTTCCCAAAACAAAAAACAAATTTTGTCACTGACCAAAGTTGAAAGTACGGTAATCCAAAGAAACTTGTAACTTTTTAACAATAAAAAAAAATACATTTACACCCGGCTAGCGAACTTAACCAGGCGTCCGTCACTTGCTCAAGGCCACGGTTTATTTGCCTACCGCTAAGCGTATCGGAGACGATACAACGGACAGTAGGTTGACGCACGCCCGCCTGAGTGCTCGCACGTCACATTTACCGCTCTGACTATCGAAATGCCGAAACCACGCAATTATTGTGCAGTGGATGGGTATCACAGTCAAAAGACAAATGAAAATTAGACATTTTTTTCATTGCCGAGAGACGAACAAAGGTACCTAAGTTAATAGTATTTTAAATCTTTTGTTTTTTTCGAATTCCCTTTTCTGATTCCTTTACAAATTATCATCATTTATTTCTTAAACTTAGAACAATGGTGGGTAGGTACCTACTATGTTAATTGTCGTAAATTAAGGATTTCAGGTATTATTTATGTGTTTTTTTATATAATTAACAGTTACCTACTTAATGTCAGAACATAGTAGGTACCTAGCGTCATCGTCGTGATTTAGGTAGGTATGTCATAAAATAGAAGTACTAATGCACCGGCCACTCGGTAGCTGGGGGGCACTTCTATAGCTGTAAATAAACCGTTTAAAACCAGAATCCAAGGTTTAACTTGTCAAGTACCATTACGTCATCGAAATAACTCCAAGCCCCGCCGCCCCGCGCGCTCCGCCGACTTTTATTACCAGCACGAATGTAAACGAAAAAATCTCAAGAACATAACACAGATTACTAAATAGTTACTTCGAAAACTATAGTTTGCATTCACAAGCCGTTTTTTTTTTTGAGTCATAACGTCTTATGACTTGTAGATAGTAACAGAAAAAATATTTTCGTTACGTTTTTACCTAGCTTTCACTTAAAATAACAATAATTCAAGCTCACGATGAGGCCCTCTTGGGGAACGTTTTTGTATGAATAGTAGGTATGAAATTCTCCGCCAACTCAAGTAAAAAGCCAACTTTGATTGATTTTTCTCTGCTTTGCTCCTGTTTCCCTTTTGATTATTTGTTAAAAATATTTACGAGGTTTCGAATATTTTCGACATTAAAATTTATTAATCGGGAATTCAGGGAAGGAAAAAATGCATCTATAATTTTATTAAACTTAAACATATTTGATCGACAAATATAAAATAATTGATTTTCTACAACATTCGTTTCATTACCAAAATCATCATAGGTACAACCCTAGCACATTCGCTCGATGACGCGCTCGCACGTGGGTCGCGCGGCGGGCAAAACAATCTCAACTCTCTGTATGCGTAGTTATGGCATATTTCTTCTCGCTGCAAACTGCTGGTATTATTATTAAGATTTTGTAGGCTAATATAGCGTAGGTATTTAAGCTTTTGTATGGGAGTGATGTATCTGTTACGAAGTAACTATTTAGTAATCTGTGACTTAACTTCGAAACTAAGGAATATAATATGAAATTAAGTATCATTGTCATTCCTCGTGGTTTGGTAGATTCGAGGTGAAGTCCCCAACCATATACATTATTTTGTATTTATAAATGATTTTAGGGCACTAGATACTAGTCTTTTCACCCCACTTCGGAGGAGGGTTGAAAATTATCGTACTTTGACGTACGATAATACTTAATGTATCGTACATCGTATTAATTTCGTGTCGTAGAGTAGCGGAGATTTTTTTGTGCTTTTGTGTGTTATAGTATTTTGGAGATAACAGCAAAATTAAGTGTATTAATAAGAGTGAGTTTACCTATCTTACAAATTCAGTAAGTACCATTTTTTCAATAATTTTACTGAAGTATACAGTGGTGGTCACATAATTAAGAACGCTTCATAATCAGACATCGCTTGAAAGTGTACATGGTCATAATAAAGATATTTAATCTTTATTGAACAATATGGACTTTACTGCTGGTAAGTATATTTATGAGGCCAACATAATCAAAAAAGAAAACTAGGAAATAATATTTCATATTCAAATTAATTAGCTGTTGTTTAGGTATTGTTCACATAGCAGTAGGCAAAGGCTGGACAAATAATTAAGAACGAGTTAAAACTTTATAATAAAACTAACAATAACTTTATAATTATTTAAGTTATTCATTAATTGACAGTGAATTAAACAGCGTTTTTCTTAATGAAATCAACTTGTTTTGTAACGTTTGTACTTAGTTAGATGTCTGCTACCGTGGATAACTGCATGACAGCCGCGGCGGCGCGGCATTGATGCTGTGAACCTTTGGCACGTTTCAACTAAAAAACAAATGCATTGTAAAGTGTAATGTAAGGCGGTACGTAGTTCGCCGGGACAGCTAGTATATATTATAAAAGCTACACTTAAGTATTTAATACAGGGTGTAAATAAACTACTACCGGGTATTTAAACAGGGGATTCTACTAGTGAAATTGATTAAGTTTATATGCAAAACACAACGAAATTTTAACACAAAAACTTCTTTAAGCAACATAAAAAACCAGGCGCAAAAAATATTTTTTAAAAACCTTAAAAATTTATGAAATAGCAAAAACCCGCAATGTAAACGCAAAAAAACGAAGTCTCTAACATGCTCCGGCGCTGCCAGAAATGCTCATGCACGCGGCGGCGAGCAAAGGAAGCGCGCGGCGCAACGCGGGTGATGGACTTTATTACATACCCTGCCCTTTTCGAGGAGTTTGTTTTGATGATCAGCTCTAACACTGCGTCCCCACTGTCGCGACGTCTCGCGATGCTACCATAAACAACACTCAACTGGCAATACTGGTAAGAATATACCCGCCATTATTTTTATGTCACTCAGTGCACTTCCGGCGGGAAATTGAGATGGACATTTAGTTGTGTGTAGTTTACTGTGAATAAGTAAAAGTGAAATATTTTGTGCAACTTAGAGGATCCAAATCAAAGCTAAGTGTCTTCATATTCTAAGTGTACTGATGACTATTACGTGTTTCTGTAACTTGTCTTAATTAACATGTACCTATGTGCTATGTTCCTCCTCGGGACTGACACATATATGAATCTAAACTTCTGCTCCTGTATGAAGCCTGTATGGCGTGATGATGTCCCATTAAAGGCCTATAAAGGATCCATGAATGGTCCATATCAAAGGACAACTGTGTGGCCAATATGAAGCCTGTATGGCGTGATGATGTCCTATTAAAGGCCTATAAAGGATCCATGAAAGTCCATATCGAAGGACAACTGTGTGGCCAGTTTGAAGCCTGTATGGCATGATGATGGCCTATTAAAGGGTCTTCTATGATCCATGAACAAGTGTATATAAATGGACAACTGCGCAGTCAGTGTGAAGCCTGTATGGCAAGGGTCTTATGTGATCCACAATGATGGTGGCCTAATAAAAGGATCTTATAGATCCACAAACAAGTCTATATCAATGTATGCAAATGGTTATGTGTTGGGGCTCGAGGATGAATATATATATATATATATATATATGTTATGGTTTATACTACACCTATTTTATTGCCTTCACAGTACAACAAGTCAACCTGGCTTGGAGCCATTAGGACTAAGAGCACCAGTGGCACCACATACCGTGGTGTCATTGGTGTTACAAATCTCAACAGCGAAGCGGACTTGGGAGGAAGGGAGCATACCAAAAGCAGCACACTGAAGGTAGAAAACTATAATCCAGATACCTTCAGGTGAGTAATTTCCTTACTCATTTATTAACACACAGTCTAAGATCGCCGCGTGACTATGGTGTGTTATTCAGATACAAAATTAGTATTACTATTTATATGTATACTGATATTAAAGCATAAACAAAATCGCGACGACATGGTGGAGGTGCTGGGATCTCTAAAGATACAAGATTATTGCTCCTTTCCTTCTAAATCACAAAGTACTTCGATATTATTGTGCTAAAATAATTCATGAAGAAATCATATGCAGAGTTGCATAAATGAAAACATAGATGGCGTTACTATGCACAATTTACGTAGTAAGAAACTGCATCGAAAACTTCAAAGTAATCAACTATTGTGGTGTTTCTGAGCTGAGTTATAATTATTGCATCATTTTGGAACCATTTTTATTATGTATCTAAAAGGAAAACAACGTAAAAAGGCGGAAATATGAAAATTCTAGCACATGGATGAGGCCATTTTGGACTCGCATAACGGAAGTACTATGATGTCAGTTGTCAAACACTATTCGATCGAAACATTCAAAGATGGTGTTTTATTTAGATATTTAAGCAAGAAAACATTTAAAATTGTTATTTACTGTTTATTAATGTTTAACATATAATATATGTTTAATTTTTGAGAAAAAAGAAATGGAGCGATTGCCGTCACTGATCGTAGTGTTGTCATTTTATTAGTGACTCCCAACAGATGGGTAAAAATGTAATCAGTTGACGAATATTTTCTGTACGATTACAAAAGTAATTTATAAGGAATATTGTAAAATCTTTATATGTATTTTACCCATAGTTAATTGTGACAGATGTTTTAAATAAAAAACATCACTCGTAATTAATAATGACAAAAATAACATAAATTGTATAACATGGCGCGAGTAGTTTTGGAAAATTATCGTTTGCAATGTGGCAACATTGTACGGTACAGGTTTGAATTTCTCTTCTTGTTGCGCGTCCGAACGTGTCTCAACTTGTCTGTTGGAGTTCTTGGAAGCAAATATTTTTCCACTTTGCAAAGAATTGTTCAGTTCCCTTTTTGTACTCTTATGGTGATAAAAATAAGTTTTAAAGGAAGCGATTCGCGTTGCTGGTAAGTGTTTACCTTATATTCTGAATTCCTATTGTAAAATTGACTTAGTCGAACTAAATATTTCAATGTACCTTCCTACCTACTTATTGGTAAGATAGTATTTCTCTTTATAAAGAACAAAAGGAGTACTATGCCTAGCTTAAATAGACAGCATCACGTAGGTATGTAGTGATATGATACAAAATGTGTCGGATTTCATTGTTAAAACCAGTTGCAACAAATTTGTTTTAAACTACGACGTCATATGAAGGTAGGTATTTAGTCATTATAGCATGTCACCAAATTCAACCTCTAGACATTGGCAGTGATTCTTTTTTGCAACAAGATATTATTGGTTTGATTCCCAATTGGAATCTATCACAAGAGTCGCCCAAGCAGTCCCTGGAGACAGGCAAAAATGTAACTGCTGTAAATGTAGTAGAAATGGTGTTTAAAAATGGCGGATGCTGGCCTTTGACTCTGCACTGATAAGTAGTGTGTCCAGTTTATTATTTTCTCATTAGAATTTGAATGGATACGAAATAACTTCGATAATTTACCTTACATACATGAAACTTACCTAAAAATTCAGACTATAGGTATAAAGTGATGTGTTCATCACGTCTTGGTAGGTATCAGCTTAGAGATGTCCATCGCTGGACATGGACCTCCCCAATTTAGGAGGCTTTACCAGCATCACTACTCTTGGTAGGTGAGTTGGCAATTGTAGGGAGTAGTACTAAAAATGATAAGTTATGATATATACTTTGGCATCAAATAAATAAATAAATTATTTATACATTTACTATAATAGACATGTTCCTTTGAACTCTATTCAAAGGAACAATTCATTTAATTCAATTAAACTGTGTACCATCCTCGGGGAGTAGATGGAATTTAGCTTATTTTAGTACTACAAATTTAAACATGTTAAGTAGTAAGGAACTACATGCATATACCTAAACGAGGTTATTATAGTCAAAAGCTTACTGCAGTTTATTATAACAATACCTAATTAATTTCTAAATTAATACTAAATTATTTAATTATGTTTTGTGCATGTTCAATTAAATTGGTTACTGTGAGTAATATATAATCTATATTATTTTGGAGTGACAACTTCTTTAGGTATGTTGGGCATCTTTGAGATGAATTGAACTCGCGGTACCGTTAAAACACATTACCAGGAGCACTCACAGGGTCAAAACTTATAAAAATGTAAAAGAGTTTCACATGTTTGGTTTTTTATTTAAATAATTGTATGCATTTTACAACAAAATTAAGTGTTACATACATTATTTTCTGAGTAGATATTGGACCATTATTAAGTAAAATAAAAAATAAAAATTCATAGATTAACCTGAAGTAAATTTAAATAGAATATTTGTTCATCAAACAACTAATCACCTGTTAATTTATTTTCATCATTTCTTTACAACAATTCTATTGAGATACTGATTTTACAGCAACCAATAATGGGATCAATTAGGTTTGAATGATTTGATTTCACTGCTGAAGAGCTTCGTAAATCAAATCTCCCCTCCCTGGATAACAGGTCTGACTTGAAAAATGTACAGCAGTTTTTGTATAAACCAGAGAATTGTTAATTAATTAATTATGTTTTAAAGTAAGTGTTCTGCACTGTAGCTATTGATTTTGATGGAAATTGGGATTCCTTTATTTTATTACACAAAGGGTTGCTTTAATGTAACTTGTGTTTTAATACTACCTGATTTAAATTTATAAATAATATCAATTAAAAATAAAAATATAGAAATATTATAAATAAAGTTAACGGATAATAATAAAATAAAAATAGAGTGTTGGAACATAACTAGAGGTACTATTACACTATGAGAAATTTATTAGGTTATACTATGAAAATTTTATTGTTATTTGCAGTCTTCAAGATGGAAGTTTTGATGATATCACGATTAAGTGATATCATTTACAATATGCAAACACTTACTGATGAATGTATGCAATTATTAACAATTGAAATTCTTACCGATGAACAAATCCGGCGGGCAGAAATTAATTGTAAAAAATTAGAACGACTCCATTCTAGATTTTCATCAGAGTTAAACAATTATTTACGTCTGAGCACGGAACCATCTCCAGATGATATATCCAGATTTAGTGTGTTACAATTAAAATCTGAAGAAGTCCTTATGGAGTTGACCATTAAATTACAAAATTCGAAAGAAAATCATAAAAGCAAGGAAGGCTTTGCCTCCTCAAGTAAATTACCTAAACTCAACTTGCCAGAATTTAACGGAGACATATTGCAGTGGCAACAATTTTATGATCACTTCAGCTCAAATATTGATAAACGTAATTTGCCTGATGTGGATAAACTACTTTACTTGAAATCTTCACTTACTGGGGAAGCAAAGAAAACAATAGATGGCCTGGAGACAACACATAAAAATTACCAGATTGCAATGCAAACTCTTAAAGAACGGTATGGAAAAGTAGGTCAGATTATTGATGCACATTATGCAGCTTTATATAAAGTTAAAGCTGCAGATATGAGTCCAGTAGACTGTCGTAGGGTTCTCAATGAAATTGAGAAACATATTCGTGTATTGCACTCACTAGGTGAGAATACAAATCACAACCATCTGCGTTTCATCATAATTGAGAAATTTCCGGAAGAAATAATTTATGAAATGAAAATGGCTTTGAAAACCGATTCCATTGAAGACATGAGAAAACAATTAGAAATAATCGTGGCTGCTAGAGAGGATGCTAGCAGAATTACACTAGAGAAGAATTTTAAGGAAACTCAGCACTACACGGTGGAAACTTTATTTGGGAAAAGTGACATGAAACAAACTACGGAGGTACGGAGCAACATAATTTAAAAATAAGTAAACCTGAAAGGGGATTAAAAGAAAAATTTTTGAGAAATAATAAAATTCAAAATAATTCTACACAATTTGAACAATATTATAACAGACCAAACACAAAATTAAGTCAAAACAATTATAATCGTTTTCAAAATAAAAGAAAATTTGAAGAAAAAAATGACTCACAAAATAGGAGAGTAATAAAGAAGAAAAGATTCCCATGTATTTTCTGTCAGGGTTCACATTTGAATGAACAATGCAGAGTTGCTAAAACGCTTCAAGAAAGAAGATTGAGACTAAAAAATCGCTGTTTCAGTTGTCTACTACCAGGACATCGTTGGGAGACATATAGGAAGAAAAAGAACTGCGTACATTGTGGAGAATATGGCAAGCACAACAAAGCATTGTGCCCAATACGCTATTTAAAATCTGATATTCAAAAAGATACAAAGGCTATGCACGCAAATACTCTTAATGTATCTGGTACATCTGTCACTGTATTACAAACAGCAATAGTGACAGTGATGAATGAAGAAGATGCACCTGTACAAGTTAAATGTCGTTTACTACTGGATTCAGGTAGCCAAAGGACATATCTAACTGAAAGAGTTGCTAAAAAACTAAATTTACCTATAGAAGAAGAACAGCATCTTTCTGTTTTTACCTTTGGTACTGACAAGCCATTAGAATATCAGAGTCCATTAGTAAGATTAAAGATTCGGACTCGAACCAACACAGAAAAAATATTGTATGCGAATGTAGTCCCTACAATCTCACAAGATGTTGGTTATGCCAGGAATGAGCTTGATCGCTGGAAAGATAATACAGTATTGGCTGATGATGGTTCATTAGATAGACAAATTGATATTTTGCTGGGCAATGACTATTATTTTACATTTATCTCAACAGAGAAAAGACAAGTCAAAGAGAACTTGTATTTGATAAATTCAGAACTTGGATGGATTTTATCGGGTAAAGTAGAGTCTGAAGATGGACCAGTTAGTGAATTAGAAGTTGTGACTTATTTTCAGTCCACTGAAAATAAATTACATGAACCAGATTTACCACTAAATAACATGACATTGAAATCTTTATGGGATTTAGAATCAATTGGTATTGCAGATTCCCCAAATACTACAAAAGAAGAAGAAGCATTAAAAAACTTTAATGATACTACAAAATATAAAAATGGAAGATACTCTGTGTCTTGGCCTTATAAGGAATATCCACCTGACCTACCTACAAACAGGGGATTAGTACAGGGAAGGCTAGTTAATCTATTGAAGAGAATGAATAGAGAAAATTTAAAGTCATATAATGATACTATTAAAGACCAACTCAGTAAAGGAATAGTAGAAGAAATACCTAATCAGGAAATACTAGAAAGCAAATATCCCATACATTACCTGGCACGTCATGGTGTTCGATCGCCTGGGAAACCAACACGTCTCGTTTATGATGGATCTGCAAAGCTAAACGATAGCAAAAGCCTTAATGAATGTTTACATGCTGGACCAGTTTTATTAGAAGACTTGACAGGAATATTAATTAGATTCAGATCTCACAAAATAGCCATTTCAGCTGATGTAGAAAAGGCATTTTTACAAATTGCACTTGAAAAGGACAGTAGAGACGTAACGAGATTTTTGTGGATCAAAGACATTTCCAAGCCTGCTACAGAAGATAATATCTCACATCTTCGTTTTTGTAGAGTCCCATTTGGCATAATTTCAAGCCCATTCATTTTGAACGCTGTTATCAAACATCACCTGATGAAATTTGGTAATCATATAACACAACAAATTCCTGGTGATATATATGTTGATAACTTAGTAACAGGAACAAATACAACATTACAGGCAATGTCATTGTATAACAATCTAAAGAAAGAATTTCAAAAAATGTCTATGAACCTGAGAGAATGGTCATCTAACTCTGAAGAGTTCAAGCAATTAATCCCTGACTGTAACAACGACGAAGTAGTTAAAATACTAGGACTTGATTGGAACACTAAAACGGACACCATCCAATTAAGACGTAAAAGTATAAATTTTCAAACAACCAAAAGAGGAATTCTGAAAACAATAGCTTCAATCTATGATCCTTGCGGATATGCAGTACCATCTTTGTTACAGCCAAAATTATTTCTGCAGGAGATTTGGAAAAAGAAAATAAAGTGGGATTCACCTTTACCAAAGGAAATGCTCGAAGAATGGATGGAAATACATAAAAATTTGGAAACATTACAGGAAACCGTACCAAGATATTATATAAAGGATATGAAAAACAAGGAAAATCAATTACACTGCTTCACAGACGCATCGACTAAAGCTTATGCAGCTGTTGTTTACATTGTCAATGAAAATGGAAAAGGATTCGTAATCGGTAAATCAAGATTAACTCCTATCAAGGATCAGGAACATTTAAAGATACCGAGATTAGAATTATTAGGAGTGTTGATTGGCAGCCGACTTCTGAAGTATGTTGAAACTTCCCTTCAGATAGAAGTAAAACACCAGTTTTTATGGACAGACAGTCAAATTGTCATAGACTGGTATAGGTCGAATAAACTCTTAACACCATTTGTCACTAAAAGAATAGAAGAAATAAAAAAGAATAAGAAACTTAGACTAAGATATATCCCAACAACATTAAATCCTGCAGATGTAGCAACCCGGCCAATTAAATCTAAAGAGGACAAAGCTTATTGGCTCGAAGGACCTAACTTTTTATTGCAAAAATCCAATACCTGGCCCGTTGATTTAATAAAAGAACATTCTTTCTTGACTCGGGAGGATCTGCCACAGACAGATAATAAAACAACAAGTAAAGTCATAAAACCTCTACAAAACAAACAATCACCTGAAAGAGAAAAGTTCAGATTAAATAATCAAGAAAATAATGGAGAACGAATCGAAACCGAGGTAATAAAAATAATTCAAAATGAGTGTTTTTCAGATGAAATTAATATGAAAGAAACCAGTTTAGCTCGCAATCTAGGACTATTTAAAGATGAAGACGGCATACTTAGGTGCAAAGGCAGGTTGGAAAACACAGAGTGGTCTGATGACATGAAATATCCCATACTTTTGCCAAAAAACTGCAAATTTACTAATGATTTAATTATAAAAGTACATAAAGATAATTATCATGTGGGAGTCAACCATACGCTAAGTCTCATTCGTAAATATTATTGGATACCTCAAGGTAAAGCCCAAGTAAAAAAGATTTTACGACATTGCGCAAGCTGTGTTAAGCATGGAGGTGGACCGTTCAAACTGCCACCAACTCCTGCACTTCCACCTGAGAGGGTAAATTTTAGTTCACCATTTACATTTACTGGACTTGATTATCTTGGACCAATATTGGTCAATACCGAAAATGGAACAGAAAAGCGGTGGATCTGTTTATTTACTTGCTTGGCTATAAGAGCCATACATCTTGAGATGGTTAAAGATTTATCGGCAGAAGAAGGTCTCCTTGCATTAAGGCGAATGATTTCTACCAGAGGTCTTCCAACAGTAATTACATCAGATAATGCTTCACAGTTTAAATTGATATCTGAAATCATGAACAGTAAATATTGTATTCAAAACAGCATTCGATGGAAATTTATACCTCAACTCGCTCCATGGTTTGGAGGATTTTATGAGAGGTTAGTTGGACTAGTAAAACACTGCTTAAAAAGAACATTACAGAAGCATTTCTTAAATGATTCTCAAATGCTTACCGTTGTTAAGGAAGTCGAAGCAGTTTTAAACACAAGGCCTCTTACTTGCGTAGATTCTGAAATGGTACATATTCTTAAGCCAATTGATTTCCTGACAATGGGGAAATGCGTTACGACTAAGTTAACATATAATGATATTGCTGTAGAGGGTACAACAACTAAATTGGACTTGATTAAAGGCTGGAAAAGGGCTCTCAAGACTGTAGAAGAATTCAAGGCAATGTTTCTAAACCGTTACCTTCCTAGTCTCCGTGAGAGGTACAATAATTCACATAAAGAACCTAGAATAAAGTCTTATCTGGTGCCTCAAATAGGTCAAGTAGTGCAAATTAAAGGGGAAACAAAAAATCGTGAAGATTGGAAGGTAGGCAAGATAATATCACTTGTTGAAGGAAGTGATGGTTTTTGTAGAATCGCCAAAGTGCAAGTTGGCAACAAAGAATTTACAAGATCTATTTCACAATTATATCCACTAGAAATCGAAGATGAAACTAAAACTAAAAAATCTATTAATAAAGAAAATGGTCATACTCCACATAAGTTTTCCATAGGTTCCGATGCAAAGCTCTCTGATACAACCCTTGAAGGTAACCATGTTGACAACGAATTAGATAGAGAAAGAGAAAATATGCAGTATAACTATGCTGATGTGATACCACAAATGGTTGATGAAACAGAATTTGAGGGGAATGATGTAATTGTTGATGAACCGGATGTGAGTCGTGAAGACATGTCACTTGAAAGTCAAAATGTAAACAGAACCGAGAATACTACCAAACCGTCTCGACCGATGCGCGCCGCTGCTTCAAAAGCTCTAGAGAAGATTAGAGAGTGGACGCGCAGCCTTGTCAGTATCTTCTAATTTCCGTCGTCGGGAGTGTCGCGACGTCTCGCGATGCTACCATAAACAACACTCAACTGGCAATACTGGTAAGAATATACCCGCCATTATTTTTATGTCACTCAGTGCACTTCCGGCAGGAAATTGAGATGGACATTTAGTTGTGTGTAGTTTACTGTGAATAAGTAAAAGTGAAATATTTTGTGCAACTTAGAGGATCCAAATCAAAGCTAAGTGTCTTCATATTCTAAGTGTACTGATGACTATTACGTGTTTCTGTAACTTGTCTTAATTAACATGTACCTATGTGCTATGTTCCTCCTCGGGACTGACACATATATGAATCTAAACTTCTGCTCCTGTATGAAGCCTGTATGGCGTGATGATGTCCCATTAAAGGCCTATAAAGGATCCATGAATTGTCCATATCAAAGGACAACTGTGTGGCCAATATGAAGCCTGTATGGCGTGATGATGTCCTATTAAAGGCCTATAAAGGATCCATGAAAGTCCATATCGAAGGACAACTGTGTGGCCAGTTTGAAGCCTGTATGGCATGATGATGGCCTATTAAAGGGTCTTCTATGATCCATGAACAAGTGTATATAAATGGACAACTGCGCAGTCAGTGTGAAGCCTGTATGGCAAGGGTCTTATGTGATCCACAATGATGGTGGCCTAATAAAAGGATCTTATAGATCCACAAACAAGTCTATATCAATGTATGCAAATGGTTATGTGTTGGGGCTCGAGGATGAATATATATATATATATATGTTATGGTTTATACTACACCTATTTTATTGCCTTCACAGTACAACAAGTCAACCTGGCTTGGAGCCATTAGGACTAAGAGCACCAGTGGCACCACATACCGTGGTGTCATTGGTGTTACAAATCTCAACAGCGAAGCGGACTTGGGAGGAAGGGAGCATACCAAAAGCAGCACACTGAAGGTAGAAAACTATAATCCAGATACCTTCAGGTGAGTAATTTCCTTACTCATTTATTAACACACAGTCTAAGATCGCCGCGTGACTATGGTGTGTTATTCAGATACAAAATTAGTATTACTATTTATATGTATACTGATATTAAAGCATAAACAAAATCGCGACGACACCCACTGCTAGAACATGGACTTCTTTCCATAGGGTACGGAGGGAAGATCAGACCATCGCACACAAAAATCGAGTTCGTATGAGTTAACAATCCAATTAATCTACTGCTAGCCAAGTCCTTTTTTATACGCAAATGGTAAGCCCTTGGCTTCATCTAACTTGATGGTAAGTGACGATAGAAGCAGGGTTACCAATGCATGGGAAACTGGCTATCTTATTTTCAAGCCGGAAGACATGAATGTTGTTAGCATTGATGTTTGGTGGCAAGACATAGATAAGGCGGTGATAGCTAGCCAGGCGGGCTTGGAAAATGCTCTGCCACATGTTCTGACGTCAGTGCGTCAGAAACTGGACCAGATGATCGATGGGCGTTGGATCGGACGATTCGGTGAAATTCATTGGCCTCCACGCTCTCCTGACTAATAAATGAAGAATAATGATCTTTATATCTATAAAATTCGTCCACCATAAAAGTGTCAACCTTAGGAAGATTGTCAGGTTGTGCTTTTTCAAAGCCCGATTTCATAAAACGAAACTTACATTTGGACTTGAACCTATTGAGTTACGTGTATTCTATTTTTTTGACTATCATAGTTTGATAGAAATTAAGATAGCCATGGTGAAATGCGAAAGTTGTGTACAAACATGAACCCGCGGGTGCATGAATCATGTCATCTGCCAAAGAGAGATATTATCGGCTTCAGCGCAGAAGCAAACACTTTATTCTAGTTGTGTGCACCGAAGCTGTGCAAAAGAGATATCTAACGAATATCAGGCATTCTGCATTTGTCTCGGATCCTTAGTATGGAGTTTCAGAGGCCAAACAGTATTCAACCTACTTGCATTGATCGAAAGTAAGAAATGAAGATGTTGTGAAAACAGTCTCAAAAGGGTTTGTACCCAGATACATTAATATATCAATTTATAAAACTTAAAAGTCAGAGTCCACAGATTAGATCTGTGTCAGAGCACGTTTACTGGGACTTTTTGGCGGGAATTTGTAGCGTTCAGTTTGTCATTTTTCTTTTATTATCCGAAAAATTACATTTAGTGGTTTTCGATGTGTAATATTGATAGTGTATTTATCAGCGAAGTATCATTTATGTGTTTCTTGTGTAGGATAATGAAATAAAAGTGTGTATACTGTGTTTCGAGTTCCCACAAGAAGTCCGAGCAAGCTTTAGCAAAAGTGCTATCATTTTGCTAGAGTATGTAGGTTAGGTTAGTATATAGACAATGATATGATGTGAACGTGAAGAACAGTGACCTTGAAGACTGAAAAGGAGAAAATTACTACATAATCTGAAAAATATACTAAAAATTACTGAAGACGTGAATTCTACAAATTAATACTGCTGAATAACATATACTGAAGACTAGGCGGTATGGCCAATGAGCCTTAGCCTGCCCTAATAAGGGCGAAGTTAAAAAAAAAAAAAAAAAAAGCACGTTTACTGGCACAGCCAAAGAGTATAGAAATATCACAGCGTCAACTTATTTATTTATTTTGCATCATTTTTTGGAGGTATTGTTGATTAAAATTCCTTTTTTGTCATAAAAAAAAAGAAACTACCTACCCTTAAAAATGACAAAACTAACGTACGGAAATTGCCACTCCCACGATTCCCTATTCTGGCGAAATTCCGAGATTGCTCAAAACTGCAACAATTACCAACTAGCAAATACTTTAGCCAAGGAGGTTAAAATTGAAATTACTGGCTTGAAAATCGACCGAGAAAAGGAAGAGGAGATCGAAAGTAGAAACAGGAAGGAGAGACTATGCCATCTAAAGCGCGTAAAGGTACCAGAAAGGGCAAGGGTACAGTGGCTTCTAGATATAAGAAGAGACAAGCTGCTCCTACGCCTGCTGGAACGACCGCTCCTGAGGAAAAAGGACGTAGGAGTATTTTCAAAAAGCCGCCGATAAAGGCTCCAACCGCTACGGCTACTGTTGTGACCAGTGATTCAGTGTTTTATAAAGTTAGTTTGGAAAGTAATTGATTTTTATTTGTTGCTTATTTTCTTGTTTTGCTATTGAGTGAAACTAAATATGAATCCTTACTGGTATGTGTGGTATCTTCTATGAAAAACTTGGTATCATTGCAGATTTTTACTGATATAGAAATAATTGCAATGGTCACAACTTACAATTAGTGCAACTTGCTTTCAACATACCTATATCATGCAGGTTCATTGACCATATGTATTTTTCATTACCAAGATGCATTTGACTGTTAGTGGCCTTTAAGCTTATTGGCTCGAAGGACCTAACTTTTTATTGCAAAAATCCAATACCTGGCCCGTTGATTTAATAAAAGAACATTCTTTCTTGACTCGGGAGGATCTGCCACAGACAGATAATAAAACAACAAGTAAAGTCATAAAACCTCTACAAAACAAACAATCACCTGAAAGAGAAAAGTTCAGATTAAATAATCAAGAAAATAATGGAGAACGAATCGAAACCGAGGTAATAAAAATAATTCAAAATGAGTGTTTTTCAGATGAAATTAATATGAAAGAAACCAGTTTAGCTCGCAATCTAGGACTATTTAAAGATGAAGACGGCATACTTAGGTGCAAAGGCAGGTTGGAAAACACAGAGTGGTCTGATGACATGAAATATCCCATACTTTTGCCAAAAAACTGCAAATTTACTAATGATTTAATTATAAAAGTACATAAAGATAATTATCATGTGGGAGTCAACCATACGCTAAGTCTCATTCGTAAATATTATTGGATACCTCAAGGTAAAGCCCAAGTAAAAAAGATTTTACGACATTGCGCAAGCTGTGTTAAGCATGGAGGTGGACCGTTCAAACTGCCACCAACTCCTGCACTTCCACCTGAGAGGGTAAATTTTAGTTCACCATTTACATTTACTGGACTTGATTATCTTGGACCAATATTGGTCAATACCGAAAATGGAACAGAAAAGCGGTGGATCTGTTTATTTACTTGCTTGGCTATAAGAGCCATACATCTTGAGATGGTTAAAGATTTATCGGCAGAAGAAGGTCTCCTTGCATTAAGGCGAATGATTTCTACCAGAGGTCTTCCAACAGTAATTACATCAGATAATGCTTCACAGTTTAAATTGATATCTGAAATCATGAACAGTAAATATTGTATTCAAAACAGCATTCGATGGAAATTTATACCTCAACTCGCTCCATGGTTTGGAGGATTTTATGAGAGGTTAGTTGGACTAGTAAAACACTGCTTAAAAAGAACATTACAGAAGCATTTCTTAAATGATTCTCAAATGCTTACCGTTGTTAAGGAAGTCGAAGCAGTTTTAAACACAAGGCCTCTTACTTGCGTAGATTCTGAAATGGTACATATTCTTAAGCCAATTGATTTCCTGACAATGGGGAAATGCGTTACGACTAAGTTAACATATAATGATATTGCTGTAGAGGGTACAACAACTAAATTGGACTTGATTAAAGGCTGGAAAAGGGCTCTCAAGACTGTAGAAGAATTCAAGGCAATGTTTCTAAACCGTTACCTTCCTAGTCTCCGTGAGAGGTACAATAATTCACATAAAGAACCTAGAATAAAGTCTTATCTGGTGCCTCAAATAGGTCAAGTAGTGCAAATTAAAGGGGAAACAAAAAATCGTGAAGATTGGAAGGTAGGCAAGATAATATCACTTGTTGAAGGAAGTGATGGTTTTTGTAGAATCGCCAAAGTGCAAGTTGGCAACAAAGAATTTACAAGATCTATTTCACAATTATATCCACTAGAAATCGAAGATGAAACTAAAACTAAAAAATCTATTAATAAAGAAAATGGTCATACTCCACATAAGTTTTCCATAGGTTCCGATGCAAAGCTCTCTGATACAACCCTTGAAGGTAACCATGTTGACAACGAATTAGATAGAGAAAGAGAAAATATGCAGTATAACTATGCTGATGTGATACCACAAATGGTTGATGAAACAGAATTTGAGGGGAATGATGTAATTGTTGATGAACCGGATGTGAGTCGTGAAGACATGTCACTTGAAAGTCAAAATGTAAACAGAACCGAGAATACTACCAAACCGTCTCGACCGATGCGCGCCGCTGCTTCAAAAGCTCTAGAGAAGATTAGAGAGTGGACGCGCAGCCTTGTCAGTATCTTCTAATTTCCGTCGTCGGGAGTGTCGCGACGTCTCGCGATGCTACCATAAACAACACTCAACTGGCAATACTGGTAAGAATATACCCGCCATTATTTTTATGTCACTCAGTGCACTTCCGGCAGGAAATTGAGATGGACATTTAGTTGTGTGTAGTTTACTGTGAATAAGTAAAAGTGAAATATTTTGTGCAACTTAGAGGATCCAAATCAAAGCTAAGTGTCTTCATATTCTAAGTGTACTGATGACTATTACGTGTTTCTGTAACTTGTCTTAATTAACATGTACCTATGTGCTATGTTCCTCCTCGGGACTGACACATATATGAATCTAAACTTCTGCTCCTGTATGAAGCCTGTATGGCGTGATGATGTCCCATTAAAGGCCTATAAAGGATCCATGAATTGTCCATATCAAAGGACAACTGTGTGGCCAATATGAAGCCTGTATGGCGTGATGATGTCCTATTAAAGGCCTATAAAGGATCCATGAAAGTCCATATCGAAGGACAACTGTGTGGCCAGTTTGAAGCCTGTATGGCATGATGATGGCCTATTAAAGGGTCTTCTATGATCCATGAACAAGTGTATATAAATGGACAACTGCGCAGTCAGTGTGAAGCCTGTATGGCAAGGGTCTTATGTGATCCACAATGATGGTGGCCTAATAAAAGGATCTTATAGATCCACAAACAAGTCTATATCAATGTATGCAAATGGTTATGTGTTGGGGCTCGAGGATGAATATATATATATATATATGTTATGGTTTATACTACACCTATTTTATTGCCTTCACAGTACAACAAGTCAACCTGGCTTGGAGCCATTAGGACTAAGAGCACCAGTGGCACCACATACCGTGGTGTCATTGGTGTTACAAATCTCAACAGCGAAGCGGACTTGGGAGGAAGGGAGCATACCAAAAGCAGCACACTGAAGGTAGAAAACTATAATCCAGATACCTTCAGGTGAGTAATTTCCTTACTCATTTATTAACACACAGTCTAAGATCGCCGCGTGACTATGGTGTGTTATTCAGATACAAAATTAGTATTACTATTTATATGTATACTGATATTAAAGCATAAACAAAATCGCGACGACACCCACTGCTAGAACATGGACTTCTTTCCATAGGGTACGGAGGGAAGATCAGACCATCGCACACAAAAATCGAGTTCGTATGAGTTAACAATCCAATTAATCTACTGCTAGCCAAGTCCTTTTTTATACGCAAATGGTAAGCCCTTGGCTTCATCTAACTTGATGGTAAGTGACGATAGAAGCAGGGTTACCAATGCATGGGAAACTGGCTATCTTATTTTCAAGCCGGAAGACATGAATGTTGTTAGCATTGATGTTTGGTGGCAAGACATAGATAAGGCGGTGATAGCTAGCCAGGCGGGCTTGGAAAATGCTCTGCCACATGTTCTGACGTCAGTGCGTCAGAAACTGGACCAGATGATCGATGGGCGTTGGATCGGACGATTCGGTGAAATTCATTGGCCTCCACGCTCTCCTGACTAATAAATGAAGAATAATGATCTTTATATCTATAAAATTCGTCCACCATAAAAGTGTCAACCTTAGGAAGATTGTCAGGTTGTGCTTTTTCAAAGCCCGATTTCATAAAACGAAACTTACATTTGGACTTGAACCTATTGAGTTACGTGTATTCTATTTTTTTGACTATCATAGTTTGATAGAAATTAAGATAGCCATGGTGAAATGCGAAAGTTGTGTACAAACATGAACCCGCGGGTGCATGAATCATGTCATCTGCCAAAGAGAGATATTATCGGCTTCAGCGCAGAAGCAAACACTTTATTCTAGTTGTGTGCACCGAAGCTGTGCAAAAGAGATATCTAACGAATATCAGGCATTCTGCATTTGTCTCGGATCCTTAGTATGGAGTTTCAGAGGCCAAACAGTATTCAACCTACTTGCATTGATCGAAAGTAAGAAATGAAGATGTTGTGAAAACAGTCTCAAAAGGGTTTGTACCCAGATACATTAATATATCAATTTATAAAACTTAAAAGTCAGAGTCCACAGATTAGATCTGTGTCAGAGCACGTTTACTGGGACTTTTTGGCGGGAATTTGTAGCGTTCAGTTTGTCATTTTTCTTTTATTATCCGAAAAATTACATTTAGTGGTTTTCGATGTGTAATATTGATAGTGTATTTATCAGCGAAGTATCATTTATGTGTTTCTTGTGTAGGATAATGAAATAAAAGTGTGTATACTGTGTTTCGAGTTCCCACAAGAAGTCCGAGCAAGCTTTAGCAAAAGTGCTATCATTTTGCTAGAGTATGTAGGTTAGGTTAGTATATAGACAATGATATGATGTGAACGTGAAGAACAGTGACCTTGAAGACTGAAAAGGAGAAAATTACTACATAATCTGAAAAATATACTAAAAATTACTGAAGACGTGAATTCTACAAATTAATACTGCTGAATAACATATACTGAAGACTAGGCGGTATGGCCAATGAGCCTTAGCCTGCCCTAATAAGGGCGAAGTTAAAAAAAAAAAAAAAAAAAGCACGTTTACTGGCACAGCCAAAGAGTATAGAAATATCACAGCGTCAACTTATTTATTTATTTTGCATCATTTTTTGGAGGTATTGTTGATTAAAATTCCTTTTTTGTCATAAAAAAAAAGAAACTACCTACCCTTAAAAATGACAAAACTAACGTACGGAAATTGCCACTCCCACGATTCCCTATTCTGGCGAAATTCCGAGATTGCTCAAAACTGCAACAATTACCAACTAGCAAATACTTTAGCCAAGGAGGTTAAAATTGAAATTACTGGCTTGAAAATCGACCGAGAAAAGGAAGAGGAGATCGAAAGTAGAAACAGGAAGGAGAGACTATGCCATCTAAAGCGCGTAAAGGTACCAGAAAGGGCAAGGGTACAGTGGCTTCTAGATATAAGAAGAGACAAGCTGCTCCTACGCCTGCTGGAACGACCGCTCCTGAGGAAAAAGGACGTAGGAGTATTTTCAAAAAGCCGCCGATAAAGGCTCCAACCGCTACGGCTACTGTTGTGACCAGTGATTCAGTGTTTTATAAAGTTAGTTTGGAAAGTAATTGATTTTTATTTGTTGCTTATTTTCTTGTTTTGCTATTGAGTGAAACTAAATATGAATCCTTACTGGTATGTGTGGTATCTTCTATGAAAAACTTGGTATCATTGCAGATTTTTACTGATATAGAAATAATTGCAATGGTCACAACTTACAATTAGTGCAACTTGCTTTCAACATACCTATATCATGCAGGTTCATTGACCATATGTATTTTTCATTACCAAGATGCATTTGACTGTTAGTGGCCTTTTTGTACTTGGCGAGGCATGTTAAGCCATTTGTGGCAGTTGCTATCACTAGTGACAGTTTTTAATGATATATTCATTCATAATAAAAGTTGGCCCGTTCTATTTGTCCCTACCAACATATCCCCGCTGTTCCTTATTTCGATTGGAAGTACCTGAAGTTTTACTAGGAAAAATCAACAACATTAAAGTCATTGTCACACAGTATGTGATTTCTCCTCAACCAGGTGGGGAACCTCACCTAAAGTCCTATGAATGACTGGCAATGCCCTATCCTACTTAGTTGGTGAATACACCAGCCCGGCTTGGAGCCATTCTGCTGACATGCTACTTGTAGATACAGCCTTAAACAACACATGCCGATTAACATAGGTTGTCTGAAACCGACTCCAGTTGGAGCACTGTATCTGCTGGCCGGTATTGCACCCTCGGAAGCTGGTAGAGAGGTACAATCAATCAAATGTGCAAACAGGAAATAGACCCAAAGAACGATCACATGCCTTTGATGCAAGGCTTATTAGGTCAGTACAGCTTTATTAAAGAGATGCTCCCACTGTATGGTGACGTATCCAAACTAAGTCTCTGGCAGGAAAGGTATCCTGCGGCAACACATATCCCACTGTCTGAAAAACTTCCCCCTGGACACAACCTTCTCTGGCCGACATGGAAGTCTTAAAACAGGCTGCGGAGTCAAGTTAGCTGAAGCTGGATAGCACTTGTGAGTGCAGTGCCTCTCGCCAGACCATGGCACACCTTTCGTCCTGCCCTGTGTGTCCTTGCACTTGTAAATGCAAGGACCAGTACAATGCGGTGGACAATGCAGTCCAGGTGACAGAGTATTGGTCTGAAAAAAAATTATTGTAAGCCAAAGGATCGACTCTCTAAAAAGAAGAAGAGATGTGACAGACCATAAATACTTTTGATATGCATTTAAGCTGTATTAGAGGCTTGAAAACTTCAGAAAGTGGGGCATTTAGTCATGTGGGCAAGGCCTAATTTTTCCGAATTTGGAAAGAGAACTGTGCCTTTGCAAACCAACTGTTAAGACAATTTCTATGAACTTGTTATTATAATCAACCACATTTTTGCAGTTACCTAGGCATTCAAGGGATTACAATGGATTTTGCTACGAGCTGGAAGCTCTCGGGGTTTTGAAGCTGCATAGGAACTGATGCAATCGGGGGCTGTATTAAAATACTGTATGTAAATTTTACACAAAATTTATATACTGTCTTTTAAATTCCAGGGCAAATACATACAAGTTGGTGACATTGTATCCGTGATAGACATTGATGGTGGCATTTACTATGCCCAGATACGAAAGTTTCTCACTGATCAGTATTGTGAGAAGAGTGCCGTGCTGATGTGGCTCTTGCCAACAAAGGCCAGTCCACCTCCGGAGAAAGGGTTTGACCCTGGTACATATATTTTAGGTAAGGTTTTCTTTTTTGTTAGTTAACTGTATTAACCTTTCAAGCAGGTTGAATGTCACTAGGCATTCCTAGCAGCCAATGCTCAAGAGGTATTTGAAATTAGTTAGTTCTTTGACATTTATAAAAAATACACAAAAACTGGTCCGATCTCTGTAAACGATACCATAATACTGTGGAGGGACTGAGATATCATTATGCATCATTCATTTGGCTCATTCCATAGAATATTTTTCTAGGGTGAAGGTTTCCTAACTCATTAGATGTCAGGTGTCATACATACATTGAAACCTGACACCATTGTTTGCAAAAAATGGATAGGTAGATGATTTCATTAGCTAACTAGATCAGTAATTAGTTTTTACAGGTTTTATAAAATAGTAATAATAGTAGTTTTGGAAGCTTTAATCTCCTAATTATGTTAATTTGCAAAAAAATATATGGGAAAAAATTGTACTAAAACATAGAAAAAGATATTTTATGTTTTAGGTGGCCATTGCTAGATAAACAGTATACATTTACATTTACCTACCAGAACATTAACATTTGTGTATTTCACACCCTGCCACAATCTGCGTGTAATATTTTCTCACCACATGCTCAGTTGGTTAAAAACAACCACCAATGGTTTAATTCATAAGGATTCTTATATAATTATAATCAGAAATCAAACTTTTCAGGTCCTGAAGAAGAGCTTCCTCGCAAGCTAGACGTAATGGAATTTGTGATGCACGCTCCATCGGACTACTACAAAACTAGCAACAGTCCATACCCACTCATAGACCCTGAACTGAACAACTATACAGGGTACATCTGGACATCTATGGAAGCTAAGTAAAGAAAATTTAAAGGCTAGGATATCTCAAGTAAGTAAATGATATTAGTACTGAATAAAGTTACATTGTAAGTAAATGGACTGTTTTTCTCCCATATTCTGGCAGATCGTCCTGAGTGAGTCTAGAGTCCAGCCTGATTGCCGCTGTCATCATATCAGCCAAAAGTCGTCCACTGTTGGACAAAGGCATTGGCCCAAGAGTTTTCACGACGACCGGTCCTGCGCTGCCCGCATCCTATAGCAAAAAATTATAATAGTATCCAAATGTTTTTTTTTGCTAAAAAAACTGCTCCAATCACGACGGAGGAGAGTTTTGCTTTCAGTCACGCGTTGGCAGACTTTCCGTCAACATGCCGAATTGTGCTATGACATGTCTCATATGCATCTGTCTCAATTACAGTGAAGGATAGGAACTATCACGTGTCTAAACATTATTCAAGTTCACCACACAAAGTAAAGATACATCATCATATCAGCCGAAAAACGCCCACTGCTGGACAAAGGCTTCTCCCAAGGATTTCCATGACGACCGGAGCTGCGCTGACTAAGTATACATATAATAGAACAATGTATACATATACATATATAGAACAAACGCTACTCCACTTTTTGTAATGATTGTTCTATGAAACTCAATATCTACATTATTTTAAATCTGAGGCAGTTAGTTTATTTGTTTGTTAACTCTGTTGAAATTAGTTTTTCGTTTATAAGGTGACGGTGTTCTAAGCTACGATTCAAGAAAAATCTGTTAACGTTCATGGAAATGGTCAAATGCCCGCCGGAACCTTAAGAGATAATAAAAAGGGGTGGTGTGTTAACTAAAACAATGTACACCATGGGCAAATTTTAGGTGAAATATTGATCAAAATGGCGGAAAACAAAATGGCCGCTAAAAGTGAAGTTTCTCCAATTTGACTCAAATTAAGTAGTTTTTTAAAAAAATAATTATATATTAAATGTATAGTTCAATAACTCAATATTGTAGGATTTGTAGGTATTAAACTTTTTTCGTCATAAATAAAAATTATAGTCATATTTTTTTAATTCAACAACACGTATTGCTCTCTTAAGTATTTGCGTTTTGCTGAACTGTTTATAAATATTTTATTTGGAAATTAATTAGCTACTTAAAAATACAATGTTCTTAGCTTAATTACTAAATACCTTTGCGCATGGAAAAGTAAATATCAAATCAATGACAGTGAGAGAAGTACCTTTTAACTAAATAATAATCAAAGAGTACTTTAAATATTAAGGTCCTTGCATTGAAAGTTATTCAATGCCTGGGCACAAAAACGGCCTTATAGGGCTTTGGTGCTGATATAAGTCCAATTATAGGTTTATCAGAAGGCAATAAGCCATTACAGCCTTCAATATTAAAATTTTGCATGATTCCGATAAGCACTATGAATATAAATGACTTAGCTAAGGCATCTCCTGGGCATCGCCTACGACCTGCAAAAATAAAGGTTTGTGTGAAAAGAGCTTATCTTTTTTTATTCACAATTGGTAAGCCCTTGGCATCATCTCACCTGATGGTAAGTGACGATGATGCCGAAGATGAAAGCGGGCTTACCAAGATTCCCCAACGCAATGGGGATCTGGCTATCTTATCTTTAAGCTGGAACACATCAATGCTGTTAACACTGATGTTTGGCGGCAAGACTGAGATAAGATGGTGGACGGTGGTAGCTAGCCACTGAATATCACATTTTAAAGTTTGGTTTCGCTTTATAGCCCTAGTAATGTAATTCAAAAAATCCCAAAGTACTTTTTGTACGAAATAAAAGATTTAAAAGTTTTTATTTAATTTTCAACATTATCCTCAGTGCCTAGGAACGAAAACCGGTACGAGGGGCGACGTTCTATACGAATTTTGCTGCGCTCGTACAGCCACTGGAACGAACTGGAGAACACCTCTTCTGGAATGGAATGGCATTCTGATCTCTGCTCAAATTCCTTTGATTTGCCTCACATCTTTTCAACGTGGTTCCTTTATCGTGATTTTCAATACAGGGAATAATAAAAGTCTTACAGAGCCAGATCTGGTGAGTAGGGCGGGTGGTGAATCGGCCTTAGGGTCAAAAATTGTGTGGGCTGGTGCATCGTCGTGAGTGACAAAAACACATACCTCAAACAAACAGCCGGCCACTAGATGAACTTACGGTGCAGAAATCATAACTGTGGGTAACGATAGAATATAGTTCCGCCGTCGGATAACAGATAGCGCTAGTTGTAGATTTTATACGACTTTTATACGAAATTATTCTTGGAATTTTTTAAATTAATCGTTACATGAGGTATGAGGGCTTTTATTCCGTAGTAATAGTAACACATTGACATTCAGCTTCCGCTTGCCTTGTGTGAGGTTTTGTCATGGCGTTATTCAGCATAATATCCGCTACAGAGGCTCGGAGTTAGCCGCACCAAGGATCCTTAGTCCAAAAGCCTTTGCTTCAGGTTCTGTGACCGACTAAATCCGCACTTATGTAGCGGCTTTAATATACCTACTAACGAGCAAAGTAGATACCGCTTGCGTGCAACTGACTTGCATATATTATATAGTACTTATGAAAAAACAATTACTCACCTAAACCAAATGGATACAAGTGTTCCACGTTTTTTAGTGCCCCTCGCTCATCTATAAATCTTTCAGGCCTGAAATCATTCGGATCCGTCCATAGTTCCGAGGTAAAGTGGATGTCACCAACTGATATTAACACCGTTGTATCTTTAGGTATATGATATCCATCTATAACAGTGTCTTCAAGGACTCTTCTAGGGCCTGCTAGAGGAACTATTGTGTAGTAGCGTTGTACTTCTAGTAAAAAGGCTGATGTGAATATCAGTCTGTAAATAATAAATTAAATTTTATTTCGTACTTGCTTTTGCCCGTAGTTTCCCCCGCGTGGATATAGTTTTTATGACTAATCGACGGTGCATCGAATATCTAATAGAAAAATGCACTTTCGGTTTTTCCCGAATTTTGCAATTTTCCAGGTAACTGTTCTAAATTTTCTTTCCCTAAAAACCTTACAATTTGGACAGTAAAAAACATAAAAAAAAATTCGAGCGAGACCTACAGTACTCGCATATGATGTGTAACATGTGACAAAATCCCTACTTAATATTATAAATGTGAAAGTAACTCTGTCTGTCTGTTACGCTTTCCCGCAAAAACTACTGAACGGATTTGGCTGAAATTTGGTAGGTGGACAGATTAGGACCTGGATTCAGACATAGGCTACTTTTTACTACGCTCGCGCACTGCGCACCCTCGAAAAGTCATAGAAACGTTGTCCACGCGGGTGAAACCGCGGGAAACAGCTAGTACTTTATAAAAGGACGGCAAAGATACGGCAGACTAGGCTGTATGGTCATAGATACCTTTGCCTTTTCCGCGCTTTTAAAGCCTGAAAAAACGCGACTTCCTGTTACAATGGGACACATTTCCGTCCCATTTCACGAAATCACTCCCACAAATTGCAGGAAAGCGAGAGCAAAGATGTTACACATCAAAAACCAAATCGGTCCAGTCGTCCTCAAATGATGCGATCACTAACGATTAATTATTTCGTATTCTTCTCAGCAAACCCTTTCATTTGATACCCATAGTATGGGGTGCATAAAAAATAACTGATCCGCCATCTTTGGGAGTCCGCCATATTGGATTTATAATTACGTCACTTAGCTAACCATGCATTGTTCTCCAAACTCAACGTCTATGCAGAATTTCAGCTCAATCGGAAACCGGAAAGTGGTTCTAATTTAGCTTCCAAGATTTGTCCCAAAGTTAGACAAACTGTCACGGCAAGTTAATATAAAGCTTGTAAAATAGGTAGGTGGGTATAACCTTCTAGCCACTAACTTTACCTACCTATGCACTTGCATAAAAAAATCGCTTTTCCAAATACATAAAAAAGAAGCTTTAACAACAGGCCAATCGACCAGACATGGTTTTTGCAGTCATGCGTAAAATACAAATTTATTTGGCTCGTGCCTCTTTTCGGCTGATTGTACAGTCACTGAACACTAGAGAGTTGAAAAAATAATTTCACCATACAGGTGGTGCGACTGAGGCAGGTAGTATTTTCTCTATCAGTTTTTTTATGTTTCTTTATTCCATGATATCTTCTAAAGTTAAAATTCTTCTAATGTTAGATTTTTCTTGATCCCGTGAGTGTCACTGGATACATTTTACCCGACTTTCCAAAAGGACGGGTAATGTTTTTACACCATCGTGTCATTATTTAAAAAAAATCTTATCGAATTTATTATGAATGTTCCACAGTAAATGTAGGTATCTGATTTGTTAGAGCCTGTCGTTTGTAGAAAGAAGGGGAAACTTACGAATTATTGCTGGGAACAAACCAAATTTCAAATAACTACACGAATAAATAAAAAAAATAAAACCCGACTGTACAAAAACGGAACCCCTCGTTTGGCCAGTCGGGTTAAACTGTATCCTATGTCACTAACGGAATCAAAACGATAACGACACCTCGAACTCCAAAATCCATCAAGCCGTTTTAGAGTTAGCATACCAAAGAAATATATATACATACACTCGATAAACATAATTCTCCTTCTGGCGCAGTCGGGTAAAAAGGACGTAGGTAATCAATTCGATCCGTTTGTGTGTAATATTGTTGGAATTGCACAATATTCCTACATGTTTGTCTATGTGGGTTTCTAAACAGGAGGTGTGCAAATTTCATAAGTGTTTTATAAGTATGTACGTTTGTTCACGTATTACTCAGAAACTAGAAATCAAAATATAATATTTTTTATTGGACTAAATATCCTTTAACTTAGCGGACAGTGCAAGTTTCATCAAAATTGGTTCAATAGTTTATTGACTGCTATGTGGTGTACCTTCGATGGAAAAACACGCCGCTATTTTAAAAGCTTTTATTGAACTTGCAATGTATGTACTCGTATGTTCTTTCGGGTGAAATCTTGCAAGTTAATTTTGACCCACTTCCCGGTTTGCCATTGAGCTGAAATTTTGCATGCATATGTATATTGCGTGACAATGCAATATTAAAAGCTTGTACCTAAAAGTTTTTAGGTTTTTCGATTTTTTTTTGTAATTAAAGTCTTGTTCTTATCGTTTTTAGCATTGTTAATTATTTTACTAGAATGATTGTTTACCTGAACGAATCGGCCCAACATGGGGTATCTGTTCCTATAACTCTGTCTATTTCTTCATGGACCTTTTCTTGTAAGGTTTTGTTTCGAAGTAGCGCTAATAAGGCAAATTCTAGGACATTGCTTGTTGTCTGCGAGCCGGCTATCAGTAAATCGAGACAAATTGTTTTTAATTGTTCTTCTGAAATCAAATAATTTAGTTCATTAAGGGCCCCAGGAGGCTCGAGTTTATACAAATAAACGTAGTTCCGCTTTAATACAAAAACTACATGTCTGATTGAGTCCAAACTTTGGAAATGCATTGAGTAGACACATCAATGTTTGTAATTAGTTTTCAATGTAGTAAATTGAAACATAACTAAACTAAGGCTTGAATTCGTTTTGTACTGAACGTTTAAAACGCTCTTATTTTTTCCGTTTTATATTAGTACATCGAAAACTAATTACAAAAATCGATATGTGTCTACTTAATATATTTGCAAAGTTTGGATTCAATTTGGCATGTAGTTTACTAATATATATACTGTGGTTTTGTACTAAAGCGGAACTACGTTTGTATGGAAACTCGAGCCTCCTGGAGACCCTTAATAAGTTAGTTTATGTAGCAATGACCCACATATTTTTTTTATTCACAATTGTTTTTTTTAATTTTTTTTATGAGCCCTTAGCATCATCTCACCTGATTGTAAGTAACGATGATGCCGAAGATGTAAGCAGAATTACCGAGATTCCCCAATTCAATAGGGAACTGGCTATCTTATCTTCAAGCCGGAACACATCCATCCATGCTGTTAACATTGGCTTTCTTCTTTATTGTTAATTTCTTTTTTTTATGTTGTGATGCAATAAAGAATATTGTATTGTATAGTATTGAAGTTTGGCGGCAATACGTAAACAATATGGTGGTAATAAGTTAAGCGGGCTTAAAAAATGCCCTTCCACCAACCAAACAGAGTCTTTACAAAGTTAAGTTAATCTTGATGTGAAGTTGATTGACTAACCATTACGCCACGGAGGCGGTTAACTCTTTTTGAAGACAAATGAAAGTGGAAAGTTAACATAATTTTTAAAACTTAATTCACAGCATGGCTTACCCGTAAACGTTTCCTTGTTTTCAGCGATCTCTGACAAAAATGCGTACATGAAATCGTTTGTTTTGACAGCTCTAGTTTTGTGTTTATTGATTGCTTCCTGAAAATGTTGTTTTTGTACGATTACACCACATATTTTCTCTTTGTATAAACAACTTAGATATGCCTGTGTATTTTTCTAATTTTGCCAAGAACCCAATATTCCATGATATTTAAATAGGGTCAGTCAAATAGTCATATTGACAAAGTGGTTAAGGAATTGATTACTGTTTTTAGGGTTCCGTACATCCGATAAAAAGGAACCCTTATAAGATCACACGTGTGTCTCTCCATCATGTCTGTCCAGCAGTCCAGCCATTTGTTACATTTCTCTGAATCCATTGGACGAAAAATTTTGAAATATTGGTACAAATTCCATTTCGAAATTTAGATTTTGCAGTTTTATTTGAGAAATAATAAATTCGGCCACAGAATTTTTTTTTGGCCACGTGGTCAACCTTCTCATTTAATAACTAAGCATCGGGAAAATGAGATAGCCTCTAATAAACTAAGTCATCTTCTTTACAACGCCAACTAAAAATGTTAAAGAAAGCGTCGACTCAAGATCAACAATTATTTTTACTTGTCCTTCTGATTTATACATTGCCAACTAATTTACTGACTCGGCCACTAATCCGTCGACCACTCAACACTGTAGGAATAGTGTAGTACGGGGAGTTCTAAATGGAAGCGGGAGCGAGCGAAGCGAGCTCGGACTTGCGGAGCACCCCGACTCGGATCCGTTAGGTTCGGAGACTGTGCGGGGAGGCGAGCTTAGCTCGCCTCCCCGCACAGTCGTAGTGTTAGGTTTAACATGAGAACACAGAAGTAGGAGCCCCGTCGGGGCTCCCGTCGACAACTCAACACTGTAGGAAGAGTGTGGTACGGGGAGTTCTAAATGGAAGCGGGAGCGAGCGAAGCGAGCTCGGACTTGCGGAGCACCCCGACTCGGATCCGTTAGGTTCGGTTCCGTTAGGTTAGGTTCGTCAATTAATGTAGGATGACTTACATTTTAAACATACTAAATTATACAATTAGAAGCTAATAGAATTACTATTTTGGTGTCATATATTATTATTTTAAAAGTTTGCTATTTGAATGCATGCCACAAATTTAGATGCTAAAAAATAACCATCATGCTGAGTTATATTTACAGTGGCTTACATAGAAGATAACTAGTGGCTGAGATCCTATTATTCAGACGCGCGTTGGTTGTGGCCGACTTAGTAATTTAGAAGGTAACTTATATTTTCTGAGGCGAATAATGCTATTAAAAAGAAGCTTGTTTAATTAGTACCCGTTTTATTTTGGGGGACAAATTAGAATATAAAAAAAATTATTTTAAAAATAAAGCGTCAGGTGAAGGAAAAAATTGTAAGGAAACCTGCACACATCTGCGAAGAAACTCGAAGGTTGTGTGTGAAGTTGACCAACCCGCACTGGGCCCGCGTGGTCGACTAAGGGCCGATCGCCCTTATTCAGGGTAGGCTCGAACCCCTCGATGGGGACGTATATATGAGCTGATGTGAAAGCGTCAGGGGTATTTGTTATACAAAAAACAAAAAATCATCATATCAGTAGAAATTTAAACTCCGGCACTGATAGCTATCTTATTTAATACATGTAAGTATTTTATTTTATCAATGGTAATTTTGGCCATCTTATGAAACCAGAATCCTGAAGCCCGGAAACGAACGATTTGGGAGCAATAGGTAAACCAAACAAAACTAACCTAATCGACTGTTCGAGTGCAAACACACTAAGCAGTTTGTTTTTACAATACTTACTTCAATTATATCTGAAATTTGCTGATTTATAGTAGCTATGAGCGAGCATCCACTAAGTGTCGGAAAGATGTACCTGCTCCAAGGCGCTTGATTCAACCACCCACCGGCCATTGAGAAGGCTTTGGAGCGCGCGTTCAACAGGTCAATTAGATGTTTTAAACGCTCTTTCTCTATCTGTTCACCTGTAATTTGAAATATATAATTTTTAACAAAAAAAAACCGACTTCAAACAGGAAACTAAGGTTCCCCTCGATTTCTCTGGGATGCCATCATCAGATCCTGGTTTCCTTATCATGGTACCACCCTCGGGATATCTCTTTTCCAATAAAAAAAGAATCATCAAAATCAGTTGATAAACGACGAAGTTATCCGCGAACACACATAAAAAAATATATACGGTCGAATTGAAAAACCTCCTTCTTTGAAGTCGGTTAATAAATAAAAAACAGTTGAAGAGTTGGTATTTATGTAAAAAATATGTGACTCTGCCATCATCTTAGCCGGCTGTTACGACACCCTCGGAAAGATGGAGCGGTGTTATTTCAGGGCCGCAACCAAAGGTCACAAAGCGGTGACTAAGGGAAAACGGTTGATGGGAAGCAGTGTTCTTTCCGCGTACTGTCCCACCACACTGCACATTGCGATCGCCAATGCCTGCCAAGCGTGGCGATTATATGGCAATCCACCCCCAACTAAGGGGAGCCTATGTCCGTTAGCAATATCTTCACGTCCTAAATATCGCCGTGTTTCACTCAAGACTAAAGTCTTTGACCAGTGTGTGTTGCCAGTGATCACATACGAAAGTGAGTCATGGTCGCTTACTATGAGAAAAGTATATATAGGGTGATTCAGGAGTCGTGAGCAGGATCAACCCTACGGATTCAATTAACTATAAGCTACTCTCTCATACGGATCCGGTCACTTAGGGCCACTTTCCTCGCACGGCTACATACCTGGCATGCCCACATCCCTGAACGTCCATGTCGCTCGAACGACCATAACACTAGAACGATCCGGTCACTTACGGCCACTTCCTCTAATGGCCACTATCCAAATTCCTAGTTCGCCCACATCCTTGAACGATCACGCCTTTTTCTGCTACCCATGGTTAAATCAATCAAACCTGGCCGAACCTAACATCGCATAGTGATTTTCACTTCGCTTAGTGTTATTGGAATGTCACTAGTGAGATTACAATGTCACTAGTGAAATTGTAAACAATATGTTACAGTTCACAATCTTTCGACAGTTCACAATCTTACGGGATTTATCTCGTGAAATGAGTGAAATAGATGAATTTCTTTTATTTAAATTCCAACAGTTTAGTAAAGCTAAACAACCCATTTATTTAGATATTTTTAATACCAACCTGCAGTAAATTTCCATAGAATATTCATAACTGAGATCGCGAGTGTACTTTTAAGGTTGATGGGCTTAAAACAGCTCTCTTCTAAATATTTTAACACATTAATCATTTCGTTCTGTATCTCCCTTTCCATTTCAGTTTTTCCAAAGCCAACATTTCGTAACTGTTTCACCGTAAATTGTCTGTGTATTTTCCAAAGCGGACCATCGGTAAAGGTTATTCCTGAAAATATAAAATTGATTTCATATATTTTTTTTTAAGATATTTGCAACAAGTCAAAGCTTTATGCACTCTTTTGTGCGATGATGTCCTGAGCTGCTATTAAAGTGACGGACTCCTAAGGGAGCCAAGAAGGAATTACAATCATAATAGGTTTTTCTAAAATTTTCTAGAACTATATTTTAGGAAGATATAAACACTGTCCAAATGCGTGTCAGACGCGCGTGCCGAGGGCTCCGTACTACCAAACCTCTCAACACAAGTATAAAAATTATACCTATTCATTTCAAACAAAATAAAGGACATCAGCGCGTGCAAAAGAAATAATTTTCAAAGAAACTACTATCATTAAGAGCGTCGATGGCGTAACGGCTAGGGCCGCCGCCTCCTGTCCGTGAGGTCGTGGTTCGAATCCCACCACGTACTAAAGTGACTACGAATTTAGATTTCATATGTACTCTTTATCCGACGCTCTTACGGTGAAGGAAAACTTCGTGAGGAAACCTACACAGGCCTGCGAAGAAACTCGCAGGTTGAGTGTGAAGCCGACCAACCCGCACTGGCCCGCGTGGTCGACTAAGGCCCTATCGCCCTAATTCAGGCTAGGCTCGAGCCCCTCGGTGGGGACGTATACGAGCTGGTATGATGAGGTAATTAATTAAATTTCTTACTTTCTTAAATTTTTTATTATTTATTTGTATCAAAAATTTTCTGTGATTACTCGTATTACGGTTTAAAAGATACAGCTTTTCAAACGTTGGACAGATGAATAGACGGACGGACAGACAGCATAGGCTTAGTAATAATAGGGCCGCCAACTCCTGTCTTGGAGGTCGTGGTTCGAATCTTGCCACGTACCAATGTGTTTTCTGATTTAAATTTCATATGTAAAGAAAACATCGTAAGGAAACCTGTACACGCCTGCGAAGAAACTCTAAGGTTGTGTGTGAAGTCGACCAACCCGCACTGGGCCCGCGTGGTCGACTTAGGCTCGATCGCTAATTCAGGAAGGCTCAAGCCCCTCGGTGGTGACGTATACGAGCTGATATGATGATCTTAGAAACTTGTTACAAATTAGACTTGTCTTTTTAAGATACTCCAGATGGTAGGTAACTTAAAAAATCGGCATAGTGCGTGTCAGACCACGCATAATGTAGGGTTCCGAATTCATTACTTGAAAACCGTTTGTCTTACGATACCCTAAATGTTATGACGATGAAAAAATATATTACCTTTCATACAATTAATCAGCGGACTTGACCAACTTTTCATGAAAAACCCGTTTTTTTTTTTTCGAATGATATGATAATATCCATCCAGCAGAAGAACTAGTCGTCATCATCATCATATCAGCCGAAAGACGTCCACTGCTGGACAAAGGATTTCCACTACGACCGGTCCTGCGTTGCCTGCATCCAGCGGCTAGTATAAACAGTGAATTATGCTACACGTTTTCGTGGTGCAGGTTAACACAAATGCATTAAAGCTCGCTAACTTAAGTGCGGGGCAGCGCCAATAGCATCCTGGCTATGTTTGCCAGTAGACTAGATTGCGCAATTGTGAACCACTGCTGCTTGGTTCACGTTGCCAATAACAGTCGTGATATTGTAAATAAATTTCATATAATGTAAATGTAATTGTGTATATTACTAACACTAGTCTAAGTCCTAGAATAAGTCACTAACACTATTGTGATCCATTGTTGGTCGATAAATAAATTTTATTATTATTTCGATATATAAAATTTCAGCTACTCTGCTAACTTCGCACGAGGCGAAGTGGCAGGAGCACCTCCAGCGGAAGCACAGTCGGCTGGAGTTCAGTGCGACGGGGAGAGAAAGCGTCGAACTATCCGGGCGTTATCGAGGAGGACTGCTTTTTGCATTGCTGCAATTATTGGTCTGCCTCGGAGATCCAGCCGCCTTAGGTGACGTTCAAGGTCGGCTGGAATTAGCCCGTTCACGGACAGGACTATGGGGATGATTTCGGTGGATTCCACTCGCCACATATCAGTAACCTCGTGTGCCAGGTCCAGGTACTTGGTCCTTTTATCGGCATCAGCCTGCACGAGGTTTTCGTCATATGGGATAGTGACATCAACCAAAAACACTCTTGACTGCGCCCGATCCATCAACACGATATCAGGCTTATTCGAAGGAATAGTCCTGTCCGTGATGATGGGTCGGTCCCAGTAGAGCTTGGCGCGGTCGTTTTCGAGAACCGGCTCCGGCGTGTACTTGTAAAATGGCAACCGTCGAGATATGAGGCCATACTTAAGAGCGATCTCTTGGTGCAGGATCCTGGCTGCTTGGTTGTGCCTGTGCAAATACTCAGTGTTGGCAAGCATGGAACAACCGGAGGTTATATGACGCAGGGTCTCCCCTGGTTGACGGCACAACCGACAAACGTCCAAGGTGCCATCTTTAATTATGAACCTCCTATAGTTGTTCGTCTTGACCACCTGATCCTGTATAGCACAGACAAAACCCTCGGTCTCCGCAAAAAGATCTCCGAAGCGCAGCCAGTGCACGGAGGCCTTTTGATCTACGAAGGATCCACAAAGGGCCTTGAAGAACCTACCGTGCAGCTCTTTGTCTTTTCATATGGCCTCTCGATCAGTAGTGCTAAGTACAGCCGGTGCCTGCCAGTTCTCTTGGGCCATGGATAGAGGGGTTAGTCCTTTATCACACGCTATGACAACTCTATGCAAGTCACTACCGATTTTCGACAGGAAGTAACTTCGTAGGCTGCATATCTCGCGGTTATGCATTTGTTTGGCATTGAGGAGGCCACGACCGCCACTCTTCCGCGGGATATACAGCCTCATCAGTGACGACCTCGGATGATGCATCCTATGGAGTGTCATAGTAGTGCGGACTTTTCGATCCAGGGCGTCCAGTTCGGTCTGTGACCATCTGAGTATGCCGAAGGTGTACAAAAGAACAGGCATGACCCAGGCGTTGAATGCTTGTATCTTGTTAACGCCCGACAAATAGCTCTCAAGAACTTTTGTCAGCCGCTCCCAAAACACGTCACAAACCGCCTGTTTCACCCCTGCCTCGTGAACACCAATACTCTGCGACATACCCAGATACCGGTATGTATCAGTTTCAGAGAGGGTGCGGATGTTAATGGAATCGATATTGACTCCATCTGAGTGAACCACCCTACCCCTGTCCACATTTATTATTATTATTATTATAGCGATAGGTACTTCGTTGAGAAAAATTGTTCAGTATGATGAATAGAAGCCCCATTAAAATTCCTACAATTATTTTGTGACAGCCTGTATCATATTATCAGCCGAAAGACGTCCTCAGGATCACTCAAGGATTACCATAACGACCGGCCCTGCGCTGCCCGCATCCAGCGGGTGTCGGCCTACAGAATGGGAAGCCCGCCTACGCTACGTATTCCGGTGCGCCTACATAACTTAAGTACATACAGCGTGCAGAAGTAATCATTTATTTACCCATTCTTTTTCCGAGACATCGCAATTTCACAAAAAATGTGTCAGGGCGTCCCTCAAATTCAGCACCAGTGAAAACTTGCTTTACATTTTTTTCTCCGTACACAACCACAACTAATTCTTGGCCTAACTTTAGTCCCAGGACCTGAGTAGAATATTTTTTGGCTAATACAGATAAACCTTTCCACTGTGAACCATATTCCTTCCTCATTGTCTCCACCGTTCCACTGCAACCTAACAAAGGATACCATTTCGGCCCTGAAACAAAACAAAAAGCATTAATTTTACATTTGATTTGTTTTCGCAGCGTAAAAGTCAGTTTCATTAGTCATTCATTAGTTATCTTTTAGTTATCTGTACCAAAAAAAAACCAGGCCAAGTGCGAGTTGGACTCGCGCTCCGAGAGCCCCGTGCCACCACACCTCTCCACACAACTATGACAATGATACTATTCATTTCAAATAAAAGAAATCAACGCGAGCGACAGAAAAACGTTTTTATTTTGCGTTCAGTTCGCACTACTTGCCGTCAGAGGAGTCGTACTTGACTAGTTTTTATTATTTGTATACCAAATTTTATGCTTGTAAGTGTTACCGTTTTTACTATAGAGAAAAAAAACCTATCTAAACGTATTTTTTGTATGGGGAGTTAGTAATTACATTTTTAATTTTTATTATTTGTTTTATTAGAAATATATACTCTGTGAAAATTTAACTGTATACCTATTACGGTTTATGAAATACAGCCCGCTGACAGACAGGCGGACCGACGGACAGCGGAGGCTTAGAATAGGGTCCCCTTGGTCACGGATCCCTGGGAATAAAGTTCGTTTTAAAATCATTAACAGCTCATCAGGAGCTGATGCCAACTTATAGGTAAGGGAAGTCAACAATTTTTGCAGGGTTTGTTCATTTTCACGAGTATTTAAAAAAACAGGCCAAGTGCGAGTTGGACTCGCGCTCCGAGAGCCCCGTGCCACCACACCTCTCCACACAACTATGACAATGATACTATTCAGTCTGGATCTGAGGTCGAGTTTCTTTTTAGTCCAACGATCTCCCTGCCATCCAGCGGGGGAACGTAGCAAGCGTCTTGGACACGTTTGGGCAGGGGCGCTGCGGGGAGAGCTTTTTGACTACGTAGCGAGTTACTTACATATATGTTAAATTATTTAAGCCATTGTTTTATAGTTTTAAACAATTATTAGCAGTGTCCGAAACAAGTAGAGTATAAATTCCGAAAGTTCGCGAGAAGGTATAAGATGGAGTTGTTAAAACCACCAAATATATTTTTTTGTTTTGGGATCTCGTTATTTCGGGAACTGTGGTAACGTAGTATCATTAATCGGAGCAAGCAGAGCTACTAAGGATCAATGATCTTCAACGTGTACATAGTGATGTAATTTTTTTTTCCGAGTACCCGGGATATTGAAATTGTCTATCAAGTAAATATTTGCATATCTACGAAGTTAAAGTTAATAATTAATCTATTCCGATAAACAATACCTCGTTATTAGTACAGTTCCTGGGATTACGTGATTCAACAAAAGTGAATACCTAAAAGATTTATTTTTATATTATCTACTATTGTTTATATTTTTTATTGTACAATAAAACATATTTGATTTGACATGATAATTAGTGGTTTTAACAGCTCCTTGTTATACCTTCTCCTAAACTTTATATTTTTTTTACAAAGGGTCTGGATCCGAGGTCGAGTTTCTTTTTAGTCCAACGATCTCCCTGCCATCCAGCGGGGGAACGTAGCAAGCGTCTTGGACACGTTTGGGCAGGGGCGCTGCGGGGAGAGCTTTTTGACTACGTAGCGAGTTACTTACATATATGTTAAAATAATTTTACAATTTAGTTTCATTACATATACTACTTCTTACAATTTAATTTCATTACATAATATACTCTACATATTCCGATCACTGATTTTAGGTATTATGTTTTTTTTTCACAATTGGTTAGCTTGCAGCGTCGGGCGCACCCTCCAACTAAGCCTTAGGTATTATGTTTTTTTTTCACAATTGGTTAGCTTGCAGCGTCGGGCGCACCCTCCAACTAAGCTGATGCGCTCAAGAAAGGAGTAGGTTCTGGAGGGGAGGGGCAGGGTTCGTTGTATTCAATAAAATAAATATGCTTCCACCATCAACACTGAACTATATAATATTTTTAAAAAAGTACGAGTAATGTGAACAAAACCAATAAAAACAGAACAGTCGGAAAAAGGAATGAACGTAAAAATATGGAAAATAGAAAATGTCGTTGAAAAGAATAGGAATAGAATGACCGGCGAGGGGGGCGGGGGGGGGGGGGGGGGATTGACGAAGTAATTTTTTTTTCTATTTTCCATATTTTTACGTTTATTCCTCTTTCCGACGTTCTGTTTTTATTAGATTTATTCGCCTCTTCCTTACTCATACTTTCCTTTTAAATATTATAGAAGTAGTTCAGTGTTGGCAGAGGAAGCATATTCATTTTATTGGATTACAACGAACCCTGCCCCTCCCTCCAGAACCTACTCCTTTCTTGTGCGCGCATCGGCGTAAATGGAGGGTGCGCCTGACATCATCTCACATGATGGTAAGTGACGATAATGCCGAAGATGGAAGCGGACTTACTAAGATTCCCCAACGCAATGGAGAACTGGCTATCTTATCTTCAAGCCGGATTACATCAATGTTGTTAACACTGATGTTTGGCGGCAAAACTTAGATGAGATGGTGGTAGCTAGCCAGGCGGGCTTAGAAAATGCCCTTCAACCAACCAAACCGAGTCTTACAAGTTGACCCCACCGGGAATCGAACCCGCAACCTCCTAGTGTGAAGCGAATGGACTAATCACTAAGCCACGAAGGCGCGCTTACAAACAAGGAGGAAAATATAAATATATAAAACTATGAAACTTTCCTTGTACGTACAACATGTATTATTAAGGAACGGGTAGGACTGGAACAGGCCACAGAATCCACTGGGTGTAAAATTACTTGTAACATACCTAGTTTTGTACCGTGCATGGCGCATAGATAACCGTAATTGATGCTAGGGAGGTAATTAATTTATTACACACAGGTCTAAAAATTAGGTTGTGTTTTATTAAGAATATGTAAGAATAATAACTTATTAGGTAGAGTTATCTAAATGACGCATAACTGACCACTTCAATTACAAGCTTTAATTTTTTAGATTTCTTTTTATAAGTTGTCCGCTTCAAAATTTGCAAGTTATAACTTGACTCACTTCCCTGTTTCTGATTAAGTTGAAATTATAGCTAAGTGTCATCATTCTAAATCGTATATGGTGGACTCTCTAAGATAGCGGACTAGTTATTTTTTTATAAACCCCCTTGATATGGGTATCAAATAAAACGCTTTGCTGAGATGAATTCAAAATAATTTAAATTATTTTCGAATAAAAGCTTGTACCTCAAAGTTTCAAGGTTTATCGAAAATTCTGTAATGAATCATTTTCCTTAGAACTATAATTTTCCTATGGAAGTTTTGATCACGACCATTGCCAAAAAATATTTTAAAATATTCCAAATTGAATTGACTACAGCGCGAAAAGGTCTAAAGTATCAGATTAACCCACTTAATTTTCTAATGAAATAGTTAAGTATCTAAGTTTCTTTTTTATAAACCCATAAAGAAATTAATTTTCGTGTTCTTACTCGTATCCTATTTATTCGCTTTTTCCTTCGTAAATTGTTCATCCATAGGAATTGTTCATTTTTATTATTTTTTTCCTTCCTTTTCATTTTCCTTTACCTGAGTCAAGTACTAATATATATTTTGTGCTGAGTCCCAGTCATATACACCACTTTCCCTACAAGTTTTCGGTGCCATGACTGCTGTAGTAAAGGGATTTTTACGTAGTAGGTATCTGCTTTTTTTTTTTGATTCACAATTGGCAAAGTTAAAGTTATTTGTTAAAAATTTAGTCACTGTCACCGGATTGAATCCAAACTTTGCAAATATATTAAGTAGATACATATCGATGTTTGTAATTATTTTTCATCGTAGTGAATTGAAAAATAACTAAACAAAGGTTTAAATTAGTTTTGTACTGAAAGTTTGATACTTCTCTTATTTTTCTAAAACTAATTAAAAACATCGATATGTGTCTACTCAATACATTCGCAAAGTTTGGATTCTATCCGGCATGTAGTTTTTGTATTAAAGCGGAACTACGTTTGTATGAAAACCCGAGCCTCCATACAGCGATAAAGACGAATGCTCTAATCTCGAAAGAGGGAGACACAACACATTCAGATTAAGTGGTACAACCAAACCAAAATGTAGTTTGTTTTGATCATACCCCTTAAGCTGTAGTAATTTTAAAGACGTATTTGATAATGAGTAAGTACTAATGTTGGCATATTATTACATAATCTGTTGGCAATTATCTCCAACAAGTCAAAATGAACTTGTAACTAGTTATATAATTATTTCGCGACAGACAGTAAACTCAGTTTTAATTTGTAAATAAAATTACAATGAAGTACACGACACGAGCGATTCTTTTCAACTACCCTAAGTTCCAGAAAATAATTACAATTCTTTCGGAGAATTTAACACAATCGGTATACTTGTCAACATTTTTGCAGCAACATTGTCTCTACTTACAATGGCCTGGTGTTCATAAAAAACGTTGTAAAATTAAAAATTAGGTAACAAATTAAATTGACATAGCTAAATTAAAAAAAACCCGCTGAATTATAATTTTAAACAGAAAAAAACCGACTTCAAATGCACTAGTCGCCACATCGATTTTCGAAAGTTCCCTTCGATTTATCTGGGATGCCATCATCAGATCCTGGTTTGCTTATCATGGTACCACGCTTAGGATATCTTCTTTCCAACAAAAAAATAATTATCTAAATCGGTTGATAAACAACGAAGTTATCCGCGAACACACATAAAAAAAAATATAAACGGTCGAATTGAGAAACCTCCTTTTTTTGAAGTCGTTTAAAATATATACGGTCGAATTGAGAAACCGCCTTTTTTTGAACTCGTTTAATAAAAGTACCAATATTTATAATCGGAATGCTATGCTCGGAGTTTCTCTACTCGATCGAATAAGAAATGAGATCCGTAGGAGTACCAAGATAACCGAGATCGACATAACTCACAAAATCGCTAAACTTAAGTGGCAGTGGGCAGACCACATACCTCGTAGAACAGATGGCCGTTGGGGCAGTAAAATTCTCGAGTGGCGTCCGTGCACCTGAAGACGTAGCGTACGAAGGGCTCCAACTCGGTGGACAGACGACCTGATGAAGTTCGTGGGGAGCCGCTGGATGCAGGCAGCGCAGGACCAGTCGTCGTCGTGGAAATCTTTAGGGTAGGCCTGATGAAGATAATCGAAATACTCGTAGCTACAATACGTAGGATTAGGTCGGCAGAGTCATCATATCAGCTCATATACGTCCCAACCGAGGGGCTCGAGCCTACCCTGAATTAGGGCGATCGGGCCTTAGTCGACCACGCGGGCCCAGTGCGGGTTGGTCGACTTCACACACAACCTCCGAGTTTCTTCGCAGATGTGTGCAGGCGTTTCCTCACGATGTTTTCCTTCACCGTTAAAGCAATCGGTGAGTATATGTACGTAAGTTTCGAAAAACTCATTGGTACATTGGCCGTCCGGATTTGAACCCGGCACCTCTGTTTAGGAGGACCGAGTCGTTACCGGTTGAGCCACCGACGCCTCGAGGTCGGCAGAGTATGCTACTTTAAAAAAAAAACTTTAAAAATTGTATATTTTTCAGTGAAAGAGTGAAGTTTCACCCAGTTTTCTATCTACTTTCTCTACAAGTCCAGATGAACCGACTTCAAATATTTCGAATCCAGTTGGTTTTTGATTTTCAGATACCTAAATGTTTAGTTTTAGTTACATCAATATTGTTGTTATGAATAGGTACACAAACAGTAAAAATACTATTAAAACTCACTTCATGGGCAATGTAAGCTAATTAGAAAAAAAGCTTCCAGAAGTCCAGGAGTCGATAGTGTTGACCCGACAAAAATAGTACGCGCTCTCGCTAAAGGTTAAAATAGAATCACTCGTTTCATTCTGTTAAACTCAATTGAGTCGTGAGGCGACACTTAGCACATATCAATTGTCATATTTTACGAGATGAACTTCGGACTCCCATCACATCACTCTAGAATTGATGCATTTGGGGGACACTCTCGCTTTGCACTTGTATAAGCAAATAAAAAATAATGGAAACTAGAAAATTACCTATATAGTTACGCACTCACCTGGAGGGAATTTGCTTGGTTTAATTATAGATCTCAATATATATCCAAAAACAGATAGCACTAGCAATGTAATTAGAGTACAAAACATTGTGTAAGTCCACGTTCTATAGTCAATCGTGCACGTGAGTCGACAATAACAGTGTCGCGTGTCACTCGCTTGACGACCACACTGCGACTGTAGCGTTTTCAAAACGGTTCTTTGTTATACGTCTTTAGCGCATTTTTCATTACGACAATACTGTATTGCATACATTCTATAACGAGTACTAAAAGAGTACTCGTTATGATAGCTTAAGATATCCTCAGAAAAATCGATATGAAAACCAAATCTAATTGGTAAAGTGGAGTTTCACGAACATTTTACTTGATCGGAGTTGAATACATATAACTAATTTTTCAATACAGTTGTTAAACATGGCGTACTTTCAGAGGCTATAATTATGGTTCGAAAATTAAATGTTTTGCATAAGCATCTTTCTTTTACGCGGCCGTGACTTTCTTTTTCGAGCTCGATCATTACTCTTGCAGTTTACTTTTAAATTTATAAGTCAATTTAAAAAGTTTAGTAACAAGGAATTTTCATACATAAAATAAAATCAGATTTTATACAAGGAAAAATGAATGACTCCGTACGTCTTAGCATTGAATTCTTAACATTCATTTTCTATTTACCTATGTATGTATGTTGAAATAAACATATATGTACTCTTTGATTTGTTGATGTGTAACATCTTTGCTCTCGCTTTCCTGCAATTTGTGGGAGTGATTTCGTGAAAGGGACGGAAATGTGTAACATGGGACGGAAATGTGTAACAGGAAGTCGCGAAAGCGCGGAATTCTACTTTACGAGAGTCCGACTCGCACTTGGTCGGTTTTTTGTCACATGTTACACATCATATGCGAGTACATGGTCTCGCTCGAATTTTTTTTTTTACTATTTTCCACAACTGTATTGAAAAACGTCGTGTGATACTCGGGTTTGTAGGAAATAACTAGTATCTCATCAGTGGTGTAGGTTATTGCAAACTCGTCACATTAAAAACCCCGCCTTCGGCTCGGACTAGTTAATGACAGCTCGTTTACAATAACCTACTTTCCACCCTAGTATCACAATGTACTACACTTACATTGTTTTATCTTAGATAAGAATAGAATAAGAAATAATTTATTGCCAAAACATAAATGCAGTTTACAACAAAAGTTAACTAAATAGGTAGATAAGTTAGAAGATTTTAATAGTAAAAGTTTATCATTTGGTTGGATCACTCAAAAATAAAATACCTACCTTATAAAAATTTTGAACTCTATTGAGGACGAAGATTTTTTGTAAGATTAAAAAACTCCAATTTTTCATTAAAATATACTTTTCTCAAACATGCTTGGAAATAGCATTATTTTGACAACCTTCTTAGAGATAAATCGAAAATTATTGTACTCGCCAAATACATGCGAGCAGCGGCCGGATTTTTTTTTTGAAAATCCATATTTGTCGTGGCCAAATAAATTACTATGTTAACTCATATCTGTCGTGTCATTTAAAAATGGAACTATTTTTTTCTCAGAAACATGGCAACCAAGGAGGTAAGTTATCAAATGTTTTATTTAAATTTCGACATGACTTGCATATAGAACGCTGTTTATATAAAAAAAAACAAATGTACACTTTGGCGCGTGAAAAAATATTGTTTTTCGTCATTGAAAATTGGCCACAACTAGGCATTGATTGACTTACCGCAGGGTCTCAACACGTTCGCATCACATTCTTTGCTGGCCGCTGCAGTAATGTACTAGGATTGCACAATAATTGGAAAACAAAAATAAAGGTAATAAAAAGTAGCATTTTTGGCGGCAAAAAATAGTAGGTGGCGGGTTCAAATCCGGACGGCCAATGTACCAATGAGTTTTTCGAAACTTACGTACTTTCCTACATTACCGATTGCTTTAACGGTGAAGGAAAACATCGGGATGAAAACTGCACATTTTGATTCCTGATGTGTATGAAGATCGTATTGCACACGTCCGAAGTAACTAGTATCTCATCTGTGCCGTCCGTAGGTAAATCTATATGCCCTACACGTGACCACGGGTGATGCTAAGTGCAACACCAGGCAACCGCAGTCTATCCCTTGGAAAGCACGGCTAACTGTGCCACACGATGAGAGAAAGAGAGACGGCGTAATTGCTTATAGCAAGTGCGAGTCGGACTCGCGTGGATATGGTTCCGTACCATTCCATTTTTCTTTAAGAATATTGAGTCGTAGGGTTTTCGTTTAGATTTTCCATCACACAATAAAAGTCCTATTTCCCTTTTATTTTTACCCAAAATTTTTGCTTTTAAAGTTTGTTTGCTGAATTGGTTGCAGCTTTGACGGCTGCCGACAAAGGGGCAGTCAAAGATTGTCGACGAATATGTATACCTGGGACAAATTATATAGTCCAGCTAGGTAGGTCCAACTTCAAGAAAGAGATCAATCGTCGAACTCAACTCGGCTGGGCAGCCGCCAATCACTTTGTGTTGGCTCAGACGCGATTGGAGGGCGCGTCGAGGCCGTAAAACTTTCAGATAATACCACAGACTACAAATGAGTACATAATACATTAAGGACAGCTTAAATATAAAAGCTTCTTACTTCCTACGTCGTTCCTAAGTAGAATGTATTTCTAAGGTTTTCATAGAAGATCAGGACCCTGCTTGGCTATGAAGTATGGATTAACAAACTTCATTGATCGCCGCCACGACAAAAGGAATTGTAAATTGTACGCCACGCCGTGTATACTTTATAGTGAACCCTTCACTGCTTTGCGTGGTCGGGCATACACAATAAATCAACACTAACCATAAGCTTACTTAGTAGAAAATATTAAAGGTAGGTACGAGTATATCAGACTTTATGAAAAATTTACAAATAACTTAGGTTGAATGGGATGACTTATTCTGATTTTTCCTAGAATAATGAACTGCCCGGTGTGGTAGGCCTGTTAATTCCTAGTTATTCACCAAATTTCATTAAAATCTTTAGAGCTATATTTGAGAAAAAGTAAGAAACAACGAAAAGGCTTTAGTACCACAGACCGCACACATACGCTGCGGCAGATTATACAGAAGACCGAAGAGTACAATCAGCCACTATGCTTGGCGTTCGTGGACTATGAGAAAGCCTTTAGTTTGGTGCCAAATTGACTATCGATATATCGAGGCAGGTACTGAAGTGTTTGTATGAAAACGCCACTATGTCGGTTCGCCACCAGGATCTAAAACTCGGAACCTATCCAGCTGCAGCGAGGGGTGACACAGGGAGACGTTATATCTCCGAAACTGTTTACCGCCGCCCTAGAAGATGTTTTTAAGCTTTTGGACTGAGGTGGGGTGTTCGATTCGCTGACGGCATCGTGGTCATGGCTGAGACTATGGAAGACTTAGGCACAATGCTCGATGGTCTCAGTAGAACCTCAACAAGTAGGTCTTAGAATGAACATGGACAAGACGAAAATTATGTCAAACGTGTGTGTCATACCTATACTCCTCTAAAGGTTGGAGGCTCTACACTCGAAGTTGTTACCGAATATGTGTACCTGGGACAAACAGTCCAGTTAGGTAGGCCCAACTTCGAGAAAGAGATTAATCGTCGAATCCAACTCGGCTGGGCAGCGTTCGGGTAGCTTCGCAATATCTTTACGTCCCAGATACCGCAGTGCCTTAAGACTTCGACCAGTATGTGTTGCCAGTGATGACATACGGAACTGAGACATAGTCGCTTACTATGGGCCTCATAAGAAGGCTCAAGGTCACCGAAAGAGCAATGGAGAGTGCTACGCTCGGAGTCTCTCTGCGTGATCGAATCAGAAACGAGGAGATCTGTAGGAGAACCAAAGTAACTGATATAGCTCTCAGAATTGCTAAACTTAAGTGGCAGTGGGCAGGGCACATAGCTCGTAGAACAGATGACCGTTGGGTCAGTAAAGTTCTCGTGTGGTGACCACGTACCGGAAAACGTAGTGTAGGCAGGCCTCCCTCTCGGTGGATGATGATGATGATGATGATAAACGAATCTCATTAACAATCTTTAGATCCATTTTTGAGAAAAAAATATGTTTTACTATTTTGGCAACCCTAAAAAGTCGAGACGGGACATTTAAAAACGGCTGGAGTTATAAAAGTGATATTGTTTTAACCCAAATTTACCCAAATCCATCCAGTAGCTTTGGCGCTAGAGCACCAGACTTACGGACGCACACAAAAACTTCATTTTCGTAAGACAATCGATCTTCATTAAAACTTAACTTTTTTGCTATTTAAAATACCTTTTAGACTTCTTCGTCCCTTATGTAGCTCCTCAGTTTCATAAAAGTAAAAAGAGGCATTTGTAAAGTAGGATATATCGTCTCCTTACGACAACTAAATAAAATTACGTCATATTCCATTTTTAATAGACTTGATAGTCTAGGAAACATCTCTATCACTCAGCCGAGCTCTAATGAAGTTCATCAATCCATAGAATAAAAATTCCTTGATCTATCCAACTTCTGTAAAAAGATGGAAATCAAATTTCCTACTTGACTATTAAAAAAAGTTTATACAGCTTTGGTACCTACCACAGACAGACTACTAATATTTATCTGTTTTGTGCTACTAAGGAGATCTAATACGCTAGCAGATTCTAAGTCTATGTCACAAATACCAAATACCCACCCACCAACACCGTACACATCACATCTTCCCCAGTTTAGACAATTCAGCTTAGCTTTGTCTGTCATACTTAATATAAATAGAGCAAATAAGTTTTTTATTTACCTTTTTATTAATAATTTTTATTACTATATAAATTGATAATTTACAGTGTTAGTGTAAAAACATATTCGTGAAATGTTATAGTATACTCATATACCTACCTGATATCTATTTAGAATACATACTAAATAACACAAGGATAACATTTTGTGGTTTTTTAATTACTGAAGGTATGTATCTAATCTAACATACTCCTTTTTATGCAGGGCTTATTAACCTGAAAACCTTTTCGACGGTAAAAACTTTCAACAATGAAACTACCTTTTCGACGGTAAAAACTTTCAACACTGAAACTACTATTTCGTTTGCTTAAAAGCAATTAAAAATAAATTTCGTAGTGAAGCTAAGAAATGAAGGTATAATTCAGAGCAACAAAGTTAAGCTTCAATTTCACAGTTAGGTAATTTTTGCTTTTGATTCCCTCTTATCATCATCCATCATCATTATATCAGCCGAAAGACGTCCACTGTTAAACTACGAGTGGGATATCTACCTACCTACGCTACGTTTTCCGGTGACCGACTAACTTTCTTGACCCCACCTATATTTTGTCTTTCTGCTAGCAAAAAATAAATACTACAATAAGCTGTAGAATGTAGAATATTGTGCCTTGCTTGTAGTTACTAAACTTTCGTAATCAATTTGACTACCGTGACTGCGCACCAAGGTCATACCTGCAAAGTTGGCAATGCAATTATTGTTGCAACTGGTATGGTTTAAGAGGAGTCTATTCCCAGCACGCACCCTACAAATGTAGTTCAGTACTTATTTAAATATACACAATCAAAGTTATTAAAATTTTGTGAACACATGATAGAAACTAATGTTTGTGTGTGTGTCGGCGGTGGATCGCGATCTCCCCAAATATTCCCAGGCAGATCGTGAAGGACCAAGCATTACGTCGCGGGGCTCTGAAGAAAACTTTTCGACGGAGCAAGCGGGGCTCCTCTCTACGGTTGCACCATCAGACATGCTAAACGAACCTAACCTTAGTAGTTTTTGGAGCCTCGCGATAAATAAGGCATTGTTCCATCTGCCGGACTCGGACATGGACATGGTTTGTCAGATTTCCGTTAAAAAAAATCAAAATTTTGTAAAATGCCGTATCTGAAGTTTTTTTTTATAAAATCTACGGAATTTTGATTTTTGTTACGGAAATCTGACAAACCACAGATGCAGATTTTAGATTTAAGAACGGTTTTACAAAATTTCGATGACTTTGATTGGTTAGTATTTAAAGAACCAAACCACAGATGAGTTACTTCGTAGACCAAACTACGTTTGTATGGAGTATGGGGCACGCTAGGGATACACCTCCCTATTTTTCTTCCACCTCTTCTATTATTTGTATAATATTTATATTATAATACATTTATTAAATCTTGTTTATTTTAATAAAATATATTTTATATAATTTTTTAAATACCTGTTTTTAAAGAATATAATCTTGTTTATTTTTAATCCGCAACCATCCGCTGCGCATTTAGCCTTTTTACTCGTTCCACCAATTCCAATCGGTTACTTTAAGTTTGCCTGGAAGAAATCTCTAAAAGCGATAAGGCCGCCTTTGCACTGTACATACTTTTAATGAAGTCTTTGTAATTATTATTCTAATGTGCACTAAAGGATATTTACTTACTAGCATCTTTCTATTTGTATTTTTGGGATGTACCTCTACGAGTATGTTATCTGTTTCTTGGGCTTATTATGACGCCACAAGTTAATAGATTTTTCTTAATTGGTACCCTGTGTATAGAGGTAGTCGATATTTAAAATTTTAGGGTTCCGTACACCTAAAGGGTGACCAATAGGACCCTCAGCTTCCGCTGTCCATGTGTCTGTAAGCGGGCTGTATTTCATAAAACATAAAATTTTTATAGAGTGTGTATTTCTATAGCCGCTATCATCATATCTATCATATAAAATGAATGAGAAAAAACTTTAAAAGGGGCTCCCATACAAGAAACGTGTTTTTTTTGGAAACTGAATGAAACTAGCGCCATCTATTAGAATCTAGTAGTATCTTCTATACATTAGTTCCTTATACTTTCATAGTTGATCTATGAAAATATTTTGGTACTTAACACTCGGAACGCGAATTCGACTCGCACTTGTCCGTTTTTATTGAAATTGGTTGGGTTAATTATAAGATTTTATTACTGCATTAATCCGGTCATTCGATCAGATGATAGATATTTTTTCGTTAAAAACAAGTACTCACCTACGCGTTTTTAGAAATTTTGTTGTCAAAAATCACAGCCATTCTCATTCAATTACAACAATTTGTTTCAGTTATTTCATAACAATGGCGAATATCTTACTTGACAGGCTTAGCAGATCTTCCTCAGTGCAAAGCAGTAAAGTGAGTAGTTTTTCTTACGTATTAATTTATTTGTATTTGGAAACATGGATCCCTAAGTGTTAGTGATAGAGATCTTTTAAATTATTTTACTACAGAATACTGCCACGCAGTGCTGGAGCATAGGACAGTAGGAGCTGTCCGCCACCGCCTGCATAATGCTGTTGCCACTGGCCTACACTTTATGTGTCTTAATTTTGTTTTCCTCCTCAGATTATTATTTCTCCTCAATTTTCTATCGAAATTCGGTGTAAGGGGAAGTGGATAAGATACATATTATACAATAATCAAGGAAATAAATTAAAATTAAAAACAATAAATTTTATACATAGAACCGCATCCCCTTTATGTCGGGTAGGGGGGGGGGGGAGGAAGGGGTCTAGAGAGTATGTTTTGTGTGCAAATCCTAGCCTGAATTTCAGATTTCAGCTTTCTGGGACTTTTGGAAGTACCTAGCAAAACTTCTTATAATACAGAATCGGACCCCTCTTTTATGAGGCGTTGGAGGGTGAGAGTTACAGATTTCTTAATTTTTTGTGTACTTTTTCTAGCCTGTTTACCAAATTTCAGGTTTCTAGGACTTCAGGGATATTTACGTTTATCTATTTTAGGCATTAATAAAATTCTAAAATTTATAAGCTGGATAAATGAACTAAGTGTGATTCATAAGTCTGCAGACTATTTCTTTATTGGGGTCTGTAGTATTATCCAGACCGAAAATACGACGAACGGTGGTAACGAAACGCTGGTAGTGCCCTGCTTCCTTTGGCGCATCTTGGAGGGGGCGCTACCTTATTCCCAGATAAAGAAAAAAACAAAACTAGCTTTTCCTCGCAGGAACGTCAAAAATTATTCAATCCATTGCTCTCTTATGATAGTATTTCCTATACATACCACTTATTGCATATTATTGAAGCTAATAAGTTTTCTTGATAGCGAAATTTTACAATATCCTTAATGCAATTTTGGAGAAAAATACATTTAATACCCTTTTAATGTTGTAGTTAGTGGTGATAATAAGTGTTGCTAATGAACAAAATAAAATAAACAAACAAAGTAAGCGTATTTCTAAAAATAAAGTGTTCATGAAACACATCGCTGCTGTACCAATATTAAATAGGTACCCCCTAAATGTACTGTAATATTTATAATGTACGTTAATATAATATAGGTACCCCGCCTGTACATTTCAATGCTTATTTTGTTATAAATGTTTTATTTTTTCAGGAGATTCTCATTGATGAACAGTATAAATTAGATAGTATCAAAAGATTCGTTTACTTGGCATATACATATGCAGCTTCCAATGAAAATTTCGATTTGTTTTCAAAGGTATCGGACAAAGGTAAGACGTAGACACTACACGACTGTTCTGCAGGTGTTTAAAACTTCGTCTGCGTGGGATTTTTGTCGCACCGTCTGCAAGAAACATAATTTTAAAGAGTAGCCAATACAGGTGATACTGTAGTAGTTGGCAATATTTTCAACAAAGGATTTACAACTGAACCTAAACAACTTAACTCAACAATCACAACGATTGGATTAAGGCGATTCCTCTGCTTAACTGGCGCCGCCATCAGTTAGAAAATATTTTCCCACTTACTCTTTCGAAAATTTGTAACGATGACTTTGAAGAATAGTTTCTGTAGTTTATTTCAATACAATATACTCTGTGAAATATAGTTCAGCGAGCTAAATTTCACAGAGTTGATACAATTTTCTCATTTGATATGAAAACTTATCTACAGTAAACGAATATTTTAAAAGAGGGTGTAGATTTCGCAAACAGGAACTTAATTTATTCCATCAGAAAATTTTTACGGTGTTTAGGGAGTATTTATTTTAGTAACCAAAAAAAGTGAGTACAATCATTTCTTATCAGGAATTTCTTATCTATGTTTTGTATAACAATTTTTCTTTTGAAAGCAAAGGGGCTGTAACAAAGGGGCTGTTTTTCTGGGTATTTTATAAGGAGTTAGTCTACGCACGAAAATGTTAAAATGAAGCTAAATTACGCCAAAAATATTAGAACCCGAGAGAAAAACAAAAAAAAAAACTATTCAAGTTCATTTAGGCATTTAAAAGATAATTTTTTTGAAACGTCGACTTTGTATCGCAGTTGGAGAAGGTAATTTTGAGAATTTACTGTAATGCAAATTTGTTTTTGTTCCGTACAACAGCAAAAAAACGGAACCCTTATAGGATCACTCGTGCGTCTGTCTGTCTGTCCGTCCGTCGGTCACAGTCAATTTTCTCCGAATCTACTGGACCAAATCAGGTGAAATTATGTGAGATAGTGTAATCCTATGACCCAAATACAGATGTGCAAATTAAATATTTTTTTTTTAAATAAGGGTAATTTTCGGGGGAAAAATTAGGAAATTAAAAAATAATAATTGCAAACCTTACTGTGCCATAAATCAAATAAAAGGGCTCGTTATGAGGATCTCAAATCTATTTTTGTTATTATTGTAAATTAAATAGTTTTGATTTTATTCATGAAAGAAGACGAAAATTGACCATACCCCCCATGTTATCCGAAATTACTGAGCCTAAAATTTTTAAAAAAATACTAAATATAGTTCATTGCTTGTAGATTACAGGAAAACCTACAAAAAATCTATTAATGGAAAACAAAGTGTTAAACTCAATATAATACGAATTAGCTTAAAAATTGTTCATAAGAAACATATTTCCCATTTCAGTCCTAAAAATCAGGATTCCAATCAAAAACGACCACATATCGTTTTTCCTGTTTCTGTAAAATTTTATTTTATTGAAATACGACCTTTTGAACAAATGCTCTTTAATTATCATCATAAATGCCCACTTTGTGTTTATTTGAGTGCATTCAAATTTTCCTTTATAAAATTTGGCATAGGAATGGCAAACATATTAGCAGATCTTATTAGTAGATCTGAACTAGTCACAGTACCATCCGGGGTGCCACAGGGATCTCATTTAGGGCCTCTTCTCTATAATGCGTACCTTTATGATATCTACAGTTGCTTCGAAAGTGCATACTTTCTAATGTACGCAGATGACACAAAGATATACATCGATGTCAACAATTTGAATGATTGTAGTAAACTACAACAAGATCTGTACCGTCTATCTACTTATTATGAATTAAACAGAATATCAATCAATGTTGACAAGTGTCAAGTTATTTCTTTCTCACGTCGTAAATGTAATGTTACCTTCGTATACAAAAATAATAATAACCCAATATCAAGATCTGACACTATTCGCGATTTAGGTGTAATATTTGACCATAAGCTCATATTCGAAACACATATAGATACGATAGTAGACAAAGCGTATAAGGGCTTAGGATTTCTTAAACGATTTTGTCAGAACTTTTCGACTGAACCTTGTCTTCTCTCTTTGTATTATGCATACGTTCGAAGCACTTTGGAGTACGGTAGTCTGATCTGGTATCCACAATATAACATATACAAAAACAGCATTGAAAACATTCAAAAAAAATTTATTAACTTTCTAAACTATCGCACAAAATCAACTGTAAATGACTACAATACCATTTGTCGCAACTACAAGCTACTTACGCTCGAAGAACGACGAGATATGCTCGATATGCTGTTTTTCTACGACTTGCTTAATGGAAATATTGATTGCCCACCCCTTATAGCTAAACTTGGTTTTAAGACCCCCCAAATAAGAACTCGTCAGACTGGAATGATGCATGTACCCTTCCATCGAACTAACTATGGCCGCAACTCTTTTTTCACACGTGTTGCTCGATCCTACAACAATATTTTTAGTAATACAGATCCGTTTAAAGATTCTAAAGTAAAGTTTAAAAAAGACATAAATAGCCACTACCTAACGTAACTTTGTTTTGATTTTTCTTTAATTTCACTAGTTTGGACAGTTGACATTATCTTATGACTCGCAAAAGCAACTTCCCCTCCATACACATCCTCCCCCTGCCTTTACTTCCCCCCCTCCACACACACACAAACACACACACATACACACAACTTTTATTTTTTCTTTCTAATAAAAGCTTATCATTCCTGTTTTAACCTACTTAGTTCTTTAATATTTGACTAGCATAATTTTTCTTTTTTTTTCTTTTTGTATAACTTTCTTAACATCGGATGTACAAGTTTGTTCTTCTAAATTATCTAACTGTGGAAATCTGTAAAGGCTTTAGAATTTAGTCATACCATTTAGTTATATGTGTTAAAGAATAGCTGCTGATTTCCCAAACTGTAAAAATAATAAAAAAAAAATTTTTTTAGGCTTAAATTTGTTTGAGGAGTATTCGAATATCCACCTTTGAAGGCCAATGTTAGCTAATAATACCCTATTTAGTAAATTTTTTTTTGTATGTTTTGGGTACCTTAGAGATGTACAAAGTTTTTAAAATTAGCAAAACTTTTTGGACATCCTATTTGTATTTTTAAATTGAAGTTGAAAATTTGAGCCTCTCTAAGAAAATCTGAAATTCTTACTTTTGATACTTTTTTAATGAATTGCAGGAATTTTAAGACGTTGATTATTTAACGTATGAAAAAAAACATTTAACAAAATCATGTGTCGCAAACAAATATCTTTAAATAGCTGCTATAAAAATATGTATTAAATCCTCCAGCAGAAAACTCTGAAAAAAAAATATCACTGAGGAGGTCAGTAATAAAAGGAGACATTTACACCTTTTCTATTTTTTCAATATTCGAGAAAAATGTGATATGGGTATGCGTATTAATATTATAATATATTTAGGGAGAGTAACACTTTAGTTAGCCAATAAGATGTGTCAAGTTATATTGTAATATTTTTAATAATGAAGAATAATTTGAAGTCTTACAGATTACATCTCCTATACCTGTACTGAGCATTTCAAACACTTGTGTTATAGATATAAAAGACACTTCCCATTTTGGTTAAGCAAAAATTTAACATAGTGCGCAGTAAATTATATGTTTTCAAAAATTACATTTTTCGTACTTGTTAGTTTTCGATTTATAAGTATATTGATGATAAATTACTAAAGATGTAGAATGTAAGAATATAAATATTAAAAATTAATTTTTCGTTTAAAATCATTACACTATTTATAAATATACTGTATTATTAAATTATTTCATAAATTATTCATAATATAATAACATATTTTAATAACATGCCTACTAAGTAATAAGTACAGAAAAAGCAACGACAACTGATAAAATGCAGAAGATTATGGCACGTGTGTGTGTGTGTTATTGTGCTCTATAGGTGTGTGTTTTGTATGTGTTGGTTATGAAACAATTTGCTACAACTTTTCGGTTTCCTCTTAGGATAAGGTTAGTAGAAGGTTTGTAACAGTTCTCTTACGTTCATATTTAGACCTTGAAAATATATCCAAACGTTTGTTTAGTTCATTATAAATTCTTGGCCCTTGAAAGCAGAAAAAGCCATTTACAAAGCTAGTCCTGAATAACTCCAACTTGCAGACCCTAAAATTTTATCTTGTAGTGAGTTGATTACTGCTAGTGTAGTCGGTAAGTGAATGTTGTTTTAACGCTATGTGAAGAATATGTAACTGCCTTACAGTAAGAACTCCTATTAGATTACATAGATTTAATAGATCAATAAATATTGGAAATATATAATTTAATAATTTTCAAATGTCACCTTCTGTTCCCACACAAAAAAGGAATGTAAATGTTACCTTTTGAATAAAATACGACTTTAAGATACTATTTTCTCATGAGATATGTTGCTATTTGAACCAAATCGGTTCAGAAATTGATAACATCCAAGGTTTTGAGTCCGATTTAAATAAAAGAACGAATCGAGCCGGTAACGTAAATGTTACCTTTTGTTACCTATTCTTCCTGACCCCCTTAAATGTTACCTTTTGAATAAAATACAACTGTAAGATGCTATTTTCTCATGACATATGTCACTATTTGAACCAACTCGGTTCAAAAATTGATAAAATACAGGGTTTTGAGTCCGATTAAAAAAAATATATAATCGAGCCGGTTGCGTATGTTACCTGACCTCTTCAATTCGAAAACTACAAAAAATCGCGTAACATACAAGAGGTGTTTTCGAATATCCCTGACTATGAGAAATCCAGATTTTTTTATGACGTCACTATTTAGGCCACCATGTATTTTGTTTACTTTGATTTACCTCTAATCCTGTGCATTTCTTACAGTTACTTTACTTCACTTCTTTTTCGTCGAAATAAGTATAGGAATGACTTATATGGTTATGGATTTCTTCATAAAACAGTATACAGGAAAATTGGATTTCTGCAAATCACTAAATCCTCTTCTAAAAGGATTACATTATGGAATGGTTTTACAAACAGCTTTGTGGAGTGTCATGGTAAGTTCCGATTGAAAAATTATAATATACCTGTACATATCTAAAGTCTTCTAAATAACTGCCTCCATTTGTATGATAGTTAGTCCATTCGCTAAACGCCACGAGGTCGCGAAATCGATTCCCTGTGGGTCTAACTTTGTAAGACTTGTTTTAGTAAGTGGTAGACCATTTTCTGAGCACGCCTTGCTAACTACTAACATCTTTTTTGAGTCTTGCCACGAATCATCAACGTTAACATCATTGGTGTCTTCCGGCATGAAGATAAGATAACCAGTTCACCAATGCGTCGATCTATTTTGTTAAGATCGCTTGCATCTTCGGCATCATCGTCACTTGCTATCAGGTGACATGATCCTAAGGGTTTACCAACTGTAAAAAAAACGTCTGTATCTGTAGGTAATTGTCGATGTTAAAAAAAAGAACAACTTTTGTACTTACGAGTATTATGTACTTTGCTGAAATATAACAATATACAGGGAAAAATTACATACGGCACGGTCATCTGGCCTCCAACAGAGGTTTCAAATCAAGTATGGGAATCAGAAATAATTATACTACTTTTATATACATTTTAAATTTATACCTTATATACACACAATGTGTGGGTGTATACGATCCTTAGCCTAGCAAGCAGAAGCGCTGATCAATTAAACAAAAAAATTCAGTAAAAAAATATTTCAAAAAAAATGAACGTATATACGTACGTAGTGTATATGTGGCAGGCAAATTGTATGATTAGTCATTTTACATACGGTCAGGCAAATTGTATAAACGGTCAGGCAAAATATAAAATTCTGTACGCAGATTGTAAAATGCCGAGCCAGGCAAATTGTAATAATTCGTCCATATACAAACGGTCATTTTTTATGGTTAATTTATTTCGTTTAATGCCGAGTCAGGCAAATTGTCCAAATTCCATACGGCAGATTGTAAATGAGCTCCTGAAGAGAGCGATGTTAGGTTCAGTCAGGTTTGATAAAGAGCCTTCCCCGCCATCGCCTTTATATAATTTGCCTGACATATTTTGCCTGACCGTATGTATAATGGCGAATTATACAGTATGCCTGCGACATATATACACAACTCAACATTGCTTAGGGATATTTTGAAATGTTTCACACAGAACAAGTTTTTTTTAAAGGTTTAAAACTTACTTAGGACATGTGTAGAGCAGAAACTTTTAAGATAAGGCAAGTGCTATATTTACACTCTAAGTTTTTCTTAATTTATTTCGTTTAATGTGGCTTTTGTACCAGCCGGTTTTTGACCAGCTCTAATGTACGGCAGCGAAGCCTGGGCAGCTAAAAAGACACACGAGCAGAAGTTGCAAACCACCGAAATGCGTATGCTGAGATGGGCAGGTGGAGTGACACTTCCGGATAGAATACGTAACCAAAATGTAAGAGGAAGCTTTAAGGTTGTACCCATATGTGACAAAATATGAGAATCAAGGCTCAGGTGGTACGGTCACGTGATGAGAAGACCCGACAGTTATGTTGTGAAGAAGTGCCTTTCTATGGCTTCAAAAAAAAGGGGAAGGGGAAGACCTCAAACGACCTGGTTGACGAATGTCCAAAGGGACATGAAGAGCCTCGGACTTAAACAAGAGGATACCAGCTAGCGGACTACATGGCTCCGCATGATAAAGAAAGCCGACCCCGTGTAACGGGAAAAGGCGAGGGCAAAGAAGAAGAATGTGGTTTTTGTACAAACGCATGAAAAATGAAAATTATTTTCTACAATCTTTCATACAATCTGTACCGCTTTTCAATGAAAATAGAAAAACATAACTTTCAATTCTATACGTTTGTACAGTGAGGCTTCCGTCTATCCTGACATTGATTGATTTTGCTTATTTGAAATGCTACTTTTACCATTTGTGACATCTTTTCTGGTATTCCAAAGATCTTAAAACCAAGAAATGTATGTCTTTATCCATTCTATCGTATGCCTTGAAGAAAAGTGGATATTCTGTGCAAATTCTCACTTCTTTTCCATAAGCATTTTAAACAGGAAGTTTAGATCAGACGTACTACGGTTCCGTTGAAAGCCACATTTATAGTCTCTGAGAATCTTCTTCGCGTATGGTTCCAGCCGGTTCAGCAAAACATGCCAGCACCTTGTATGCTATCGGTAGCAATGCAATACCTACCTCTGTAGTTTGCAAATTTCCTTCTGGAACCCTTTTTATCGGGATAATTACACTAGTATTCCATTCAATGGATGGTTTTCTTCGTCACAGAACTTGGCTATAAGTTCATGTTGTCTTGACTGCACTGCATTTTCATCCCTATTCCATACTTCTACCGGTAAACCGTCTATTACCGGGCTATCATTATTTTTTAGCCTCGTAATGGTCTTTTTGACATTCTCTAATCTAGGTAAGGTTCTCGCGTATCTTCTCCGTTTCTCCGATTCAGTTATTTATGGCTAAGCAGTTAAACAACTCCTTGAATTATTTTCGCCACTATTATTTCAGTTCTTCGTAATCTAGAATAATATTTCTGCTTTCCATCTTCTGGTAGTTGTACTGTGGGCTGATATCCCTCCCTAAATGTCCTCAGCTTGTGACGAAGTCAATCTTTTTTGTTTTTTTTATGTTCATTATTTTTATGTATATCATCTTTTTTTGTCAATTTTTACTTTTTGTTACTTTTTTGCATTTGAAATTGTCATTGCTATCATCTCTTTTTCTTTGGCCTGTTTGTTTCTTTATTTATTTTTATTATTAAAACAAGTATTGGTCTTAAAAATACATTTTATTGGATTACAACAAACCATGACCCTTCCCTCCATAATCCTTATTTTCATCCCGTGCGAGCGACGGCTTGCGGTCTTAGTAAAACTTCTTGCTCTCGTTGGCTTATTAGCGTCTCTATCTCATGTAGTCTGTCTTCAAGATGTTTTATTTTTGTTAGCCTTATGAGGTTTCTCAACCTACTGTGAGCTTCACGATACTTCTCTTTTCAGCCACAACCTTGTTTTTGTATCTTCATCCAAGAACTACCTCACAATTTTAATTCTACCACTCTTTTTTCCAATATTTTTCGTTTGACTTCTTTGACCATATTTTAGTGCTATCCCAGGTTGAACACCGGTACTTAAAGCTCTTCAGAAGTTATTTAATTCCGTTATACCTGAGGGACAAATGCTTAAAACATGGCACAGAGGTGTGATCGTGCTTCAAAAAGGGCAAAAATACCCTGCCAAAGAACTATAGATCCATCTCACTCCTGATCCATGTCTGTATAATCTGCCACAGCGTATGTATGTGGGCTATGGTACTAAAGCCTTTTCGGAAACCGGCTTGTTCGGGAGGCTGGAAGTCGTCAAACCTACGTGCGAAAGGATTCGTAATGACTCTCGAAAACAGCTTGTAGACATGGCTTAGAAGTGAGATGGGTCTGTAGTTCTTCAGCAGGGTGTTGTCACCGTACTTGAAGAAAAGCACGACCACACCTCTGCGCTATGCCTTAGGCGTTTGTCTCTCGAGTATAACGGAATTAAATAACTTCTGAAGAGCTTTTAGTACTGGTGATCCACCTGCTTTCAGAAGTTCAGTCGTAATTCCATCACCCGGTGCCTTGTTGTTCTTGAGCTGTTCGGGAGCCATTCTAATCTCGTATCTATATTATATGCGTATATTTTTGTATCTGTGTTCAAACTAAACTTTTTTTCCTGCGTGTTATTCTGATTTAAGCTTTCATTTTTATCCCCAGCAGATAGTGGTCACTATCATAGTCAGCCCCTTGAAAAGTTGATAAATATTCTATATTCTTGTGTATACTATCAGCATGTGCTCGATTTGATTGTTAGTTTTGCCATCGGGGGATTTCCATTATGGATAGATCTTGTGGGGAAACATTGTACCTTAGCCACCATGGACTTGAACTCCGCAAGGCTGATAAGTCTTAGGTTGTTGTCAGTGGTGCGCTTTTGTTTCTCTGCCTGCCTTTAGTTAGGATAAATATATCCTCTTGTCCAATTTGCTTCTTAAAATTACTAGTATTTACACGTCGTACTTAGGAATGTTATCGTAGGTAGTTTCTAGCTCCTCGTGAAATCTGACTAATTTGACGTGGTCATGGATATGAAGCAAAACGACGCACTGTCATCACTATTGTTCACTAAGTTCTGAAAAAGGAAGGTGTAGTGGAGTTGAACGGCACTCATAAGGTGATTGGATATGCCGACGATCTGGCACTTCTCGTAAAGCAGGCTGAAGGAGTGTCCCAAGTGGTAGCAGCCTTAGAAGGGGTATGAGATAAAGCACCTAAAGATTAGCCGAGAATAGATAATGTATTTTCACATAAAACGTTACAGAAACACCATATAACGAAGGTAATTTTTCAAGTGAGAGAAACCTCCTGTAAGGGAATGGAGAAATTTAAAAGCCTAAGTTGAATCGTAACTGATACCAACTACTTAAGTACTCGAATCTAGAACATCCTATAGTGTTCAGCAGCTCTCCAAAAAATCTAGTGTCTCAATTAATAAGTCTAGAAAACTGTGATTAGGCCGATATTGATGTACGGTTGCAATTCTTGGACATTAAAATTAAAAGAATATAACGAACTTTTAAAGGCGGAAAGGAAAATTTTGTCGAAAAATCCGGGGACCAACCAGACGGGAGGATGGGACTTAAGAGACTGGAAGAATAAAATTAAAGATCTGGTATCCGAGACCAATGGCCGAAACAAAATCAGCTCGTCTTTGCTGGCTTGGCCACCTAGGGAGGATGAAAGATGACTGTACAAAAAGAGCGTACAAGGGATGACCAATCGGGAAAAGCCTTGTTGGACGCCCTAGGTACCGCTGTAATGATGAAGTTCAAAAGGACTGACGCTCTCCAAAAAGCCGATGCACACGAAGTGGTGCAGCACAGAAGAGAATAGCGTGATTTGGTGTCAGAGGCCAATATCCTATTTGGGTCGCTGAGCCAGCGAAGGAAGTAAGTAAGTAAGTGGAGTATCTACTAAAACCAGATAAAACAAAAGTCATTTATAAGAACTGAGAGGACTTGCACTTGCTCTTCTTGAAAGGTATTACTCTACACCTTGTCCTAAGTTATTTATTATAGCTTTTTAACTTACCTTTTTTGTATGAAAAGTCTCAAAATATACCTGGGCAATGTTGAGCAGTGTACTTATTTTTTTGATTTCAGCAAAGTTACATCACAAAGGTTGTTCAATTTTGTGAATAAAATCATCACCTCTATAAGCCAAGCTTTAGAATGCATTTTTTGGGTTGGCGATTTTTTTAAAGCAACAGAAGAGCGAAACGATAAGAACATTATTTTACCGAAATATATGGCATATTTACAGAACGCAAATGATTTAGCGGATGCAGTGCAATACTTATTTGCAAGTTTCCCCGAGATCCCTTCATGGGCCAAGTGTACCAATGTTGATGCTAAAACCCCTTGCAGTACAATTACAGATACGGTCATCAGATGTCAAAGAAATATGGTAACCAATTTAGATGCAACGTCTGTTCATATTTATTACAAGTATGTGAATTTCATAATTTTTATTTATTCAAAAACCTAAAATTATTTAAGATCTACTTCGTTATTTCATTTAAACTTATCTTGTTTTCAGCAAGCAGTTTGTACAATTTGATGGATCTTCAGTAACTATAAGGCTTTTTATTATTGGGCTTGTGTGGATAGCTAACTTTTTTCTTTCTACGGCTAGTTCAACGACATTATTAAAGGTAGTAATATTAAAAAGAAAAAATATTTGAATAAAAATAGATACAGGGTGTAAAATATCACTCTTGGAAACTTAAACAGGGGGCTCAAATCAGGATACTAAACAACTTTTCCTAATGAATCAGTATTTGTGACGAAACAAAATTCGACTTTTCATATAAATCGATCAGCTTTCTATGGAAATCAATCAGATTTTCTTGAAGAAAGTTGTTCAGTTTCACGAGTAAAAAGCTGTTCAGTTTCATGAGTAGAACCCGATGTTTAAGATTCTGTGACATTTATTTTTTCAAATTGTGTACTATACAGAGTGTAACAAAATTGGTGTAGGTCCGTTAACGGGGGTTTTTAATTATTAAACTGAACAACTTTTTTTTACTCTTCTTATATATCGATCAGCTGATCGACCAATTTTGTGCATTTTTCTATAGAAGGTTTTTATTAAACTGAACAACTTTTTTTACTCTTATATATCGATCAGCTGATCGACCAATTTTGTGCATTTTTCTATAGAGGGTTTTAATTTTTTTTGGAAAATTGGCTATGTTCCTTTTGTGAAAGTTGTTCAGTATGATGAGTAGAACCCGCAGTTAACGGGTCCTACACCAATTTTGTTACATTGTGTTTATCATCAACACCATCATTATATGACATATTAATTAATAAGTGTTGGTAAACATCCTTGTAATTTAATCATAAACTGCTGTTTATGATTAAATTTTATTTTTTTGAGAGGTACTCTTCTTTAATTTTTGAAATTATAAAACTAAAAAGTACCACGATCAGAAGGATCTATTCAAGTTTGTCTAAACATCATATTTGTATCTGTAGTGAAAACTCATTTTGTTTACTAAAGATTACTTCCGTGATGTCATTTTGAAGTCGTTTTCCTGTATACAGTCATATAGAGAAATTCCGGTACTGGTAGGCCTACTTCCATTAAAACTACACATTTTTTTTATTTACATCTCCCAATTTTTGAAAAACCCTGTGATGTTTATAAAATAATACTCTTCACTCGAATTATTATCAAAGTAAACAGGCCCAGCCTAATGATTCATTAATGAATTACGTATATTTATTTGTAAATTACGAATCCCGAGCCATGCGTCTTTCTAAGGACATATATTGTTTCAAGGCTGTCTGATATGACTCCCCGAGTTTGAGTCGTTGATCTTCTGGAATCAACGGCAACCGAACTGTTTAGTTCTCATCTGAACCCCCAATAGTTGTGGTAGCAAAAAGGCGTTAGCGTTCCAATTCTAACGGATCTCTGATTCATTCCGATGTACCCGAACATCAAAATCGCTCGACCGCCTCTAACAAATGATTACCTGATAAAATATTTAAATTACCTAATTTATTATTTAAACCGTCTTGAATCGAAATTGCTGCATCAAAAATAGCTAAATAAAAAATAGTGTCCAAAGCATAAGGACTATTTGAACCCAATTTGATTTTATTTCCATTTAAAACCTCTCGTAAAATATCACAACCGAAAATAGTATTTCTGAATTATTAAAAGAACCATTATCCGAGAATTTTAAATCACATGCAACACCTAAGATAACTTTACTTTTTCCCAGATCCCTCGGGAACTTTGCATGTTCCGGGCTAAAAGTATTAATGCTGGTCTCCGCCCTTTACTTTAGCTCTTTGCCAAATTTCCGTGAAATCTGTTTAAAAGTTTTGGTAACAAACGGTTTGAAGTTAGAAGATGTATTTTTTTAGATGCACTGTGTGCAAGATATAAGCCGCCAATCTCGTTAATAATAAGGAAGCCCTAGTGCCCAGAGACAGCTTTGGCCTCAGATTGCAGCAATTTGAAAATAATTTAACATTAAATTAGAAACCATACCAGCAACTAAAACAGTATAATTCGGCCCTATCTTGACGAAGTAGAAACTAGAACAATCAAGATGAGTGTTTATTTTATATATATTTTATTTAAATTTCAGTTTCTAAAACTGGCTACGACCATAAAAATCACGTTAACAGTGTGCATTTCAGCAAGTTTAATGATTTTTAGGAAAAATTTGGTGCCAGGTGCGTTTTCAGAGATTATGCGTTTAGATTCATCAAATCCAATCGTAAGTACGAGTACTTACCGATGATCGAATTATTTACTGTAATGGACTGTTACTTTTTATACTACAGGATCGAGTTCACAAAAATGTTTATGTGTTTCAGGAGAATTCAATCGATCACGTTGCAGTTGTTTACGGCATTGGTCTTATTGGTGTTTACGATCACGGGACGATGTCGCCGTACACGACAATAGATAATGCAGCTGTAATATTTGTGTTATTGTATACAGTGACAGCCATTTTGAGGTCAATGATAGTGAGAATACTATACATGATGTTAAAACCCTGTATCGATTTTTCACATGGTCCGGCAAGCATAACACCACACTATCGTCTTTACGTTGTTATTCCACTTGGCGCTGAATTACTACATCTACAAAAATTGCTTCTACATTATGTATATTTGCATACCATATTAGGGCTGTCATCTTTCTTAGTACGTATGTTTCTTTTTTCCTTAATTTATTTTTTTCTATAATATAGATTCATTTCTGAATTTACAAGTATACCTACCAAGAGTTCAACAATTACTTTAATATTTGGATAAATTCAAGCCCCCCATCCCTTAACAGTAGTCACAGCTGCTGAGTCTTAAACATTTATTCAATACTTTGTCCCACTTTTGGAAGCATTCAGATAGCTTAGACGCTTACCAAAAAAGTTAAAATCTCTTAAAAGTAGCATATTCAAGTCCAAGATCTTTCATATTATTATTTTTTTCCTTTATTTTATTTCTCCTGTAATCTAGATTCAATTCTGAACTTTACCGTACCCTATTATGTTAAAGTAGAAGAGTTTAATGGCAAGTGTTATCTGGATAAAATTAAGCCCCCACCCCTATATATAATGACATCTTTCGACTCTGAAATATTTTCTCCTACTTTTGGAAACATTCAATAGCTATAACTGTAGACAAAGAATATACAAGTTCCTTAATTATTAGCTGTCGTCTCAGAATAAAATTATTTATTCTGAGACGATAGTATATTAATACTGTTATCCTATTGATTGAGGGTTCCACTTGTGATTCTGAACAACTTTCTTAAAGTTCTCCATTCCCAGCAGATGGTTTAAAAGTACCTGGTACTTTTTCAATGCTCTCTAATGGTTTCGTCAAGCCTAAGATTCATGTTGTTTTTGAGATTACTTTTGGGAAAGTTGTTCAACATGACGAGTTCAAGCCCCAGTTAACAGTTTCTGCATCAATTTTGTTATACCCAGTCAGAATAAGGAACAAATGCTGAAAATGAGTACTGAGTGTATAAAAGGCTGCAAAACTGGTTTGGCGAACCCGAAACGGCTACAAAACATATTCCTTACTATTAAAAATGTGTTTGTTTGTTTATTTGTTACCTCTTCATGCTTCAATAAGTCAACGTAGCTTGGCGAAATGTGCTTTTATCTCTTGAAAATCTCGTCCGATACAGTTCCAATGAGAACTGAAAAAATACTGTTTTCGGTTAACTTACATAACATCGCTGCGGATCAACGAATTGTTGTTTTTTTTTGCACAGATATGATTGATGGAGTGGGTAATGACATAGATAGACTATAATTAGCATAGCCCAACAATTAATTTCCACCCTCGCGCATGCCGGCGCCGCAATGGAGTTACCGATTGACGTGATTTTTTGCATAAAAATAGTTGAGGGAGTTAGAAGTGACATAGACTGCTAATCAGCGTAGGCCAATATAGTTCCCGGGGGATCTGGGGAAAAATAATGTTTACTCTCGCGAGACGCAATTGCGGCTCGAGTGTACTATTTTTGTCATACAAGGCAAGCAAAACTGAACTTAATAACTGATTATCTAACAACTAACTTAAAACACCCGAAGAAGGATAGAAAAAAAATATATTAAGGGTGGTTCTAATACGAGGAAAGTGTTTTTTAAATACTTTTTTTTTGGCTCTATTGTAAAAAAGGTGATAGGCACAAGCGTGAAACCTGGTCTGATTATAATAATATTCATTACGTAAAACAAAAATAATAAGAAACGGCCAAATGCGAATCGTCCTCTGAATAAAATAAACAGTATTTTTCTGTCGCTCGCGTTGATGTCTTTAGTTTTAAATAATTCACTTGTCTGGGCAGGTATGGAGGTATGAGACCTTAGTATGAGTCCGATACGCGCTTGGCCAGTTTTAGGGTAATTTGCATTTATCGAATTACAAAGAAAGTGTTGTTGCCGTTTTTGCTTTGCCATATCGTAGTCTGAGCCTTTATTGCTCAATTGAGTAACATTGTATAAAATTATATTATATAAAATTTGATAATATTATATAAAATAAATTATATTATATAGAATTTTATATAATGTTACATAATATTAAAATACTATGCAATAAGATTCACTACCAAGATTTTTAATGTCAATTATTAACGTAGATATTTAACCATGTTACTTTTGCAGGCATTGTCAACCCTTACCATGGCAAAACTTTTTCATAGCGAGTTTCGTTCAGTAAAAATTTTATACATGAATGGATTGATATGTTTTTTAGGATTTGGATTTACAGTACTTATTAGTTATGTAAGTTTATAACACTTCAATAACCCTTAGAATTAAGAAAGCCCGCCATCGGTGTTTCAGGTGTTCAGCCAATCTGGTATTTTCAAAAATATAATAATAGTCTAGTCAAGTCATCTGACCCCAAAGTAGGGTTACCTGCACTATGGGAACCAGAGACTTTTTTTATTAAAAATTTGAGTTCGTTTGACTGCAACTCACCTGATGGTAAATGACTGATACACATAAAAGTGCTAATATACGTTTAATTTAAATACATACAATTGTGTAGGGTGTAACGAAATTGGCGTGAGGGCCGTTATGTGAAGCTTTTCTTCATCACAATGATTTTTATTTCTAAAAAGACCCAAACACGATTCGTTTATTTATAACTTTTCGTGTAATCTATCAGCTGATTGATACATTTTGTGTTTTTTTGTATGTAGTTCAATTTTAAACGTATTAGTCTATGTGCGTATTGGTCTTTATATGTAATTGGTCTATTTGCGTATTTACTATTCTTCTTAATGCGTATTGGTCCTTTTGCGATTGAAACTTTAACAAATATTGGTCCAGCGTGTAAATGGAGAATTGCTTGTAGGTTCATTGGGGAAAGAAATAAAGTATGATGAGCAGAAGCCCCAGTTAACGGATACTAGGACTATTTTGTTACATCCTGTATAGATATTAAACACTTAGACTCTGAGCAAACCAACCTGCTTGTTACACGAAAGTTTTCCCTAGGCGGGAATCGAACCCACGACGGTTGGCCAATGAACCACATCTTCCTCTGTGACAAAAAAAACTATTTGAGCATGTTAGTTTTAGTTACTTTAAGTGTAACCCCAATTCATTAATGTTATAATTTCAGTACATAAAATATTTAACTGTTATAAAAAGCTCTATGTTAATGAACCTATTTTTCTTGGGAGCATTTAAGACAGCCATCATTTTCTGGCTATATGGAGTCCAGAAATTTGCCACAGATATACAATTTTGGCTTGGATTTATGCCTACGAAGTTTTATATATTATGTTGGATATTTTTACCCATTGTGTTATTAGTAAGTACTAAAATAAATATTACTTACACGGTTTAGGGGGAACAAACAATGTAGGAATTATAAATGTGATAAAAAACTCGTCAACACTGTGTTTAAATTTTCAAGCCCTAGTGTTAAAGTGCATGGTTTTCGAAAGTAATCTAAGGTCTTTCTGAAATACCTAAAAGAAATGTAAAGGGAGTATCAGATCATAAAAACTGAAGAATTCTCTCCACTATAATAAATATAATAACAGGGTTTGACGGGAACAAACAATGTAGGAATAAAAAGTGATAAATAAACTCGTAACAATGTTTTTAACCTACAAGCCTTAGTGCTAAAGTGTGTAGTGTTTGAAAGAAAAAGAAGGTCCTTCTGAGATGCCCAAAAAAATTTAAAGGTTAGATCATGAAACTGAACAATTTTCTCCAATACAATAAATTTACTAACAGGGTTTAAGGGGAAAAAACAAAGTAGGAATTAAAGGTGATAAAGCAACTCGTTAACAATTTTTTTTAACCTACGAGCCTTAGTGCTAAAGTGCGTGGTTTTCGAAAGAAACATAAAGTCCTTCTGAGATGCCTAAAAAAATTTAAAGGTTGGATCATGAAACTGAAAAAATTACTCCACTTCAATAATTATACTACCAGGGTTTAGGGGGAACAAACAATGTAGGAATTAAAGGTACTAAATAAACTTGTTAACACTGTTCCCTAAAAGCCTAAGTGCTAAAGTGCGTGGTCTTTGAAAAAAATAGAAGGTCCTTCTGAAATACCAAAAAATAAATAAATAAAGGGGTGTTAGATCATGAAACTGAACAATATTCTCCATTACAATTAATATTCTAACAGGGTTAAGAATTAAAGGCAATAAATAAACTCGTTAACAGTGTTTTAAACCCTACAAGCCCTAGTGAAGTGCGTGGTTTTCGAAAGAAATAGAAAGTCTTTCTGAAATGCCTGAAAAAAATTTAAAGGAGGTTTCAGCTAATAAAACTAAACAACTTTCTGCAAGGAACCTCATTCAACCATAAAATTCGGACCTGTCTGTGGTGGCATCTGCAGTAACCCGTCACTAACAACTACGCATCCCACAGCTCAAGACTAAACCACAGTCAAGCTATAAGGAGTTTTCATCCACACCTCGACAGATGACACTGCCGTCGGAGAAAGACTACGAACAACTAAAGTGAACCTTAACGCAAGCACCGAGAGTATAAACATCTAAAATGCGTTACTGCGCTACTGCCAACCATCTACGGTTGGATCAACAGCCAGTTCCCAGGCATATCACCTCGCCTGGAAGATATATTTGCCTTTGCTCTCGACTCTCGATAGTAGGATCACATCGTTCCAACATGTCATGTCATGATGTCATACAAAGTCTGCTATCAGCTGATATATTTAAACGACAAGTTAAGTTAGGTTATTTCAGAAGGACACTATATTAACATATTTTTTTAAATTAAAAGGACTTGTGATAACCTATTAAAAATATAAACTTGTTGTACCTAGATAATAATCTGTTTTAATAAATTGATATGTCCTTGAATTCATCTCACCAGATTGAAATAAAAATTAAAACAAGACTGCTTGAAATACATATATCCTATGTCGTTCAAGGGTCAAGATGAATATAATAGCACTCCAAATCCATCAAGCCGTTTAGGCTGCCGACTCAGCCAAAGAAACTGACATTATACATCCGAAAACATTACCCTCTTTTTTGAGCAGTTGGATAAAAAACTACTTGCACACATGTCAAGATGAGTCAAACAATGCTAAAGTCACAGATGCTGATAAAGCGAAAAATGTGGTAAGTCTCACGAAACAAATAACCATAAATAAAATAAGTTTTGGAAATATGGACTTGAGACGAACTTTTTTTAAAAACATTTGATTATTTGGAACTAATTCGTATTTTTTCTCTTTTATACCTTGTTGAAAAATGTATAAGATTCGGAATTAATTTCCGTTTTCGGCTCTCTTATTGTTGTGTATATTTTTGTACAAATTAAAACAAAAATCGAATAATAAAATAAGCTTGTTTTTCTAAAACCATGCACTTTGGTTAAGACTAAGGTGTTATGGTGAAAAAAAACATTGTGTTCTGTGCTACGCTATACAGTAATCCTATACTAAGCTGACAACACCAAGTTAGCATTTTTTAAACTAATTTACATGAAAAGATATATTTTAACTGCAACGTGGTTAGTCTTTTTTTCTGGTAGGACACTTTGTAGTCCCGCCCGGTTGCGTAAATACAAAGGCGGCAGCAACACAAACAGGAGCTATTCTGTAACGCAGCTGGGTTTGTAGACAAACACGACTATACAGATATTTACTTAGACACTGCATTGTGATCGGTTTCGAAAGACTTTGTTTCAACAAAAACGTCTGCAATACAGAACAGTTTAGCTGTTCATATCGTCGAATACTGAGGAGCGAAGTTGAGCAAGCAAAGCGAGTGATGATAAGTTCGGTCAGGTTTGATTGATTATACTATAAGGATGTGACAGCGGGGGGGAGATGCTCGCTTCGCAAGGCTCTTCGACAGTATTCATATAATTATTAATCAATCAAACCTGACCGAACCTATCATCGCACGCTTCGCTCACTCAACTTGTAGAAATAAATGCTTTATGTATGTCTGTGTTGAATCCACGTTTGCGTTGACTTGTAGAAACAGTAAAGTTGTGTGTGTAAGTGAAACTTGTAAAAACTAGTTGACTTGTAGTAACAGTTGGGTTTGGAAAGAAAATAACTGTTTTAAACTATCCGCGAGGAACTGTTTTAAACTATCCGCGAGGTAATGCAGCACAGGACGATGGGTGTATGTGTTGCAGCCGCCTTTGTATTTACGCCGCCCCGCTAGCTACTTTATTATCATTTCTAGGACTTAGCGCCAACTATCGACGTTAGTATCGTATTATTATTAGCCATTTATTTTAATCTTCATTTTCAGTATCGGTTCGTAATTAAAATCATGGACTCGCTTAAGCATACTTCAGAGTTACCAAACTTATTAGGATTGGCATGGAATCTTTTTTTAATTGTGTTTGTGGGAATATTTCATATGAGAACGATCACAAACTATATGGTGAAAAGTGTGAGTAATATTTTTGCGTGTTAGACACAATTATGTATGTTACCATAGAAAGTGAAGGAAAAATTTGAACATTTACATGCTCATGTGTAGCAGATTTTGTATAGGGAGGGACTTTAACTTTAATTTTCACCAAATTTTATGCACCCAAAATTATGGGCAAATTATGTATTTTTATTTTTATTTGTATTAGTGCTCTTGACGGTTTAGTTAAAAATAATTATTAAATGAATATCTTTTTTCTTAAAAATAAAATTCGCTTTTAATCTCATATAATGCAAAAAAAATGTATGAAAACATGGCTATCCGTATTAAACACAAAAAATACACTTATTGGTTTATATGTTTTACAGTAAAGTCATAGGTTATGGTTAGCTATCAACTTGAACCATGAGGTAATACTAACGTTTCCTTTTGATTGTACAATTATTATTTTGCGTAAACTTTTGATATAAAAGGGTTTATGACTGTATACTATCAAAATTTAAAATCAACACGCATAAGGACATAGGTACTCGTACTCACCTTGAAACGGCCAACTACTAACTTGTAATTGATCTTATTCTCAGCCAAAATGTATAATTAGTACTAACGCCTCAGCTAGCCGTATCAACGTGTGAAAGAGACAAAAAAAAACAAAGTGATCTAAGACAGTAAATTTCAATGTTTTTAAAAATTGAATTCTCTCGAAAACTAGGTGATTTCAATATGACATGATTTTCGAAACCGCCATGAGGTCGTATATCAGCTGCTGAAAGATTATCGTCTATTTACCGGATATAATTATGTCGTAGCGATATCATAGAATTGACCATTGCATGACATACTGCTTTTGCATCTTTTCGACACTATCATCATGAAACCGTTCGAAACTATTATCGCTCGCTTTTCTTGCTCAACTCAGATTTTTCATAATCATTCATGATCTCACCAATATCCGCCCAACCATTTAATGAAATGATAAATTTTAACGATATCGCCGAGATACAGGGGAATACACCTGCTAATGGGTTCGGGATCACTGATCAATAACGCTGGTGATGAAATGATTCTGTAAATACAAAACATTTTGTTTTCAGAATATAATTGCTGCTTTTAAATCAAGCTCAAAATATGGACCTCCAGATCCAGATGAGAGAAAACGAAGAAAAAAGTACAACGTTACAATGAATTTACGGCAATGTGAACATAACTGCATAATGATAGATGTGAGTCGTACGTAAATAAATACTTTAAATATCAGTGCTCCTAAAATGGACAAATCAAGTATTAATGGTTCCATACATCCGATAAAAAAAGGAATTTCATTATTCTGTCTGTCCGTCAGCCCGTCCCTAAATTTTCTTAGATTCTGATAAATGAAAAAAGTTGAAATTTGTTCTTGTGTAGAATTCGATGAACTTATCATGGACGTATTGCGTAATTATTATTATAATTATACATACATCCTTCAAATTCTTACTTGTTACTCTACAATTACTTTGTGCTTTGGGCCAAAAAAATAACCAAACGACTAATTACTAACTTGAAGAACTTATAAGGTAACTAAATATTATATTGCTGTAATGTGGTGTTCCTAAGTATTGTTTACAAAGTGTCAAATGATTACGAAGAATTCTACTGATGTTGAGAATGATTGCCTTTTGAATGAAGATGTATGTGAGTGGATGTATGTTTAGCGGGTTGAGGCTAGTGCGCAGATTGTGTGGAGTGATGCCGGTGAATGAGATTACAATAAAGAATGGTTCTCATTGTCTACTCACCATTGGGTTTTTAGCTCGATTCCTAGGTCTGGGTATTTAGCAATTTTATGATTTATTAAGTTTGGTATTGCTATGTCTATTAAATATACGATTTTGTTTTTCTTGTTGTGCAGTGTGATGTCAGATCTATTGTAGCGTACAGTTTTATCAAATAAGATGGTTATTTACAATCAAGTACAGCTTGTGGTTGGTAGTTTTATTATTATTATTATTATTGTTAGCCTGCATTTTTCAACTGTTGAAAAAAGACTTCCCCTCGATTACGCCACTCATTCATATCCCGAGTCAACTCTTTCCATCGATTCTCAAACCTGTCCGATAAATTTATCCGATATATCTCCGTCGTGGTCGGCCGCTACCCCTTCGGCCATTCGGATCGTACTCCGTGCAAATAACATGTCTAATGCTCTATGTTAAATGTTTAAGAATTTACGATCAATATGAATTAGTCATGATGTCTTAATCTATTTCTGAAAGTAGCTGCCCTAAATATTTTAAATTCGAATATACATTACGTATAGCGTATAACAAGGAATTTTAATTTTGGGTGTTAATTTTGGGACACAGATACGAAATGTAAAACAAAATAATCAAGTCATCATATCACATATCAAATGACTCTTTCATTGCCCCACTTGTTATAAAAATATCAACGTACATATTTTTTAAAATTTAAAATGTTTAGTTTCTTTTCCACAATAATAATTTATAAGCCCTTGGCATCATCTCATCTGATGGTAAGTGACGATAATGCTGAAGAAGCAGCGGGCTTACCAAGATTGCCCGACGCAATGGGGAACTGGCTATCTTATCTTCAAGTCGCAACACATCAATGCTGTTCACATTGATGTTTGGCAGCAAGACTTAGATGAGATGGTGGTAGCTAGCAAGGAAGATATTAGGGAAAATATACGAAAATCAAGCTTTCTTCCCTTATCTCTGAAATAATTAAGTCATTTAAAAAAAAAGTGATATACAGCCTACAGTTTACAGAAAAACCTTAACAAAAATCCTACTTCTTAACGTTCTTTCGAAAAACGTAATGGTACGAAACCCTCTCTACGCGAGTTCGACTCGCACTTGACTTGTTTTTTTTTAAATCTGTGGTTCAATTTCGTTTCAGGATAGATTCGATTGCAATCATACTCCCGTTGTGCGTCACATCAAAACTGAAGAGATCGAGGAGGGCGAGGAGCCGCAGCTTGAAGAGACCTCCCTCACCGATATCTACATGGCGTCCGCAGTCCACAGGCGAACGCGGACGTCCAGTGTGATGGACATCCAGTCATTGCACTACGACTGACTGTACAAAAAGTTCCCTCTATTGTAGTCTGCGTTTTTACGTGAATCAATGTAGGTAAGTTTTCAGTATATTAGTAAAATTAATATTATTTACGTTATTGTATAAGTAAAATTTTAAGGTGCGTCAGGGGTTAAAAAGATATGGTCATTTGTTTCACAAATTATTAAACTCGCAAGTAAATCAAAACCTGCAAGTTACTTCCCGTTGACCTAGAATCATAAAATTTGGTTAGAAGGAAGATCTCACAGCAAAAATAATTGGCAAATACGAAAAATATAAAGTAATTATCACACTATCACACTAATAACAAAAAGGCGAAAGTTTGTGAGCGTGTATGTGTTTGTTACTTCTTCACGCAAAAACTACTGAACGGATCTAGCTGAAATTTGGTAGGTAGACAGATTAGGATCTGGATTAACACATAGGCTACTTTTTTTCACGCTCGCGAGCCGCTTGCGGCTGCACTGCGCACCCTCGAAAAGTCATAGACACTTTGTCCACGCGGGTGAAGCCGCGGGAAAAATCTAGTATCACATAAAAATATTTCTGGTGATTACAGACTTACATTTACAGCTGGAGTATTGACCGTGACATATACTTTTTATTTTCAACTACATATTTTTTCTTTCAATCCGATTGTTTTGCTTGTTGATGTTTGTAGGGTTTCATACCTAAATACATTTTGGCACGGTACCCTCAGTGCACGAGTTTGACTTGCACTTGGCCGGTTTTTTTTAATTAGACGCTGAACTGTCAAAATGACGAAATAAAAGAAAAAAAACCTGGCAATCGCGAGTCAAGCTCGTGCACAGAGATTTGCGTATTACTTCACAAAATTGTATTACTATTTGTATTAAAAAATCTGTTCGGTATTCTTAGTATACAAGTACGGCTCTTATTTAGCTGTTTATTTTTATTTGTGGTTTTAATTTAAAACTTGCACTATAATTACCCCGAGTTTGACGCTTGTATTAATTACCGTTTTTATACAGCTAAAACAAAAAAAAAACATTTAAATAAAACTCGTTTCTTGTATGAAGACCCCCTTTATTTTTACTAGGATTTTGTTATTTTTTTATTTTTTAAATAATTCCCCATAATAATACATATCTAAGAAACTTTAAATGTGCTACCTAATTACGGTACAGATTAACACTGTGACATTAACTGTGAAACTTTAACCAGGCTACATAAAACGGTTCAAAAGATACAGCTCTTCATAGGTCGGGCAAACGGAAAGATAGCCTAGTGATAGGGTCCCGTTACCTTTGGGAAAAGTATATAATTTGGGCAACAAACCCTAAAAATTATACGTTTTTTTATTTACAATTGGTGAGCCCTTGACCAGTGATCTTGAGCCTTCTTATGAGGCCTATAGTAAGCAACCATGTGTCAGTTCCGTATGTCATCCCTGGCAACACATCCTGGTCAAAGACTTTAGTCTTGAGACACTGAGGTATTTGAGACGTAAAGACATAGCGAAGCTGCCCAGCCGAGTTGGATTCGTCGATTGATTTCTTTCTACCTAACTAGAATGTTTGTCCCAGATATAAATATTTGTTAACAACTACGAGTGATAGGGTTTTCAACCTTCAGAGGAGTAGGTGCAACACGGGCATTTAACATTATCTCTTCTTGTCCATGTTCATTTTAAGATCCACTTGTTGAGAGACTCTACTGAGGCCATCGAGCATTGTGCTTAAGTCTTCAATAGTCTCAGACATGACACGATATCGTCAGCGATTATGAGGTAGGTGCTTTACTCGCCGTTGATATTGATTCCAAGTCCACCCTAGGTCAGTAGCTTGAAAACATCTTCCAGGGCGCCGGTGAATAGTTCGGAGATATAATGTCTCCCTGTCTCACTCATCCCTCGCTGAAGCCGGATAGTTATTTAATTCTAGTCCTGGAGGCGAACTAACATGGTGGCTTTATCATACAAACACTTCAACACCTCGTAGTATCAATAGTCAATTTGGCACCGATTGAAGAGATTGTAGCATGGTTACGACAGAATCAAAGGCTTTCTCACAGTCTACAAACGCCAAGCATAGTAGCTGATTTTACTCTTCAGTCTTTTGTATAACCTGCCGCAGCGTAAGTATATGGTCTTTGTTACTAAAGTCTCTTCGGGAACCGGCTTTGTTGGGAGGCTGGAAGTCGTCAAACCTGCGTGCGAGACGATTCGTAATGACTTTCGAAAACAGCTTGTAAATATAACTCAGAAGTGAGATTGGTCTTTAGTTCTTCAGCAGGGTGTTGTCGCCCTTTTTGAAGAAGAGAACCACAACACTTCTGGTGACCCTGCCACACACAAATCACTTAAAGGGCGATGGAGCGAGCTATGCTTGTTGTTTCCATACGCGATCGACCCGTAGGAGAACCAATTCAACCGACATAGCACACAGAATCGCTAAAGTTGTGGTAGTAGAGTTCTCGTGTGGCTACTGTGTACCGGAAGTCGTAGCATGGTCCTAAACGATAGACCGACGACCAGGTTAAGGTCGCGGGAAGCCTGTAGAGGCGGGCAGCGCAGGACCAGTCGTCATGGAAATCCTTGGGCGAGGCCTTTTTCCAGCACTGGAAGTCTTTCGGCTGATATGGTGATGATGAGCCCTTGACATCATCTAATCTGATGGTAAGTAACGATGATGTTGAAGATGGAAGTGGGATTAACAAGATTCCCCAACGCAATGGGGAACTGGCTATCTTATATTCAAGCCGGAACACATGCTTGGTGTTAAGACTGAGATAATATGGTGGTAAGAAAAGGCGAGTTTAGAAAATGCCCTTCCACCAACCAAACCGAATCATACAAAATTCGAATCCGTCGGGAATAGAACCCGGAAATGTCACCATTAGTCTCAAAAACTACTAGCCCTGTTTTGATGCGGGTTTTGAGTGATGGCTTCTGGTTTGATTGGTGTATGTTCTTAGATAGGTGTGTGTGTGTGACAACTCACCAAGGGGCGCTGCAGTAAACATTTGTTTGTACAAACAATTGATGCTATTTATCTCCAAGACTACTAGTACAATTTGGATGAGGTGTTTTCAGTGGGTTTGGATTTGATTGGTGCATGTCCTTATATATGAGTTACGATGAAAACTCACCAGGGGGCGCTGCAGTAAACATTATTTGTAAAAACCAATGTCACCATTTATCTCCAAAACTACTAGTCCGATTTTGATACGGTTTTCAGTGATTGGTTCTGGTTTGATTGGTGCATGTTCTTAGATCACCTAAAATAATTAAAAACCCCGACTTAAGAATTTATGAAACTGGTGATAATAAACGTAAAAAGCTTTTATAAGATTTGATCTCTCGCAGAGTCGGACATTAAACAACAGAGTATCAGTTTTCATAGCACTTTTCATAACTCTTTATGAACTTAATAAAAAAACCCAACAAAAGCAATCCGGGGCTGCTATTAAATGAACTAGTTCTGTAGTTTTATAGTAACGTGAATAATTTGGAGATATTTTATTGTTCTACTGATTTATATTTAAGTTAAAATTTAAAAGAGTGATGCAGCCTCCGACGGATTTTCTTGGGTTTTTATTAAGTTCATAGGTAGTTGAATATTTGGTTGCCACATCTACATCTTAGGGAAGTGCTATGAAAACTGACACTGTGTTGTTCAATGTCCGACTCTGCGAGAGAACAAATCTTCTTATAAAAGCTTTTTACGTTTATTATCAATAGTTTCATAAATTCTTTAAGTCGGGGTTTTTAATTATTTTATCCTTTTTCAATTTCACTGTAAACGTCGTGGGGTTTTTCAGAATTTTTAATTTTGCTTTTTATTTGTTTAAACTATAAAAAATATAATTATTTATATTTTGTTTGTTTCAGATTTGTAATATTATAAGTGATCCTCAGTAAGTAAAATTGCACGAACCTGTTATTGTGATGTGTAGATACGCCTATTACCTATTATGTAATTTAATAAATCCTAACCGTCACTTTACTTTTATTTTTCTCTTTGGAGATGTCATTGCCGTAACATCACACCGACTTACCAATATACCTTAGATTAGCGTTAAATGCTTTATGAAAACAAATTTTATTAACAATGTAACTGCCGAAAATAAGAGTTCTTTTTGGAATTCTCCATAACATTTTCAAGAAACATAATGGTTTTGTTTCAGTTTTAAACCGAATTCTAACAAGCAGGAGGTTCTCAATTCCACTATGTTTTTTGTATGTTTGTTACGCTGTATCTTCGCAGATCGTGAATCAATTTTCATTTTTTTTATCCGATAGTAATTTTATCAAAATCAGTTTAATACTTTTTTATAAAATTAACTAAAACCCAAAGAGTAATGCAAAATTGGACAAGTTGTTGCGATGTAAGTCCGTTCTTTTAACGTGTTTAGCGTTTCCTATTATTCATATAGTGTGATTTTTGTATAGTATTATTTCCTTACTAGCTATTTATTACCTTACTAGCTATTTATTAGCCGTGGCTTCGCTCTTGTGGACCTCGTTAAAATGAATGTATTAAAAGATGTGTGGCGCGCGAGCTGCAGAAGGGTCGCGAGTGTGAAAATAAGTTTTCTCCAGATTCCTCGATTACTAACGGTAAATACTAATTATTAGTTTAATCGGTTCTTCCCCTCAACTATGGCTGTGCAGAAAATGACGTCAACCCGTTGCATGTTGCGATATGCGCAAGAGTGCGGAAATGAGTTTTCACCAAATTCCTATTATGTTGGGAGGCTATTTACAAAAATTTAATAAAATGCGTCGGGCTATGCTAATAAGTATATATCACACTGCCTTAACTATCTGTGTGCAAAAATCTCGAAAATTTGCAGTTCTCCTAATAGAAAAGATAGTTGACGAGGTAGAAGTGCCCATGCCACTTCCCAAATCGTGCTATGTCACTTCCAACCTCGTCAACTAAATCTGTGTAACAAATCAAGTCAGTTCCTTGCTCTGTTGCGACGTGAAAGGATAAATAAATAAACAAACACATTTTAATATAGGATAATATAATAATTACTATATTCTTAAACAATATTTAAATCTGGAACAGCCAATTTTACTAGAACTGCATTAACGTCAATAAACGTAGATGCATACATATGTAAGTGGATCGATAAGTTAGTAAGTACCTAGGTTTTTCTTCTTACTTCTGAGTTAGGCTATCGTCGGTGAAGTATTAACGTCCATCCCTTCCTATCCCTCGCCAACTTAAGTTCATAACGACGTACTATACAGGGTGTGAAATTGGTGCAGGACGCGTTAACTGGGGGTTCTACTCATCATACTGACCAACTTTCTACAATGAAAACCATAGTCAATTCCGAAAAGAAAAATTGAACCCTCCATACAAAAACGCACAAAATTAGTCGATCAGCTGATCGATTTGTACGAAGAGTAATGCATTGTTTGCAATTTGAGCATAGCCATAGAACAAAAGCTCGTATGATGATGATTCAGTATGATGAGTAGAAGTCCCAGTTAACGGGACCTAAACCTATTTTGTTACAGCCTGTATAATGAAATCAATGTTATTATTTAGGAGGTCAAATTGTTGTATGTTCATTTCCTATATTTAATTACATTTAATTAGATACCTAACCTAACTCAAGAGTTTAGTATGTAAGTAGTTTTAGTTCAAGGTTAACATAAAATAGGCAAGCGTTGCTGGAGAATTAAGACGTCCTGCTCGAGTCTGGGACACAGATAATGTACAGAGTATAAGGTTTGAGGCTCGATAAGGCTCGCAGTAAGGGTATGAGCATCTTTGGCGCGAGCGAAAAGCGGCCGGGCCGCGGTCGATAGGTGGGTGGGCGCAGGCGCTCTCCGGCGGCGGAGCGAGCGCGAGCCGCGGCAGTTCGCCGGCAGGGTGCAGCGCGGCAGCCGGAGCGTCCGCCGCGCGCCCGCGGACGCACCATGCCAGCAGCGAGCGCGCCCCAGCATCACGGTGCGCACAGCTTGGCGCTCGTACTGGCCCTCGCGGTCGCATGGCTGCCGCACGCCGACTATGCCGCGTGAGTATCCCTGCATACCACGCCAAATCCACTACATCATTATCATGGATCATTATGTGTGCAGTTCGACGCTGCCGTAAAATCTCCTGCGCCCCTCCCACATGCAGACGAAGCCATAGCAGTTAAACCTCTCACACAATTATGGTATCTATTCACACTGTAAATCAAACACCGTTATGCTTAAGTAATTATTACATTTAATAATAATTGAAATTTTCCCTATTTGGGTAGTTCAGGAATAAAGAAGCGCTTAACTCCATGCGCAAGTTACAAAAGTAATTAGTAGATTCGTAGTCTTTGAGCATTTGAAAAGTATTGAGATGCCTTTCCTTGCGTACAACTTGCGAAAATGAGATATATGTAGGTGACAGTGCTGCCCTTTACGTACCCATTTTATGTTTTGTTTGAATCGTTGTTGCTGAAGAGCACGCCATAAGTAGGTAAGCTATGGCGATCTGATCGTTATCAACCCATGAAGTCCCGAATGCTGGGCCGCGGATCTCTTCCCAAACTCGGGAACTGCCGCGACAGGTATGACACTACTTATTTCGTTTGGCATTATGATGAGATTCGTCAAATATCTATGCATTAAAAAAAAAGAATATAATATACTCAACAAATTAGTTCGTGAACCAAGTTTTCATAGCTTAAAGGTCAATAGAATACACATTATGCATTCTTTTTATAGCTGAGGCTTTTGTTTATGAAATTGTACAACTTTCTCCAAAACACTCATAGTGAATACGCAAAATATAAGGGGGACTCTTTTTTTATTAAAACAAGGTTTTAATCATGTTCTTCACACATTAGGTTCATGACAGTACTTTACGAGTTTCTTTGGACGGTTCAAAACTTGCAATCGAGTTTCAAGCGACTTTCAGGGGTTAAAATTGAGCTGAAATTTGGTACGAAGCTGTATTCTCGGTAACTACAGATCCTTTTGGTATTTTGAAGTTGATCTGTTGATGAACTTTGGAGGTAGAATCAAGGTCCAAGGAAAGTCTGTTGCTTCAAAATCGTAAGTAACATGGTGCCTATGCCTACTCATCTCGCCTTTCTTGAATTTGGAATCAAGCATATACATTCAAATTTGAAAAACTTAACAAACTACTCTTGTTCCTAAAAAAAAGCTTGTACCTTAAAAAGTGTTTACGTGGAACGTCTCATTTGGCTTTTGGATTTTATAATTTTGGTGGTTTTTTGCTCTTGCTACTAAACGGTCGTAAACTATACAGTGAATCAAAAAAAATGTGTTACTATTTTGAAGAACAATGACTAGATTAATGTATTAAGTAAAATAATTTGAATCTAACTTATTAATATCTGTGGTTGACTCTGAAAAAAAATGGTGATTTTTGCCACGAAAACAGTGATCTAGCTATCTGATCTGTTGACTGACTTCATCTTACGTGGTGTCTAGTTCACGCCCAGATTTAGAGACAAAATTAACATTGAACTTAATATAAAATAATATAAAAGACAAACCTCAAATTAGGGTGAAATTTAGAAAAAAGAAAATTGATCTCTGATTATACGGCAACCACTAAAACTATGGAGTTAGGACTATTGTGGGTCATATTAATATAAATAAACTGAATGCAAAATTACCAACTTTGAAAACATTCCATATTTTACTCAAGGTAGGGTCTGAAAAGGGGGGTCCAAAATTTAAAAAGCAGAGAAAGAGGTTATGTTAGGTTATAAAATAAAAGAGCTCTATGTAAAAATTCTAAAACTTTTTTCAAAATTTACACTCCGTATATTCCTGTTTTTGAATGCCAATCAAATATTAAAAATAAACCAACCCTCCTGATTTCTACAGCTTGCCAGGCAAGTAAATCAGAAGAAAAATCCGACATATACTTAATTATATGTAATTTACAGGAAAATTATAGCGAAGATCCAGGCATTTACAGTTTTCATAATAAGCAATAACCATAAAACATTAGTTCTCGAGTGGCAACCGCGCACCGGAACACGTAGCGTAGGTAAGCCTCCTACGCGTTGGACCGACGACCTGGTGAAGATCGCGGGAAGCCGATGGATGCGGGCAGCGTAGGACCGGTCGTCGTGGAAATCCTTGGGGGAGGCCTTTGTCCAGCAGTGAATGTTTTTCGGCTGATATGATGATGATAAAGCATTAAGGCAGTTCTTTTTATACAGAGTGTACAAAGAATGGTCTACAACTCTAAACTAAGACGTTCTCTCATCATACACAAGAAGTTTTACTCTGGATCCCATACAGAATTAAACGAAAAAGTAGTTCTGAAAAAAATTACTTAAAGTGTAGAGACCTTTATATTAATTCACTGAAAAGTACTTTTACATTGGTAAAAAAAGGTACAAAAATCAAAACTCTTCTTGCGCGGTGTCCTTTAATGCGTGTACTTTAAGACGAGGTATTGATTGGAACAGTTGTCTCTGTCTTTTTCTTTACGTGTAAAGAGTAAAGAAAATAACCACACTTTTTCATTTTTTCAATGGTTCTTCGTATAAATCAAAAACTACAATGAAAGTATAAAAACTGATAACATTACCCACTTTGTATTATCATAACAAATATTGTTGTACATTTTTTTTAAATATATTCTTCATAATATTAGACTTCTAGAGTTGAAAGTAACGGTGTGGACCTGTCTTTGGTATTTTTTACTATCGAGCCAAAACTGCTCAATCGTGTTTCTATTAGCTTTTGACTTTGTGGAACATTATCAACGATAAGGGTATTTTTTTTCAACCTTGGATTTTCTATCGTTTAGGAGTAATTGACGTCAAAATTAACGTAAATCTGTAATATTACCGCTTTAATGCACCCAGCAGTTAAACAATTTCAAGTAATCATCGCATGATTAGTTAACCATAGTAATCGGCTTGGCCACGCAAGCAAGTCTTACTGAGCTACGACAGCGGCCCGTTCAGTCGTTAGTGCTTGTTGCTATCATAAGATGGCAGTCTTATAAGCGGCTTGCAAATTTATGATACTTTCCTTCCTTGGGCATAACATGGCGATGCTTTCCTTGAGTACCTACTGCACGTTGCTTCTTTACTTAAGACGAGGCACCGGTAGAAAAGCGGAGAAACCCTTTTGCTAGATCAAATTTTTTGGGTAATCCTTACTTAATATTATAAATGTAAAAATGTGTTTGTTTGTTACCTTTTCACGCTTCAACGCCTTCATCAATCCTGATGAAATTTGGCATGCAGGTAGACTGTGTCACGGAGAAGGACATAGACTACTTTTTATCCCGTGAAAATAGCATAGTCCGATGCAATTCCTGGGGGAACTGAAAAATACTCTTTTTTTTGGTTAATCTCTTTAACATCACAACGGAACAATGGATTGTTGTGATTTATTGCACAGAGATGGTAGAGTTGAAGTCTTAAAAGAAATAACAACGTAAAACATTGAAATAGTGCAAAAGTGTAGTTTTTTTTCTTGACTCTTTACACGTAAAGGAAAAAACAGAGACAACAGTTTTACAAATGCCTCGCCTTAATAGAAAATATATCAATAAACATTCATTTCTCGAAAACCAACCTCCGATCTTTTGTACATATAACTAACCAGATCTAGAGTTCTCCAATTTCGACGAGAGATCCATGTATAGGAGCGTCAGTGGCGTAATGGCAAGGTCCGCTACCTCCTGTCCGGGAGGTCGAGGATCTAATCCTGCCACGTACCAATGTGTGTTCGAATTTCGATTTCATATGTACGTTTATCCGACGCTTTTAAGGTGAAGGACAACAACGTGAGGAAACCTGCAAACGCCTGAGAAGAAACTCGAAGGTGTGTGAATTCGACCAACCCACACTGGGCCCGCGTGGTCGAATAAGGCCGATCGCCCTAATTCAGGGTAGGCTCGAGCACCTCGACCTTCACCAGGTCATCGGTCCACCGAGTAGGAGGCCTGCCGACTCTACGTTTTCCGGTGTGCGGTCGCCACTCGAGAACTTTACTGCCCCAACGGCCTTCTATTCAACGAGCTATGTGTCCTTCCCACTGCTACTTAAGTTTAACAATTCGGATTCAATTATATTATGTCGGATACTTTATTTCTCCAACGGATCTCCTCGTTTCTGATTCGATCACGTAGAGAAACTCCGAGCATACTCGTAGCACGCTCCATATATATGAACTGATATGATATGAAAGATCCATCTAACGCCTCTGATGTTTGCTTGAAAACCGACATCACTTGTAAACTGCTCATGGGCTTGGTCATCATCATCATCATCATCATTTCAGCTGAAAAACATTCACTGCTGGACAAAGGCCACCCCCAAGGATTTCCGTGTCGACCGGTCTTGCGATGCCCGCATCCATCGATGTCCCGCGATCTTTACCAGGTCTTCGGTCCACTGCGTGGGAGGCTCTTCCTACGCTACGTTTATGGTGCGTGATCGCCACTCAAGAATTTTACTGCCCTAACGGCCATCTGTTCTACGAGCTATGTGCCCAGCCCACTGCCACTTCAGTTTAGCGATTCTGTAAGCTATGTCGGTTACTTTGATTCTCCTGTGGATCTCCTCATTTCTGATTCGATTGCGTAGGGAAATTTCGAGCATAGCTCGCTCCATTGCTCTTTAGGTGACCTAGAGGCTTCTTATGAGGCGCATAGTAAGCGAATATGTCTCAGTTCCGTAAGTCATCACGGGCAACACACACTGGGCAAAGACCTTAGTCTTGAGAACTGCGGTATTTGGGACGTGAAGATATTGCAAAGTTCCCCAAACGCTACCCAGCCCAGTTGGATTCGTCGATTGATCTATTTCTTGAAGTTGGACCTACCTAGCTAGACTGTTTGACCCAGGTATACATATTCGTCAACAACTTCCAAGTGTAGAGTCTCCAACCTTTAGAGGGGTGGGTGCGACACGGACATTTAACATTATTTTCGTCTTGTCCATTTTCATTTTAAGACCTTGGTCGCGCCTTTAAAACGTAAGAAGTGTCCTGAGATTTGACTATGAAACCTGGGGTTCGACCTCCCACTTGGCAAAGCAAAGAAGACAAAGCCGGTAAGCTGACACAGGTAGTCTCAATTGAGATCACTCCCCGGCATCTCACAATTGAACTCACCTTGGGCAACGTGGGCTACTTATATAATTTGAAAGATAGACGTAACAATTGGCGCTCATCATCAATCTGTATTAACACACTTTTGTTTTTGTTATGTTGTGTCTTGCGGCAAATTGGGTCCCTCTATTGCTCAACTTACCTATCCCACGCATAAAAGGCAAAATAAAAATTTTGAAAAAGCCCACGACGGGTGTTAAAACATACCTACTTCAAAAAGGATTTAAAGTCCCCCGATCACAATATCACGGCCTATTCTTGTACCTCCGAATAAAACCGACTATTTCTTCTGCTGCGAAGCATTCTGCTACCCAGACTGACTGTTAAATCAATCATACCTGACCGAACCTAACATCGCTTGTTTCGCGAGCTCATTTATTTAGTGTTTTTCACTTCACTTAGTTTTATTGTAATGTCACTAGTGAGTTTACAATGTCACTAGTGAAATTGTAAACAATATGTTACAGTTCACAATCTCGCGAAATAAATCCCGTTAGATTATAATCTAACGGAATTTACAATCTTGAGGTGACATATTCAATATATTTCAGAGCAGAGAATGGCTCCCGATGGATATTAACACCTGTCGTGGGCTTTTTCAATTTTCATTTGCTCTTTTTAAAAACTTTCTAGAGAGTTTCTACGTTTAGTAAGTTTTCATTGCCAAAGCCTAGTTTTTATTGAGCTGCAGCGACCCTGATGGCTACGGCTGTAAATAAATTCTACACTTGCTCTGAATATCCTAACTAATTTACAAAAATGGAAAATCCTACTGCAAAAAAACATTATCCCTCTTTTTTGGCCAGTCGGGTTAACTTATGTCACTTACGGGATCAAGACAAATCTAACGGCACCTCGCACTTCAAAATACATCAAGCCGTTTAGAGTACAGGCTCAGCCAAAGAAACGGACATACATGCAAACATACACCCGATAAACGTAACCTCCTTTTTGGGCAGTCTGGTAAAAATGACATATAAAGCAAAAAACTGCAGCAGAATCGGTTGTATAGTCCCTGAAAAGCCCTCAAGCGCCAACCACCCTGGCTGCTGCAGCGCTCCCTGGTGATTTACCGCCATAAAGAATGTCTAAAAACATGGCCCTGAAAATAATACCTTTCAAATGAAAAAAAAAACGCAAGAAAATCGGCTCAGTAGTTTTAGAGATAAATGCTAACATATTGTTTACAATTTCATAGAGCCAACCATCCTGGCTGCTGAAGCGCTCCCTGGTGGTCTACCGCCATAAAACATGTCTTAGAACATGCCCTGACATGAAACCTTTTAAATGAAAAAATACTGCAAGGAAATCGGCCCGGTAGTTTTCGAGATAAATGGGAAAATTCGTTTGTACACACAAACAAACCAACCAACAACCTCTCACCCTAAACGAATACCCCTTTTACATTTCGTCGTGGGTAAAAAGAATCTATTATCACCGGGATTATAGCTTCATATCACATTTCAGCTCAATCGGTTTTTCTAGAAGTCGCTCTAAAATCGTTGCAAGATTTGACATAAACGTAAACGAACTAACATGCATATCGGCCCGGTAGTTTTCGAGATAAATGGGGAAATTCGTTTGTACACACAAACAAACCAACCATCAACCTCTCACCCTAAACGTATACCCCTTTTACATTTCGTCGTGGGTAAAAAGAATCTATTATCACCGGGATTATAGCTTCATATCACATTTCAGCTCAATCGGTTTTTCTAGAAGTCGCTCTAAAATCGTTGCAAGATTTGACATAAACGTAAACGAACTAACATGCATATCGGCCCGGTAGTTTTCGAGGTAAATGGGGAAATTCGTTTGTACACACAAACAAACCAACCATCAACCTCTCACCCTAAACGAATACCCCTTTTACATTTCGTCGTGGGTAAAAAGAATCTATTATCACCGGGATTATAGCTTCATATCACATTTCAGCTCAATCGGTTTTTCTAGAAGTCGCTCTAAAATCGTTGCAAGATTTGACATAAACGTAAACGAACTAACATGCATATCGGCCCGGTAGTTTTCGAGATAAATGGGGAAATTCGTTTGTACACACAAACAAACCAACCATCAACCTCTCACCCTAAACGTATACCCCTTTTACATTTCGTCGTGGGTAAAAAGAATCTATTATCACCGGGATTATAGCTTCATATCACATTTCAGCTCAATCGGTTTTTCTAGAAGTCGCTCTTAAATCGTTGCAAGATTTGACATAAACGAACTAACATGCATACATTACAAACATTGCAATTTAAATAAAAACTTTTTCTACTCTCATATCGTAAAATTCGAATTATAAACTTTATAACTAGTTTATATTGATATACTTTTTTAAACACCGTAATTAAGAAAAAATCATATTATAACACTTTTTCTCTAACAAAATAATGTTGTAAAAGATTTTTTTTACGAATACGATACAGGAAAAATCCAAGAAGTTAATATCACCAACATCACCAATGAGATTCCAGCAATTATTTTCTTCTAATGGAACGCATATGCGGGGCGCGCCATTTTAATAGCATTACAAAAAGTTTTTACAATTTTTATCTTTTTTTTCGGCATTGTTTTTACCTGTCTGTGACAGCGCCCGCTTTAGCGCATGCGCGGTGATGTGTTGGTGGGTTTTAGCTTTTGGCTCTTTATGGAATTTTTTTCTTACTCTTTCAACTTTGATCGTATTGTACGAAATTACTTTTTTGATTTTGAAAAAGCCCACGACGGGTGTTAAAACATACCTACTTCACAAAGGATTATAGTTCCCCCCGATCACAATATCACGGCCTATTCTTGTACCTCCGAATAAAACCGATGATTTCTTCTGCTACCCGGGGGGGGGGGGGGGAGGGGGAGGGGGAGCCGTTAAGTCAACCAAACCTGACCAAACCTAAAATCTTTGATTGTATTGTACGAAACTGCACATAACTAGGTATGAAAACACTCGTATGGTACGTCGCCAACACTTGGTTTTTAAACTCATCCAACAGTTTCATAAACTACTGTTAAATAGGTTTTTAGAGACTACGTTAAGTAAGTTCTCCTTTTCATTCAAAGCCTTGAACTACTTACTCTTAAAGGTTTTGTAGTCCGTATGTCGTAGAGTCTTTAAATTCTTCTCCAACATTCATATACCTACACATATATGCTTTATGAATTATTATTGAGCTGCTGAGCCCCCTGATGTTCTACAGCTGTAAAACATGTCTAGAAACCTGCTTTGAAATGACACCTATTTAGTATGTAACAAAATATACCGGCCAAGTGCGAGACTCGGACTCGCGTAAAGTAGGGTTCCGTAGAGGAAAACTCATGTCCGCGCTCGCAACCCGCTTGCGGCTCGCGCACCTTTCACCCTAAAAGACAATCATAAAAACGATGTCCACGCGGGCGAAGCCGCGGGCCAAAGCTAGTATTTTATAATTTATTTTACATGCTGTCAAATATTTGTACCCTATTGGTAGGATGATTTATTTTCTACATAGTTTGTATTGCTCGTTGCGAGCGGCAATTTTTTTTTCTCATCTGTGCTCGTTGCTGTATTTTCTACTAAGCTCAAAGTTTAATTTCTCGTTGATATTTTTTTCTATGGGACCACAGTATTTACTGTTTGTTTGCGTCTTTTCAGAGAAACTTACAGTTGTTTTTATTTACTACTAGCTTTTGCCCGCGGCTTCACCCGCGTGGACATCGTTTTATGACTGCCTTAGAGGATGCGCGGTGCGCGAGCCGCAAGCGGCTCGCGAGCGTGGACTTGTATTTTCTCCAAATCCCTCGGGAACTATGTCAGGATATACTAATAAGTAAATCATGTCATTTCCCACCCCCACAACTATTTCTGTGCATAAAACACACAATCCATTGTTCCGTTGCGATGTTAAAGAAATTAACCAAAAAAGAGTATATTTTCAGTTCCCTCAGGAATTGCATCGGGCTGTGCTATTTTCACGGGATAAAAAGTAGCCTATGGCCTTCCTCGTGACACAGGCTACCTGCATGCCAAGTTTCATTAAGATTGGTCAAGGCGTTGAAGCGTAAAAAGTTGACAAACAAACATATTTTCACATTTATAATATTAATAAGGATTAATGGCTTTTCCTCGGGGTTAATTCAAAAACATTCTTGGCCAAAACTCCAAAAAACAAAAAACTTTCCTTTTCATAAATACGCTTCATGTTTAATTGCGAGGCGATACTTCAATCATTAAGAACTTAACCTCAGCCTGTTAACCTTATAAAACAAAAAATAAATTGTAAGTGAATGACTGTCCCATGAGTGATCAAAGTCTTTGCGAGTGGTGTCATCTGGATAAGGACACTCTAGAAACACTTCATTTTGAGAGGTGCTCTGCCACGATTGAGCCTGGAGGGCTTTCGAACTAAAAAAGGATGGCCATGCGGCGTTTTTTATAGATAGATTTAAAACGTTTACATTGAATTAATCTACTAAACAAATTGTGTTTATACCTAAGCCAGTTTTAAACATGGTAAGGTTACATGTTTTATACTTTTAACAATTTTTTTTTTGGTTTCTGTACCACGCTGTCTTCCCATATGTGTGTCCGATCTAAAATAGGCTGTTTCTTTTGAACCGTAACAAGTGGCTGGCTTTGAAATTTTCATAGAATATGTGTAATTATGGTGAAGTTTTTAAAAATTATTACAAAAAATAATTAAATACAACAAATGTGTTTTTTTTCAAGTTTTTTTTGTTATATAACGTAAAAACGGTTATAAGGCAGTGTGATTATAGAGCAAACCCTAAAGTAAAACTAGCGGTTTGTGAGTCGTACTCGCGAGTCCGAACTTAGTAAAAAACTAAACACTTCAGTCGCTTCATTGATTTCTTTCGATTTAAATGAATAGGTATTATTGTTGTACTTGTGTGGAGAGGTTTGGTGGTAAGAAACCCTCGGTGCGTAAGTCCGACTCGCACTTGACGTATTCTACAAGCTTTTATTTCGTTTCATCTGTCCTGGTGTCTGATATGATCTAGTTAAATTTGACCCACTTCCCGGTTTCCGAATGAGCTGAAACTTTGCATGCATAATATGTATATCGCGTGACAATGCAATATTAAGAGCTTAAACCTAAAAGTTATTAGGTTTACGAAATTATTATACTAATTTTAAGTGCCATTATACATGCTAATTATTTTATGACGGAGAAAGTACTCCGTTATAACTTGGATAAAATGTGACACCTTTTGTTGTATCTCTTTTTAAATAAACGCCATCTTTTTCCAAACAAATTGATAGCTACGTCAATGTCATTTTTATGGAGAGTCCAAAAAAATGCCTTTGTTTAAAAAGTGTTATGCCTGGTTTACATTTGCTATAAAGTCCGTGCTATTTAGCATTGTTTTTTAGCATGCTTATCTAAAAGAGTGTTAATTAAAAACGCCGATACACACTTGCTATGTTTTTTTCTTCATAAGTTGGTTTAAAAAAGCGACGAAAGCAATTAACTTTTAGTCACCTCATTTATATTTACGTTTAATGTTTTTTTTCAATGTCTGCATATGAATTATCTCGAAGTATTTTGTTTTTATAAGTTTTACTGAATGAATCCCACAAGCACGTATGTTTTTTTAATTGTCAAATCCCACTTCACTCGCGACGCCATTTTTATTAGATACTTTTCTAAAAGCAATCATAAAAAATCTGACCGTCAGTCAGATTTTTTAGCGTGCTAAAAAGCATAGCACATTCACATTTGCTAAATGCGTGCTTCTTTAGTATGCTTTGAAATAGCATGCTAAAAACGTTTTAAAAAATAGCAAATGTAAACCAGCCTTTATACAAAAGCTTATATACTTTTCATCCAAATTATAACGTGGTGGTGTTTATTTTTATTCGTATATGTCGGCGGCCGATCCTAGATTTTTTTATCGAGGTGTATCTAGCAGATCATGAAACGCAAACCAGTGTGTGTTGCCAGTGATGACATATGGAACTGAGACATGGTCGCTTACTATGGGCCTCATAAGAAGGCTCAAGGTCACCCAAAGGCCAATGGAGCGTGCTATGCTCGGAGTTTCTCTGCGTGATCGAATCAGAAACGGGGAGATCCATAGGAGAACCAAAGTAACCGACATAGCTCTCAGAATTGCTAAACTTAAGTGGCAGTGGGCGGGGCACATTGCTCGTAGAACAGATGGCCGTTGGGGCAGTAAAGTTCTCGAGTGGCGACCACGCACCGGAAAACGTAGTGCAGGCAGGCCTCCCACTCGGTGGACCGATGACCTGGTGAAGGTCGCGGGAAGCCGCTGGATGCTGACAGCGCAGAACCGGTTGTCGTGGAAATCCTTGGGGGAGGCCTATGTCCAGCAGTGGACGTCCTTCGGCTGATATGATGATGATGATGATGAAATTTTTATTATATTCTGTGGAATTTAATTTGTTTACGTATTACGATTTATGAAATACAGTCCGTTGACAGACAGATGGACAGACAATCAGTCCAGGGGGTGCTATAGTAGTACTTGGTAGTACGGAACTCTAATTACTACACTAACACCTCAGTGTAGTAATCGTTTCCCTGTAGTTTTTTTAAAGAGAAATTGAGAGCACTGCACTGCCAGGGGTGTGTACAGATTCTATAGTAGATGTGTGTATATGTATTTTCCGGGAGGCTTAACGGTTGCAACGCTATATCGATCGCCCAAGGCAGAATCCGCCTGCCGGCTACGTCACCGGATGGAATTGATTATCGACAACTTGCAAATGCTATAGGTCAATGGATTTCATGATAATATGACAAATATGCAGATTCTGTGTGCTTATCTAAATATGTATAAAAGGAGAAAATGACTGGCTGACTGAGTGATTGACTGACTGACTGGGTGAATGATATATCTACATACAGTCTAAACCCCTGGGTCTAAAAACTTGAATTTTGTACAAAATCTTGTACAAGAAACCTCCTTATATAACGCAGACATACACTAAGGAAGGGTTGTACAAAATTAAAAATATTTTTTTCAGCAACAAAGTTAAGTTTGTCTTTCAGTCTGATTTTTTTTGTAAATAAACAGCACAGATATATTGTGTAGGTAGGGAATTCTCGGTGCGTGAGCCAGACTTGTGCTTGGCCAATTTTTTTAAATAGTAACACTCAACTCAAACTAGGATTGACAGGTATTAAATTTTAACATTGATACCAATCATATAAGTAGTTCGGAAGCCTATTCGTTGTTTTTGTTTTTTATCTAGACATTGAACTGCAAATCACGGTGTTCAATACTTGGTTACAGGGGTGCGGGCGGAGGTGGAATGTTCGGTGACGTCAACATCTCGGCAATTTTGGACTCGCTTAGTGTAAGCTACGATAAGAGAGTGCGGCCAAATTATGGAGGTCAGTTTTTAATACCTAACTATTTTTTATTATTTATTATTAACTACTTAAGCTTATGCAATTTGTAAAAAGCTTAGAAATTTTAAGAAACTGTATTTTGGTGCGGTTTTTTGAATAAGGCAAAATTAGTAGGTATAGAGAGTGTAAAATAGCTTTCTTTGCACGCCCGTGTTTTGTCTTGCTAAAATGCATTATTTCACACATTTTCAAGAAACCAGAAATTGATTTATGAAACGTAATTAAGTACAATAACTTTAAACAAAAATAAAGTACGTTAACTATCTTTTTTAAATAAAATATTTAAACAATAATAGGAGGACGTTGACGAGGACCAAAAACTTCAAGTGCGTGTAATTAAGTCATTTGTTAATAATAACAATTAAAAATTCGTACATTTACTGATGACCACATTCTGCTTGCACTTTTTAGGGCTTATCCAATCTAGAAGGCCTGAGTTTGAGCGTCTCTAGTAAAACTTAAGCACAGCTGGTGCCCAACAATGTTAGTTCAAAATAAAGTTAACCTAGTGCTTGATGTCGTAAGGTTTGATTTCATTCACTCTATTTCATTATTGTATAAAAAACTAGGTTTCTCGAATTTTAAAAGATTGTAGTCAGATATTGTTTATTACGAAATATTCCTTAATTAGTTCTCTTGATATTTTAAGGCAGTATAGTAATATTATTAAACTATATATTTCATGAGTTTTACAGAATAATACTCTAAAATATGTATATTCCTCATAAAGACCGTTCTAACCACCACGTCACGGAGCGCACTAATGTGAAAGATATTTCAGTGTAGTGTCGATCGAATTTTGTACTGACGCGTTTAAAGTTGCTTATTGAAGATAGGTTAAGCCCTTAATGTAGAGTGCGAAGGTTAAAAAAAATTTGAAAAGTAATTACATAGTTTAAACGAAAATTTTCGGCCACCACACGGTAAGGAATAGGAAAACCAGAGATAGTTATACTGTAATCTTATGAAACAGATTTATGCAAGAGAAGTAACAATGTTTACAGAAGGCTAAGGAAACTTCCATCGCCATACACATAGGAATGGAATTATTTAGTGTGCAATGTGAGCGGGTGGTTTCAGGTAATGTAATCGATGTAATATTTCAGGACCGCCTGTGGATGTGGGAGTCACCATGTACGTGCTCTCCATCAGCTCCTTATCTGAAGTGAAAATGGTATCTAATACTGTAACACTACTCGTAACTATGTAGATGGTCATTTTTAGTATAAGAACAAAAAATGACAGTACATCGGTTAGGATAGCTACTCTCGGTCGAGCAAACACAATGATCTGAAATAAACTAAATAGCTAAATAACGATGGATGTTCGATCGAGGGATTGTGGGCGTCACGTCATCGTCCTCTGGTTTGGTTTTCACGGCGCGAGGCGCGCGCGACTCATGATTGGGCTTGATTGCAGGTCCGCCAGTGGAGGTGGGCGTCACCATGTATGTGCTCTCTATCAGCTCCGTCTCCGAAGTGCTCATGGTACTCGCCACTGTCAGCTCACGCTTGTCTCGGTCGCTCCGGCCGTCGCCGCCGGCCGCGGCGACCGAGCAGCCCCAGACACGAGGCTGCGAGCATGCCGGAGCCGACCGCTTGGATTCAATCACATCACTCTTACTAATTTAGCACCTTTTTAATTTACTTATGTTTCATAGCTCACAATTGGTAAGAGTAGTGTGGGGATCCAGTGTGTCTTCGTCCAATCAAAGACATACTAAAATGTATATTTTTGCCATTAAGCATCCCCTCCAAGCAAACTCTGTCGTATTATTGCTCTGTTGGTGTTTTTTTGAGCTTTTTATGTTCTTGATTAAGTACATATTTGTTGTGATTGTGTGACAGTCTCTTAATTTATTTTCTCAAAATGCGCAAAGGATACTATGAAATTGCCTCTTGAAAAAATCCTGTTTTCAGTAGACGTGCTATGAATGTTTTTTTAATGTTTTGTACAGTTGTCCATTGAGTTTCGTTTGGACGTGGAAACAAGTGGAAAAGACTTATTATTGCTTACTTTCGTACATTTTGTTTTTCATTCTATTACTTTATTGTTCTTTTCCAGATTAAAATGACCATTTTGTGTCTTACCTAACAGTCTAAACTGCTTAACAAAAAAGTTGATTATGTGGTGGCGTTTTATTTTAATTGTGGCGTTTCTAAATGTCAAGAACATGACTACTCTATGAGTTGAGCGCAAGAATTTTTTACAGAGGGTCGTTGATATCCTACCCTTGACAACGGCTCTAAATAGTTAAATGTCGTCCGCAGACCAGGGTGTGTGACCCCTAGTGGAAACCAAATCAAGGGGACTTCTAATGTCACTTTAGGACGTGACCCTTATTGGGAGATTGATTTAAAATTTACATCATCATTTCAAGTGCACGTACACGTATATAATGTACGTTTCCTTTTTATTTGATCATTTCTAAAATTTACTATACAATTAAAATGTCAATTAAATTAATGTTTTTATACATTTACGTGTGCGCCTCCTCATTAGTTTAAGATAGTTTAATGACAGTAACCTTCTTTAATACTTCCATCAAAAAATGTAAATTACAGTCAAAACACCTTAACTGACTAGAAGCTGCATAATTGAATCCCGTCAACAATATTTTTATGTAAAAATTTGCGGAGTCTCGTGACTCTACTATAAAAAATATATGAGATATTAGGTGGAGCCAAGTCTAGTAGTACTTTTTTTAAAGGCAATATTCAGCAAATTACACAGTCATTATCTTTTAAACATACTGAGTAAATAATAATATATCAACTTGTTATCAATATACTTCATGTATCTTTGTTGCATAGAACTTTATTCATCTCATTTATAAAGATATTTTTCGGCAATCACGTATTTGGGACAATCTATGTATGGTGTCTACTTGATTAGAAAATTAAAGACCCGATAGCCTAAAATTAATCACTGAGATCACTGTAAAACGACACCATGCATTTCAAAATCCATTAAGCCGTTAGGCTTTAAAATTTAAAGACCTGACGGCTAAAAATAAATTATCTAACATCACAATAATATGACACCATTCAAAATCCATCAAGCCATTACATTACATTTTAGCTAAAGAAACTGACATGCTTAGATTATACATACATACAATTATACTACTCGTAATCTGTACAATTTTACCCAGGCTCCATATGAAACGAATTTAAAACAAAAATAATAAATCCGATAGGTTAAAAAAAATATGGTTTGTTATTCTAAGAACGGAGCTCAAGATAATTGAAGCAATTTATTGATTACCAGGTCTAGATTGTAAATAGGACTAGGTTTTGCACATACACGTACATACATTTAATCTTTCTTTATATATATAAATCTTCTGTCCGTGTGTTAGTCATTGAACTCCTCCTAAACGGCTGGACCGATTTTGATGAAATTTTTTGTGTGTATTCCAGGGGGTTTGAGTATGGTTTAGATTTACAAATCAGCCCGGCAGATGGCGCTAGTAGTGTAGTGTAAGGTGGAAGTTCGCCGGGACAGCTAGTAATATATGTATTTGTTTATCTGATGTGCAATAAAGAGTAATATGAATAAATATAAATACGTACATAAATACACAACCACACCCGAAAATCATGAAACTCTTAGGCAGTTTAATCACAAACATCAACACGCACTACAAAACTTCACTAGCACGTGAGCTTTAAATGGCTCTGTTGAGAAACTCAAATTTCTGATGATCTTTTTAATTACCAGTTTCACATAATTAAATGCAGATTTAATTGAAATTATAAACGTGTTTACGATAAGAAAAAAAACCTTTGAAACATTCTAAAGTGTTTGACTGTTTTTTACAAATTGATTAAATCAATTATTTAGCATAAATTCACCGCTGCAACTATTTTTAGTCATAAATTAGGTAAATGAGATACAACTTTCATTGGATGTTTCACGGACAAAGGATCCTTTTATCTTGATACGCTCACTGCCGCGCTGCGCAAAAAGCGCTCGACTTACATTGTTACGTCACATATATTTTGACATCTTGCATAAGCGATTCATTGTTTCAATTACAATTTTATTTCAGGATTTTACATTGGACTTTTACTTCAGGCAGTTTTGGACGGACCCAAGACTGGGCTACAAGAAGAGACAAGGCGTAGAGACTCTCTCAGTAGGGTCAGAATTTATAAGAAATATATGGGTACCTGACACTTTCTTTGTAAACGAGAAACAGTCTTATTTCCATATTGCTACCACGAGCAACGAATTTATTCGCATTCATCATTCAGGATCCATTACAAGAAGTATAAGGTAAACATTGACTTAATGTAACTCCTCATAAAACGTAGTTAAATAAAATTTGATAAGTTTACTCTTACCCAGTGGCAGTGGGCGGGGCACATTGCTCGTAAAACTGATGGCCGTTGGGGCAGTAAAGTTCTCGAGTGGCGACCACGCACCGGAAAGCGTAGTATAGGCAGGCCTCCCACTCGGTGGACCGATGACCTGGTGAAGGTCGCGGGAAGCCGCTGGATGCGGGCAGCGCAGAACCGGTCGTCGTGGAGGTAATTGGGGGAGGAGGCCTATGTCCAGCAGTGGACGTCCTTCGGCTGATATAATGACTCTTACCCAGCCGAGTTGCTAGTGACGATTGATCTCTGTCTTAAATTTGCTCGTACCTAACTGGACTGTTAGAATGATTGAGCAGTCGTAGCTCAGTGTGATCTGCATGGTTGGGTTGATCACGCAGGTTAACTGACCTGAAACTCGGTCATTACTTAGATGGTTTTGACTGGCAAGAGGCATTTTTCCGACCGTTTCCGTGCTTCGCAAGGCAAGTGACACCGGTGGTGCCGGTTGCTATCACCTGATGAGAATCTTCAAGCCGTATCAGATGCAGTAGAGGCAGATTGAAAGACTTATGAGAGTGGGGTTCGCCACCTATAACCTCCACCGATCCGGACTTGGCCCCCGTGTCTGAAGTATAACCTAACCTTCGCGAGATTGGGAAGAGACCTGTTAGTGGATGTTAACTGACTGACTACGTATTTAACATCTTTCGGAATACGTAGCGTAAGCAGGCCTTCCACTCGGTGGTCCGACAACCCGGTGTGCGGCGCCGATAATTGCGGGCACCGGCAGGACACGGTCATTGTGAAAATCCTTGGGAGAGGCCTTTGCAGTTGACGTATTTCGGGTGATATGCTAATGATGATGATGCGATAACCGTTGCGTCTTGTTACAGACTGACAATAACAGCATCTTGTCCCATGGATTTACAATATTTCCCGATGGATCGTCAATTATGCAACATTGAAATAGAAAGCTGTAAGTATTTTTTTTCTTGGGAGACAATTCAGTAAATTAATTAAGTACTTAGGTACTTTTATTGTCTCTGTCTAGAAACATTGTTTTAACATTTCGAGATTGTTAGTCAATACTGTGATATAACAATTTTCAATTCCGTTTACGATAAGTAGATAAAAGTGAAGTATTCCATTATTAAGATTGTCTGTATCTGTAGTTCGTTACTTTTGAATTCAACTCGATAAAAACCCAGTGTGATGGGTGCATATTTTATCGTTCCTTATCTCTGCATGGTACAGTTGGCTACACGATGCGGGACATTCGATACAAATGGAACCAGGGCCCCAACTCTGTAGGCGTGTCAAAAGAAGTGTCGCTGCCCCAGTTCAAGGTGCTGGGACACCGTCAGCGCGCCATGGAGATCTCTCTCACTACAGGTACTTACCACAAGTTTTCTCGGCCGTTCGCATTCGCGCCTCCGCCGCCCTTTCCACTCCTTCTTCATCCAGCTAACAACAAAACATCATCTTATTCTCTTTAAAAACATACGGACAACCCAGCATGAGATTGCATGGCTGATTTCGCAGTTTTTTTCAAATTTGTGTGGGTCATTTGATTGACATTATTACCCGCCGCCGATGATGCTGGGTCATTATGATTATTATGAGTTATTGGTTTTCTCAGTAGCTGAAGACCTTAACTAACAGGATTCGTAGTATACCGTTGTTAGCAAGCGCCAGCTAAGAATATTTTTTTTTGCGGCAAATCCAGCAAAAGCTCCGTACATTTCTAAATCTAAAAGAGAAATTCCTTTCATTGCCCTTTCTGAGGTTGTTCGTAATTAAATTATAATGACAAATTGAAAACGGGGCTTGACGTGATTTTATTGATGTTGTTTTTACCTCAACGGACTATGCTTCGGTAACCGTGGTCGCGAGTACAATCGTGAAAGTTTAAAATGTTATTATGAACTAAATTATAATTTGATATCTGATTTATATAATATTTTGGTACTAATATGGCACCCGCAAAGGTCCATATTTTCCATAAAATTTGTTACAATCCGTCCTTTAACGAGATAATTAAGAAAAAAAACACTTGAGTCATATTGACCTCGCATCATCGTCTGAACCCGGTTCATAAACTGTAATAAAACTATTATTTTTTTCAAAATCTTATTCTGTAAACTTAAATGTATTTCTTTTTCAGGAAACTACTCTCGGCTTGCTTGTGAAATACAATTTGTTCGATCAATGGGATATTATCTAATCCAGATTTACATTCCATCTGGATTAATCGTCATCATTTCGTGGGTATCGTTCTGGTTGAACAGAAACGCAACTCCTGCTAGAGTATCACTTGGAGTGACTACTGTGTTGACCATGACTACTCTTATGTCATCTACAAACGCCGCGCTGCCCAAGATTTCATACGTCAAGTCCATCGACGTTTATCTCGGCACATGTTTCGTTATGGTTTTCGCCAGCTTACTAGGTAAATCACCCTTTACTTGTATTATAATAATAATTATCATCATCATATCAGCCAAAAATCGTCCACTGCTGGACAAAGGCCTCCCCCAAGGATTTCCACGACGACCGGTCTTGCGCTGCCCGCATCCATCGGCTTCCCGCGATCTTCACCAGGTCGTCGGTCCACCGCGTAGGAGGCCTGCCTACGCTACGTTTGCCGGTGCGCGGTCGCCACTCGAGAACTTTACTGCCCCATCGGCCATCTGTTCTACGAGTTATGTGCCTTGCCCACTGCCACTTAATAATAATAATAATAAATTTATAATAATATTTATATTATAAATATATAAACGTAGCGTAAGCAGGCCTCCCACGCGGTGGACCGACGACCTGGTGAAGATCGCGGGAACCCGCTGGATGCGAGCAGCGCAGGACCGGTCGTTGTGGAAATCCTTGGCGAAGGCCTTTGTCCAGCAGTAACATTTTTCGGCTGATATGATGATTATGATGATCATGAATATTTGAGGGGAAATCACATACGGTCATTTGGCCCTATATCTACTAGAGGGATCCCTATATTATGGGAATAATTTCACTTATACTCTAAAAAAGTAGACAAAAAATAATGTGTGTATGTGTATCCGAATCCCTGATTTGCGGAGACGGATTTGCTGCTAAAATGATTTAGATGAATTTTGAACATAGATATTTAAAATTATTTGAGACAGTTTTTTAAAGATATTTAGGAAAGTGTTTTAGATCATCAAAATATTTAGAATAGGTACATCCCTTACTAAAAAAATAAATCCAAATACAATGGCTATAATATTTTTTTTAAATTTTTTTGTTAAAAGAAACACATAAATATTTATAATTTGACTATTTAATAAAGCTAGTTTAAAATATGTTTTATTTTTAAATGGCGTAAGGGATGTCGATTAAATTTTCACCATCAAGAACCCAAATTGACTCGTATAATATACTGTAAGTAAAATGATGGGTAAAAGTTTTAAAAATGTACCTCCCGTACTAAGTTAACTTTATAAAATGCTCCCGCGATTTTTTTGTTGCAAAGAGAATTGTTTCGTGGTAGTCCCATTTGAATCAATTGAAGATCTGAATATACAAAACTCCTAAACGAGTTCCCTTTCAGCGTTTTAAAATGCATGTAGCGCCATCTATTGAGCAATTTACGGAACATTTTATGTAGGAAAAAGACGAGTCCTGTACCTTTTGAATTCACGACATTAACTTAAGGGTATTACTTTTCAGAATATGCAACTGTTGGTTATATGGCCAAGAGAATACAGATGAGGAAACAAAGATTTACTGCAGTGCAAAAAATTGCTGCTGAAAAGAAAATGCAAATAGATGGTCCCCCGGGAACATCGGAACCTTTGCCTCCACCCAGAACTAGTACTCTGCCGAGGCCTCCCCCTCCTAGCAGATCTTCGGTAAATATCTACTCGATGAATATGGAACTGTAAGTTATGAAATGCAGTTTGCTTGATTGAAGCAGAGTATGTTTTCGCAGGAGGTGCGATACAAAGTACACGACCCTAAAGCTTATTCTAAGGGGGGCACGTTGGAGAATACAATTAATGGCGCGAGAGGACCGCCGCCGCCGGTCCCGCATCCTCATTCGCACTCTCACCCGCAGCCGCAGCCCGACGAGGAGGCTCCTCCGCCTCCGCAACTCATTCACGCCTCCAAGGTCAGTAGTATCTACAAACAAAACTCGAGCGACTGTTACCTAACTGTACCTCTAAAATTTGCCACGCGATCAGTTATGTTTCACAGCTTAAGCGAATATAATTTTAGAGCCATTGCGAAGTTGTTTGATGTGAAAAAGTGAAAATCTCGTCGAAATCAAGCTGAACCATACTTACAGGGCATGAACAAGTTACTCGGCACAACGCCCTCGGACATCGACAAGTACTCGCGCATCGTGTTCCCCGTGTGCTTCGTGTGCTTCAACCTGATGTACTGGATCATCTACTTGCACGTCTCTGACGTCGTGGCTGACGACCTAGTTCTACTCGGCGAAGAGAATTGATTTCTAAATTGTCTTAAAATGTCATGTGTAGTACTTTGTACTACATGTTCATTCAAATATTCTGAATCACTCTTTAAATTAACCAATTAACCAAGTAAGCCCGCTATCCTTTTAGTATTTTGAAAATACGAGTAAGTAGGTATGCACTACCTCGGAACGGTCAAAATAAAATGTAAATGAAGCAATGTAAATGGATATGAAATGCAGTACTAGTAAAAGAGAACGAGTTAACGGTTACTCTATCAACAAAAGCACTCTGTGTATAATAAAATGCTGAGGTGGCCTAAAATAAGAAATAAAAGACTAGGTGTATACTAGCTAGAATCATAATGAATGACCTTGACTAAAGTAAATGAAGATCAATATTATTCATAATAATATAAAAAGGTAAAATACTTACTTTAGAATCACAAATTTATTTGACATCATCGACCATATTTTTCTTTTACTTTCCCTTTTTCTTTACTTTATTACACATGGGAATTAGGAAGCTCTCCGGATTTAAAGTAGGTGTATATTTACTTCATTGTACTGTTGAAGAATGCCTATTAAAAAAAAACTTTGATTTTCAATCGAGCAATATGCAAGTGTGTTTGAAAATTTTCTCACTAAAAATATCTATATTTGCATGTACCTTTTAAAACATATTTCAATCAAGGCCCTGAATTATCTAGGTCTTCGTGAATTAAAATATAATTCACTCTGTGCTTTGCATCACGGTTGAGTCCGGAGGAGTTTAAAAGATACACAATCCGTTGCAGAATAGAGTTTAAATACTTAGTATTTTTTTTGTTTTATAATTATGAACTTTTTTAAAATCTGTATATACTCTGTTAATTTTTAGTTAAAAACTCAATGTCATCCATAGTGATCAATTAAAAGGACTTTGTTCTAAGCTTGAAACTTCTAGGATTCTATGATTTTTTCCATGATAAGGCGAAGGCTGTGTTTTAATTTTTAATGGAACCAGAGTTGACATTAAAAACTAAATTTACTTAAATACTGTTAAATATATATTACCGATACCTACAATATGTGCAAATTTACTTTTAAGTCACGTAGTACTTCTATATATTATGACATTCACTTCTTGTTAATCAGCAATCTATACTATCAATTCTATTTGTGTCTGTAAAATGTTTCATTTATTTATTTAATCATATAGCTTATAGTAACATAGGCGATTAACTGATACATAAATATTTAAGTTTTGCATCCAAGAGACGACGACGTCAAGATTGCATTTTGAGTAGGAATACTGCAAAACCATATAAACTGACCCAAAAGTAAGAATTTGTATTCAACAATGAATCACTGCCTTTTCACATAATTTTTTAACGTTCTGTACATTGATCTCTATACATGCGAGTTAGGTAATACTGACCATATTACCTAAACCCTATCCAAAATAACGAGCTGGTAATGCGAAATGACGAATGGCTTGAAGAATGGGCTGCGTATCAATACACATATTTTTTTAAGTATATTCAACGCTGCATTTGGACTAAGCGAGCATAGTCAGAAGAGTAAGAGCAATCCTTTTTTGATATTTAAAAGGTAATTTGGAATTCAACCTTTAGAAAATAAAAATTCTGGATCTCCCCTTAGACATCACTCGTAATTATTTACTTCATGTATAACACAGGATGTTGGGTAAAATAGATTTTTTTTAAAAGGTCTCATGAACTGAACAACTTTGTCGAAATCTAAAAAACTGGGCTTCCCATACATGTTTGGCTAATCAGCTGATCGATTTGTAGTATTAGTTCAAATTTTTCTTTGCGACTTCAGTGAAATTGTACACCGAACTGGTTCAGTTTCATGGAGAGAAGCCCCATTGAAAAAAAATGCTCAATTTTAGCTTACATAAAGTATGTATCAGTTCATCGTTGATAAAAAGCCCGAATATTTTTTTATGGTGTCACTATTAATATGTGACCATCGATTCGAAAACAAGAAGTTACAGATTACTATACTAGGTAACAATACGCAAGAGTGAAGGAGTTTCAGAGATGTAATACTTAAGTATTAACGTAATAATTAATATTAGGTCTCCGCAAACTGTAACCATAGGATGGAAAATGGATTGGTATATACCATGCATGAACAACAGTTTAATTTAGGACATGCGCGCACGAGCATCTATTTTATGGAAACTGTCTCTGAAACACTATGTCTATCGCATCAAGCCTGTGGGTTTAGATTAAAGAAAGAGAGAAATTTCCCTTAAATTTGCCTGGAAATATAGTTGCTCATGCAAGCTTGCCTTTAACGATTCCTCTTATAGACTTTCACAGCAACAACCATGTTTTTACTTTATTTACCATTTTGTCATATCATACTCATTACCATCTAGATACTCATAATAAACGAATGCACGATTGATAAACAGTAAAACAGATAATTACCACTGGAATTCCACGTCATTACTTTTACGTAAATTTTTAAGTTACATAAGGTTTTCTTAAAATAAAGTGTAGTACAGAATTAAAGAGCGTGAAAAAATAAATAAAAAAGGCTGTACACAACATTACAAATTTATTGTCACCTGAACTTATTAAATAGTTAGATACCTTAGTTACCTAAAATTTTAGAAAGAAGACAAATAGGTATCCATATTATCTCTGCAGCTATTAGCGATTTAGGGTTGAATTAAATATGTAATACGACAAAAAATACGTGTCAAGTCATGTATGACATTAAAATATTAGTAAAAAATGATGAAATTGTAAAATAATATACATATTAGATATAATTAGAATATTACTTATTATAAACTGTAAGTATGATTACCCTAGTTTGAAAAAATAATTTTTTGGTTCTATTTACATTAACTATACACCCAATTACACCTCAATATAAAATTTAGTGCACATAACACTTTTTCTACGTAGTGTAAAATCGTAATGTATCTAAATCGATGCTATATCGATAAACATCTGAATATTAATGGAACACAATCAAACTGAGTTAGTTGTTTAAATATAATTCTCCGACTTAAAATGTAATGTTTTAAACATGTGAAGAATTTTTATATCCACTTTATAATTATTTGTTAGAAATCGTTTAGAATTTAATTATAGTTGCATTGGTAAATTGATTTATTATATAACAAAAGCTTTATAAATGTTGTTATTGAAAAAGGTAAGTTATGTATTGTGGGATATTTAAAAATAATTTTAATTTATTATTTCATTCATTAAAGATAAGATGGGAGAAGAATTAAATGGAAAACCAATCAATTCTAAAAAGTAACTTAATACAATAATTTAGTATAGTTACAACAAATTGTAAATATAAAATATTGTTAAGTCTACTACAAGATGGAAACCAAGAAAACCAGCCTTTTTTGCAACCAAGTTCAAGCTGAAACTTAGTTTTTGCATCTTTAAATGTTAAAAAAATACATTTTTATTGCGTAAATGCAGGTCAACCTGATAAAAAATATGGTAACTTTTACAGAAGACACTATCAGAAGACTGAACTACTTGCAATAGAGTAGTTGAGTAATAGTAATTTTAATTACTACTTATTGTTATGTCCAAAAAGATTTATGGGGTTTAAAAATGTTTGCGTGACATTATAGTTTTTCAGCATCATCGAAGCAACCATTTTAAGATATTGATTAGTTAAAAACTGAAAACTTGATGGAAACCAAAGCGTGTAAAATTTTTTGAAAGATTTCTGTAAAACTTTTTTCCTAGATTCAGAATCTGAATATTAGCGTTATCTACTCGTGTAGCCACTAGCTGACGCAGTGTGTTTGATTTGAGCTTAATGATGCAATCTCCAAGTTTCAAATTGTCGTATACATATTCTAATAAATGGGTTAAATGGTATAGAAACCATTCAAATTTAGATGAAGGCACATTATTTACTAATATTAGCTTATCACGCGCTTACAAGCAGGTTGTAACATGGCTCTAGCGTTGCGCATTTTTAAATTGGATCGTTAGTCGTTAAGCTCGAAATTTATATTGACTATTTTGCCTTATTTTTTTCTTTCAAAATCTTACTTAGTTTTTTATGAATTATTAAGTAATTTTTATAAAACACGAAAAACTTATGCGAAAATTTAAATTTTTGTTGGTTTTTATTTATCAAAAGTATTCAACAGCTTACAATACAACGGTATTATATATATTATTAGGTGATGAAAGTAAAACAAACAACACAGACTGTTGCTAACTTTTACAATAATACAAACATCATCATCGTCGTATTCCACGACGACCGGTTCAGCGCTGCTTACATCCAACGGCTTAATTCGAGACGTTTACCAGGTCATCGGTCAACCAAATTAGAGGCCTTCCTACTCTACGATTGTTTGCGGTATACAAATATAATGATGAAATAATTCGTGCAGCCCCGCTAGTGCAGTGCATCGGGAATATTTGCGGAGGCGCGCTTCTAAACTGATTAATTGTCAATCCCGCAAAAGATCCACACAGTGGGCGGCAGCACCAACAGCATCCCGGCCATGATCACTGACAGACTTGATTGCTACCACATTAATCACTGTAACAGCGTTAATGCGGCAGCAAGTAAACCCATCTATAAATTAAATTGTTTCTACATATCTTTACAGCACATTACGAAAAACCACAAAAATTAAATATCCCGTCACAGCTTATTTATGATCATAAGGAAAAAAAATGGCAAAATTTTACTGTTGGTAATAAGTTGATACTTAAGTACATGATACATTACTAACAATGCTTTTGCTTATTAAATTCGGCTTCTATTTAAACAATTTAACTCATCTCGGTTTCCAAAGGAACTTTTGGTTCATTCACGTAACGTTTGGACCCCATATACAGATCGAAAAGCTGATAAGCCAATTCCCAAAGTCCAAAAGTTTTTGCTAGCTGACCAACAGTTCCTTGGGATAGTTATAAAGTATTGTTGCAGTTTATAGACACTGCAAATTTACAACTTTAATTTAGTAAAAGTTTTCCATTGGAACCATCAATTAAAAATAATAAGCAAATACGCAGAACATGATCTACATGAATAAACTAAAATAACTTAGGTATACATTAAGAAATTACAATATTGTAGTATTTAGGGTAGGTCCATGAATTAAAGGTATAAAATATAATATGATCTACTAGGTGCATGATTTTCTAAAATGAAATTATTATTTTCTGAATTTGCTCAATGTATTGTGAATGAATAATTATTAAGAGAATTAAGTCGAGGGTGTAACCTTTTATAGAGAAGAAAGTACGTTTATTATTATTACTATCACACGAGTACTCATAATTGCCCTGAAAAGTATGCAATATAATTTATATTAGTCATGCTTCATATTCTTAATATTATTTTTATTACGTTATCATATACATATAATGAAAAAAAAAGTTTAAGAGGTTATTACATAAATAACTTATTTGTGTGATTTTTTTCAGTGAATCTACTTTGTAATGTGTAAAAATTTAATTTCATGGGTTTGTTTTTGAAAATTACTTATGATTTTATTAGGAATAGACGATTCATGTAAGTAGGTACCCAAATCTTTAGTTTAGCTAACACTTTACCGACCCTTCATAAAGACTGAATGAAATATTATTTGATTCATTAAGAAAGTAAAACAAAATTTTTACTTTATTATAAAGTTCTAAGATATATTAACTTCCTTAACAGAAAGATATTTACTACATTTTTCGTTCGAATTTTATTAGTTTTTCCTTGCTAAGTATCATTTTTTTTTAAATTTCGTTCACAATATTGATATCACCTTACACATTTACAGCTACAAATTTGTTTGAGTTGAATTATTTTGCAATTCGACTGCAGGTTCCTATGATGTTAGTTGTAGTATGCGAAGTCCTAACGAAAATTCACAGTTAATTAAATAGATAATAATGACATACAGGATAGCAAAATTGAAACAAAACTGGTATAGGAGCCGTTAACTTGGGCTTCTACTCATCATACTGTCACCCATAGTAAATTCTCAAAAAATTGTTCATACAAATTGATCAGCTGTTGGACTAATTTGATGCATTTCGTATGGAGTGCTGTCATTTTTTTGGGAATTAACTTTGTGTTCCTTAGGAAAAGTTGTTATGTATTATAATGGTCCCCAGTTATTAGTTAACGCGTCCTGCGCCAGTTTTGTTACCTTATCCTGTAGTTATTTTAATTGAAAATTTGAGTGCGTTTGGCTGCACATCACCTGATGATAAGTGTCGATGCAGCCGAGGATGTAACACGCAAGCTGAAATAGTGCCTATTCACTCTCGTCTAGAAGATTCCTAAATTATACGATTCGGGGAATACAGACGCCGGCAGGAAATTCCACTCCTTGGCCGTTCGCATAATGAACGAAGAAACAGAATGCTTCGCGCGTAAAGGTGAAACATTAACTATAAAGAGGTGACATTTTTTTTCTGCACCTGGTCGTCCGATGATAAAATAGAGAGAGGGCAATGAGGTCGCAAAGCTCCAGAGCATACTTTTTGAAGTGAATCCTGTAGAAAACCGACAGACAAGCGTATTTGCGGCGAAGCTCGAGGCTTTGTCTACATTTTAGAGGCATTAAGCCTAACAAGATTGGCATTACCCTAATCAGAGACTGCCTTGAGTATTAAGTTCTCGCGCTCAAACATGGCCTCTCTCTAGAATAGTACATCCGGACTCCTAGCTCGAGCACTAGACAAGTATCTCTCCGCACGCGTGCTATCTTCTGCATACCCAAATATACCGGGTTTCAGCAGATCTTTAATATGCAGCAGAAACAAAGTTACGGAGAAAACTGAGCCCTGAGGTACCCCGGCATCAATATCCAATAGGTCTGACCAGCAGCCATTGATGACCACTCGAATGAACCGTTCACTCAGGAAGTCAGATATCCAGTTGGAAAAACCAGTAGATATTCCGTAGGAAGGAAGCTTACCAATAAGGCTAGCATGCCAGACCCTATCAAATGCCTTGAAGATATCGAGACACGGCAAGAGCTTCACCGTGCTTCTCTATGGCTTCACCCCATACACGCGTAGCATACACTAGTGACGAGAAGATCTCCCGTTGATTGATCCCGGCGAAAGCCATACCGACGGTCACTCAGGAGGTTATTGTCTTCTAGTTATGCTAAGAGGCAGGTGTTTAATACACGCTCCATAATCTTACAGAGTATAGAGGTGATTGCAATAGGTCAATAGTTGGATGGGTCAGCATGACTACCTTTTTAGGCATGGGTTACACGTTGGCAAAGTTTCCAAGATTTACTATACTGGTTTTGAGAGAGAGGTGGTACAGGTGTGTCATCACAGGAGACAACTCAGGAGCACAGTTCTTTAGAAGGTTCTAGATGTAACTAAGCAATACGATAATGCGATGTCATGAATGGCACATTATGATAAATATAATTAGTTTTATCGTTATCCGTCACCATTCCGTTGGCGTGTGTAACCTTCATGTCAGCCAAACAACTATGTGCGCTTTAGATAAATAGTTTTATTAATAACTAATTGTGACACATGTAGGTGGATAAGGAGTTGATAAATTGGTTAGTTAGGTGAAGTACGGATTCGCATATATTGCACCTAGTTCGTAAGTGTAGCGTAGTCAGCATGTGCGTGGAGGTGCGGGTTACGCGTCGCGCCTTTTTTGACTGGCATGAATTGAAAAACTGTCCCATGCACTTTATTTATTTTGAAAAATCTTGTTTCTTATTAGTTGAAAACACACACAGACAAAGAATAGGTACTAATAAAGTAAGATGCAAAGGAAGAGAGACGCGCAACCTGCGCACGCGGTACACATGCGAAACCAAATTCTAAAATCAAATTTATAAAAAGTAGCATTAAAAGAAATTATATTGTGAATTTAAATCAACGTAGAAAAAATAAGATGAAATTATTATAACTAAAGGAATTCAACAAAAAGAAGAAGTCAACAAAACGTAGCTATTAATTTTAAAGGATGTAAAGAGGATTCTCGTTTTGTCAAACACCGAGGTAAAAGGTCAAATCTAGAAAAAAGTAAGGTATTTTATTTCTCTTGTAAATAGACCATTTGCTTAGCCAACATTGAATGGAAGATCCCAACTTCTTTTTTCAAAAAATATACAGATTGTAAAAACACCCCTCATGGAAGCTTTAACCGAGGTTCTTCGCATGATACTAAACAACTTTCTAGAGAAGGACCCCCCATACTCAATTCGTTAAGAATTTTTTGGACTCGTCATTCAATATGATCAACGGATCAGCCAACTTTGTAGAGAGACCAATTTTTTTTTGAAAATTCAGTATTAGTTCCAGTTCCTTGTAGAAAGTTCTTAGGTTTCATGAGAAATAAGTTTCGAGGAGTGGTCTTTTTACGCACTGTACAATCTGGACACCTGGTAAGTTTTAAGAGTCCTTACAAGATTTGTCACCCATACAAGCTTACATTTGAAATTATTTAAAAATAGTAAGACAAATTCAGATAAATCTTTATAAACATAAGCAAAACATGAAATATTCAGTGCAATAATTTTGTTACAAATATGTATAGCAGGGTAAAATGGAATTTGTTGTCATTATTTAAAACTAAGCGTCTTGAAACTAAAACTATTTCCCCAAGGAACCTATACAATCTGTGCAATATTTTTTTTTCTTTTTTCTTGTATATGAATAAGTACTAATAAAGAATTAGCTTATTTCCAAAAGTACATGAAAAGTCGAAAAATTTTATTTGCTTAAATTTTGTACCTACTTACTTTACTGGCTCAGCCACCCAAAGAAGATTTTAGTCTCCGACACCAAAAGTCGCCACTCGTCCCTATTCAATTAATTAAATTAATTTGCTTAAACTTTGGGAACATAAAATTTTTGGAGAAAAAGGAATTCAAAATCAAGGAACCTACTCCTTGCCAACGTTTACAGTTTCATTCTAATTTGACAAATTTTAAAACTAAGTAAAGTAAAAAGTAAGTCAAGTAAATTTTGTAAAGACGAGACATCAGAAAAAAACGCTTTTAAAAATTAATTTTCCATAAAAATTCTTAAATAAACGTTAAACTTGTAAAAAAAACGAATGAATGCTTATTTATTAGATTTTTAATTAATCGTGGTTATTGTTTGTTTGTTTGTAACTTTGTATCACCATTTTTTTATTGGTAATCAAAAGACACAAAAGATTAGCGAACATTTTTTTTAACTTTACCATAACTCAATTGTTTTATTTAACAAAATGTATCACAACATATAGCAAAAAGTTAAAAATTACCGAGAATGCACTTATTTAAACCCAGATTTTTGTCCACAGGTAATTGAACGGTATAAATAATTATATAACATTTAAAAAATTACAGATCAAGATTTTTTGTCTTTTATTCATTAAATAAAGACAATTTCTAAAATAAGAGCATAATAACAGCAAATGACTGACAATTACACTGCTCAACCTTATCTGTGGATATTTATGGATTTTTAAACAAAAAAATGGTTTATTGAAAATCTTTAAAAAATCCTTAAGATAGTGCAGGCGTGGAAAATACTTTCAAGACGAGCTAGTGCTATATTTACACTCTTAGTTCTTATACTTGAATTTCGTTTTATCTCGTACTATCGTCTAGTTAGACAATAAAAAATTGGTATTACAGAAAATTTTTGGTATCTGTACTTTGTACTACGATTCTAAGAAATTAGTGGGAGACGATTTTAATTTTTATGTAGCACTTGCTCATCTTATATTTTTTAATTATACATAAATATTTAAGACTTAAATGAGAAACTTGTTTACTATTATTTATAAATCTTTAAGAAAAGATTTTTTCTTTGAAAAATCTTAAAATATTTCGAGATATTGTTGAGTAGTGTTTGTGTATGTACACTAAGTAATAAAATTTTATTTACCTTTCATGCCATAATGATAATGAGTATACAAACATTTTCTTCTTTTGGGATCATATTCATTAAAAATTTTGGAAAAGTACTTTCCTATTAATTCTCGCCTTTTGCGCTATTGCCGAGAAATATACGAGTATAATCGATGCCGACGTTTATGGTCTAAGTGAAATTAAAAAAAATATGTATAAAGAAATGAATAGTTCGTACGTAGGTACTGACTATGATGATGATATTAAATAATGTAATAATAACAAATCAGTAAAAAAAATCATAAACAGGGCGACTGGTTATACCTGCAAAGCTCTTAGCTGGTGATTCTACTTATGAAACTAAAAAACTATAGTTGTACATCTGTGCTGAAATCGCGAAAAAAATTAGACTTCATTCAAATTGATCGGGTGATTAACCAAGTTTGTAGTAGCAGACCAAATTTTCTCTTTCGATTTTAGTAAAGTTGTAGAACAGAAATTGTTGAGTTTCATATTGAGCAGAATCACCAGTCTGCGCAGCTATCAGGCAGTTGGAATTCGGACGACGACATTTGAAACCTTGTCTATCGGGCAGCCGGATTCCGGCTGATGACGTTTGAAGCCCTGTCTGTTGGACAGCAGGATTCCGGTCAATCACATGTGAAGCCCTGTTTGTCGTACTGCCTGATTTCGGCCGATGATATTTGAAACCCTGCCTGTCGGACTGCCGGATTTCACCCGATGACATTTAAAACCCCGTCTGCCGGGCAGCTGGATTTTGGTCACGCAAGATTAGAGGTTTGCAGCTATTTACTTGTCACCGTGTACGAGTATGTCACAGGTATTAAAAACACTAAGCGGTACACCGATGTGTTTTCTACGCAGTTGGTATTTCAGATCTCGGCCTATGTACTGTCACAAATGTAACATGTTGATATGGAAATCCCGTAGTTGGCAAGATTATATCTGCACTTTACGTCATTTGCGTCGCCGATAAATTTCCTTCATAACATTTTTATTGTTTTAGTGTACTCTAAGAATTATATTATTTTACAACAAATTGGAGTCATAGACCTGCTAAAGCACACACAATTTAGTTTAAGTAAATTTGTAATGAAATTTCAGGTGTTGTAAATTTTAATAAGAGTATAACTCTTCTCTCGTTAGGAAGCACTATTGTCCGTTGAATGATGTTTATATAAGTCAAGTACCTGAGATGTTACAATTTCGGTAATAAATAATAATTTCGTAGTAAGTGCCAAAATCTTAAGGCTGTTATATTTGGATTTAAGTCGTTACTTCCGTTATTAAATTATTAGATTCTAATTATTTAAGCCTTACATTTTAAGGTAAAGTTTAATTGATGGTACTTATATGATTTTTTTTTTAATTTTTGCCATAATATGTTCATCGACTAACACACTTTCTGGGTCAACGAAGCGCCCACAGACGTAGTGGGTAATTGATTAGATATTTTTTTTATTTTTCGGCCAATGTAAATATTTAAACATTTTAGTCACTCATCAGTACTAGATTCCTGATGATAAATTCAGAAACTTCTAATTCACTGTATTGACCTTTTAAACTTAAATGGTAAGGTTGTGGAAGAACAGCGTAGCTTTACACAAACCGTCCGTATATAACGGCGTTCACTCTCAAACTGAAAAAATAAATCTTTAACTGTAATAAGTAGTCGAAGCAAATTATAATAAAAAAAGCTGGTTAAATCTTTGTTTGTCATATTATTCAGTTAATTAACTTCTCTGGACTTTATTAATAAGGTAGGTATGCAATAAATATGCCTATTATTCACATCATCTAGTTTCTTGCCAAATCGTTTGCGTTTTGTCATTTAAATTTCTGTTATTTTTTTTACTGCGCGATTCCATGACAATATTTTTTAATAACTTATCCCTATATGCACTTCATCAGACTGCGTTACTGTAAAATTATTGTTAATCTATAATTAAATTCAATTTAACTTTTTTATTTAAATGTTTTTTGTTTTAGTTGTTTAATTTTTTAGCATCATGTATATATTTCTTATTAAATTCGACCCCTGCCGTTTTTTAATTCTGTACTCTGTAATGAATTTTTTACTCTATGAAGCCGATTTCTATTAGTCTGTAGCTGTTTATTTAACTGTAGTCATTGATTAAACCAATAAGTAAACAAATTTAACTGTGCATTAAAAAAATCAAATTAAAACAAGTAATGAACAAAGCGAAAAATAAACTGTGTGCGAGTTATACCTATCGTTGCGTGGAAGCCGGGTCGTTCCTTTTCCTCTAATCTGGTCGAGGAGAGCGATCGATGGCTGACTCTCGCGTTCTACTCGTGACCGGTTGCTGTCCGTGTGAACTAGCCTACTTTTGTCAAAGGCTGTAATTTTAATGTACAATTTCTCGTCTAATAAAGTCAACCAACTGCAAAATATTTGTATGAAACCTAGACGCTTCCATTTAAATTTAATTAAGGCGAGTAAAACCACCCAGTAAAGAGCGCGATACTCTTTTTTGAAGTGGATTCTTCTTTGTTCGGTGTCTAGTAGGAAACCCAGATCAGAATTTATTCGCATACCCGGATCATTTTTTTTAACGCAAAAGACTTTGATTTCTGATTATAGATTATTACGTTTTGAAATCCATCATGATTTGCAAATTAGCTATTAGTTATGTAATGTTAGTGTATATTTGATTGCAATAATAGAACTTTTGAGATGACTAGAAAATTGCAAAAGGGGCTTAAATATTCTATAATTGTTTCTCGTACACAACCCACTGTTTTTCCACTCATTTTTTAAAAAGTTATTTTTTGCCTCACTAAAATACGTCGATCGATATTTAGCATGGTTATGTCAAGAAGGTCTTCCTAAGAAGAGGGTTTCTTAAACACTACAGAGGAAAACAAAAACCCAAACGTATCCCTTTTCTGACGCAATTTACGCTTATTTCCGATTTTATATGTGAAATATTTTTTTTACAGAAATGACATCCTTTAATTCGTAACATGATTGTGTAGAAAAATAAGGTTTTAGTTAAAACACGATCAATCAGGTTTTTTTTGAAATAAGCAACCGAATCTAAGGCTTAGACTTTAACTAATTAGGGGAATCAAAGTAATGCAATAGAGTTGAATTCAGGGGGCCTTAAAAATTAGTGCCCTATTACCCAACCCGTGACCTGTCACCCGACACAGTGAAAACGGTAATAGTGTCGGTTTGTTCTTGATATCGCTGATTGGTGAAGTATCTGCCTCAATTTATTTTAATACTTATTCAAATACATTAGTTTGTTTGAAAATAAAACATGGAACATACTAGGACCATAAATCTTGTTTTGTTTGCAGAGTACTTGACTTCCTTATTTATGTTGTGCTTATAAGTTCTATAATGTCTATACATGTATCTATACATGCATTTATGTTGAACTTGAAGGTTCTATTCTATTGACACGTGGTTCTTCCCAAAAAATATCAAACTTATGCAATAAATCAAATTTGTTCCAAATTAATTTGGTCTGTATAATAATTTTAGACTGATATAAGTGCTAATGTCATATTTGTATAACTACCTATACTCATACTTAGTTTGAAATTAAGTGATATTATTATACCTCTTCGTAAACTGTTACACAATTATAATTATTGAAGTTTTTGTTAAGTAACTACCTACCCAAAACACAGAAAGTTAAATTAAGTACACTTTAATGTAAAAACATAAAATTGTTTGGTAAAATTGTTTTACAAGTATGTAATCCCTAATAATTTATTAAGTGAGACATAGGCGTGGTGAATGATGTTGCTCAAACTGAATAACTTTTTAACAAGTAGCGATACAATGTACTATTTAGTTCTGTGATTCAATAAATTATACGATCTGTAGTGGTTTTTTTGGTCCTCCCCCTATAACAACCCCGTTCTAAATTTGCAACGATATCATTTTACAGAATCCATAGTTGAAATAAAAAAAGAATTAAAGGTATTTAACACTTTTGCAATTAAAGTGGCATTCACAAAATATTGGGCTTCAAAGTGACTCTTTCCTTCTCCCTTTTCTATAAGTTTTTAACAATGGGACTTAAAACTCTGAAAACAAAAAATAAACATAACAGAAATTACTAAATGAGCAAAGCAAAATAGTTAACAACATAATTTTGTCAGATGTGCCGTTCCTAAGTTTATCTTAGCTCGTCAAAGTCGATAAAAAATATTCCTGGTGTTTCTGAACAATGGGGCCTAAAAACAATTAAGGGAATCCTGAGACAAATCTCTTCAAGGAGCAATGTGCCCTGTCCACTGCCACTGCAGTTTAGCGATTCTATTCTGTCAGCTATGTCGGTGAGCAGGCCTCCCACGCGGTGGACCGACGACCTGGTGAAGATCGCAGGAAGCCGATGGACGCGGGCAGCGCAGGACCGGTCGTCGTGGAAATCCTTGGGGGATGACTTTGGCCAGCAGTAGACGATTTTTGGCTGATATGATGAAACAAATATTTACAAAGTAATATCTCCAGAACCCTACACCATGCGTGGTCCGACACACACATAGAAAAAAAACCGGTGTTGTCTGTAAAGTCTGTTTACGGAAGATAATCTTACATGATCACGTGTCACAAGCCGAATGCTTGTGTGCTTTATGGCCGTCGCCGTGACCTATCACGTACAATCTAGTCGGCCGTGCGTGGCAAGTGGCCATTGCGAATACTCTCACACACACTTTGAAATGTATACAGATACGTGTTTTGCTCAGATACTGGTAGAATTTGTAAGGTCCTGGAAGCCTAGTTCGTGCTTTTAATACATTGACACACAGATATGTGTTTTCCTCACAGAGAATCGACCACATTGGAATACCTCTTGTAAGTCCTGGAAGCCTAGTACTTTTAATCCATTAACACACATGTTTGACGGTTAGTCCATCCGTCCGTCCATCTAAGTCCAAGCCCAAGTTCAAGTACAAGTACAAGTACAAATCTCGCTTGCACGCTCGGCTCAGGCGTAAAGTGACAATGACGTCACACTGGCGTAACGTGATAATGACGTCACACTTTTTCATAAATGCAGCCCGTGTCATCAATTTATAAACGTTATCACGTCAAAAAAGAACACAATTTATCATATTAAAAACAAATTTATAACCTTAAATACATTTAAAATACTCTGTTGGACAGTCTTGTAAAACAAGTAAATCAAAGTCAAATGTGTCAGTCTATCAGATCGTTTAATATGATTTAACATTACGTTAAATAACCTAAGGCTATATGTATTGCAAAAATAAATAGCTCTTTCTAATTTCAAGAAACTTGGTTTTTCTTGATCTTCAGGGTGTAATAAAATTGGTGTAGGACCCGATAACTAGGGCATTTACTCATCACTGATCAACTTTCTCCAAGGAACCCATAGTCAATTTAAAAAAGAATTCGTCACTTCATACAAAAATGTTTAAAATCGGTCTATCAGCTGATCGAATTGTATGAAGACTTCAATTTTTTTTGCGATTTCAGCAATCTTGTGGAACAAAAGTTAAGTTTTATGAGAAGATGCACCAGTTAACGGGTCCTACACCAAAATTGTTACACCCTCTTTATACTTACATAAAATACTCCTGGCTTCTTGGTTTTCCAAGTAAAAGATAAAAAGTAGCAATTCGGCACATCAATGCATCTGGTGCTTTTGAATAGCAATCGACATCATCTAAATTATACGCTGAAAGACGTCCACTACTGAACAAAGGGCTACCCCAGGGATTTCCATAATGACCAATCTTGCACTGTCCGTATCCAACGGCTTCCCACAACCTTCACCAGGTCGTTGGTTTCCAAGTGAAAGGCCTTCCTATAGTACGTCTTTCGGTGCACGGTTGCTACTGATACTGACCGTCGTTGCCGTCCATTCTACGAGGTATGTGCCCCGCTCACTGCCACTGGAGTTTAGCGATTCTGTGAGCTTTTTGACTGCTTTATTAAGGGTAATTTAGGAGTAAGTGTTCCACTCGGTCAAAATACGGAGCTAGCAGTTTCATATTACGGTTTGCCTATATAAAATGGCGAAAACCACGCGAAAACAATGAAAAAAATACGGTGTTTCTATAAAAGCGCTGATACCAAAATTAAAAATTCGCAAAATTCATTACGGGTGACGACATCTACGGTAAATATGGTACATCTACCGTAATCATAGTGCAGTTGGCAACACTGATTGAACGGCACACAGCTAGTCGCACTTCGCTAACACTTAATAAATGCACTTATATTTTGCGAGTGGTAGGAATTGTGTAGGTACCTACTAGGAAAATAAAAAAAAAACAATATTTTAAAGTACATGTGAATAAGTACCTTATTAATATACAATTCTAAATAGCTACAATTGAACTTTGAAAAGTATTGTGTTCATAGATATAGGCGACTTAGTACTAATCTGGTTTTAAAGGTTAAAAAAATGCACGAAAATTTCAAATATTTTTTTATTACAAATTGCATGATTTAGAACAAAGATATTAATTATAACTAAAAACCAGATCTGATAGCCCTATTTATAAAAGCGAATTTCAGTAACTGTATCTATGTGATTTGAAATTTTAGTAATAAACACCATCGCTATCCTACTGCAAGTATATTTTATTTATTACCTACAAAATAATTACAATACCTTTACATTTTTGTCTTAACTATTTACAAATATCTCATGTACCTACTCATATTACACAGGCATCTTGAGGAAAAGTATTTACAAATGATAGTGGTATATTAGGATTCATTTCTCTACTAATCATTATTTCTTAAAAAAATATTGTGATAGAAAAAAGCTTTAGATACCTACCTACCCGATCAAGTTATAATACTAACTTGATCAGGTAGGTACTTTTTAATGAATTGGCCGTTAACAGTCTTAACAAAACAAAAATAACAAGATGTATCAATAATTCACACATATCCTCAAAGATAGCCAATACATTACCGCACGATGTTAAACTGATTTATTATCTGGGGGCACGGTAGTGCCTCCACCAAGTCGAGCGCAAATCAGTTGTTTTGCAAAGAATACCTGTTCGGTCCAAAACTTTCTGGCTGGAAAAATTTGGCGGCTTAAAAAAAAATAAAAAAGATGTCATCGCGATTGTCATTTAGTCTGCTTTTTCGAGTCTGGTTTTGGCGTTTCTGTTGGTTGTAGTTTTGATTTTAAGGCGTTTTAACGATACGAATCCGGAAAACTTTCGAAATGATCAAATTGGAATATCGTTCCGTGATCAAATTCCTGACTAAGGAAGGGGTCAGCCCGACCGATATAAAAAAAAGGTTGGATGCCGTGTACGGGGATTCTTCTCCATCATTTTCCACGGTAAAAGAATGGAGTAAACAGTTTCGATTGGGGCGGGAATCCATTGACGACGAACCTCGCTCCGGCCGGCCTATATAAGTACTCACCGAGCAATGTATTAAATTAGTGGAAGAGGAAGTTCTGAGTGATCGAAGACTAAAGACTAAAGAAATAGCGGCAAGAACCGGACTTTCCAAAACTTCAGTACTTAGGATACTACATGATCATCTTCACATGAATAAAGTTAATGCTAGGTGGGTACCCAAACTTCTTTCGAGCTTGCAGCGTACTGAGTGAAAAGCGTGTTCTCAAGAAGTTTTAGACGCGTATAGGCGTTACGGAAAAAGTTATTTGGAGTCGATTGTTACGGGAGACGAAACCATGGTTTTGTACTATGATCCCCTGTCTAAAAGGGAATCGATGGAGTGGCGTCGTCTTGGTGAAAAGCCACCTAGAAAGGCCAAGGTAACGCAATCCACCAAAAAGATTATGGCAACGGTATTCTGGGATTGTCACGGAATACTAATGATTGACATAAAAGAAAGGAATACCACGGTAAATGGCAGCTACTACGCCACCCTTATTGAGCAGTTGCGAGAGGCGATCAAGCAGAAACGACGTGGAAAACTTAGTAGAGGTGTTCGGCTTCTCCACGATAATGCTCCCGTTCACACTGCTGCAATTGCCAAAGCTGCTGTAGCTAAATGTGGCTTCGAGGAAATTCGCCACCCCCCTTACAGCCCAGACCTGGCCCCAAGCGACTACTACTTGTTCTCGAGACTTAAGGCAGACTTAAGGGGAAGACGATTTTCTTCGGATGATGAAGTGGCCCAAGCAGTTTTTACCCATTTCGAGGACAAAACTCCAGAATATTTTTATAAGGGGATAGAAATGCTTATCACGAGATCTGCAAAGTGCGTTGAAATAGAGGGGGACTATATCGAAAAATAAAAATAAAATTGTAAATATATCTACTTGTTTTCTTTGTTAGGCCGGACACTTTTGGACCGCACCTTAAGTTCCAAAAATACCCCACATCTAACAGCAAACTAAGGTACCTCCAGAAAATCGCTAAAATGAGTACAAAAATGGCCAAGTGCCTGTCGAACCACGCGCAAAGTAGAGTTTCGTGTTATTTAAAAAAAATAGATGTAAATAAAAAAATAAGTTTGTATAGAAGATTATGTCTGGAAAATCTATGAGCTTTTTAAAAATCCAACTGCACATCTTAAGTTGGCTGACTTTTACTTCTAAACTAAGAAAGCCTACTTAGTCGTGATATTTTTCCTTCTAAATTCATTATAATATACTCTATTGTTTCAAATACTTTTCAGATTTTTTTAAATAGCGGTTTATCTGGTAGGAAGTGGGGGACTATAAAAAATCAACACTTAAAAATTTCATATTTAGTAAATAAATAATTTATAGGATTAATTATGTAAGTAAACCCTTCATAGTTTTGAAAGAGCTATTCCACGATACTCCGCACGATGGGTCACGTGAACAAAAAATTACCCCCACATTACATGCAGGGGAGGTATAAAGAAATTTTAGCTTTAACTTTATAGGGGTTAAAGATTAATATGTATAATCATACTAAATTTCACCTTCATAGCTCTTATAGTCTGTGAAAAACGACTGCAGACAGACAAGGCGAAACTATGATAGACTACGGAACCCTAAAATTTACATACTTCTGGTTGTCATCGTTACTGGCTATCATAGAAAAATAATGGCTTCGGGCAGTATACAATTTATTAATAGATGATGACCAGGACCTGTATGTGTGACTAGAATTCTTTATTCGAGAGAATTTTTTTAGGCTTCCAGAGCGCCATCTATTTTTTTGTCATTTTTAGGATTCCGAAATCAAATTGTTGATCCTAATAACCCTTATTGTTTCGCCATATGTGTCCGTCTGTCCGCGGCACAAGTCAGAGAATATTAATACTAGAAAGCTGTAATTTGGCATGGATGTACATATTAATTACACCGACAAAGTAGTACAATAAAATCTTGAAAATAAAATTTCTTTAGGGTTTCTCCCGTACATACAAAGAGGTGGTAATTTTTTTTTCATTGATCTAACCTATCGTGTAGAGTATCGTTAAATAGGTCTTTAAAAACTACTGTAGTTTTGAAAGAACCATTTTTAAATGGAAGGATCGGTTTGCAAAAAATAAAGCTTTAAATTGCAAATTTTTGTTAGAGCCGAGTGTCATCTACCAACTAAAGTACTACTACAGGACATCTAAAAAAAATTGTAAATAGTAGGACATATAATAAATTTCAAAGGAAAACTATCACGGCAAGTAGGCTTTTTTGTTTAGGTACTAGTCGAACAACTTAAGGTGTGCAGTAGGATTTGTTAAAAGTTCATAGATTTTTCATACAAAATATTATATTACCAACTGCAAATATAATTTTGTTTTTGAAAAGTCTACGTAACCCTACTTTGCGCGAGTCCGATTCGTACTTCGCCGGTTTTTGTTCCTTATTTTGACTTAAATAGTTAAAAGAATATAGTAAAGAAGACGATGGTTAACACGATGCAAAAAAATTCAAAACGAAAAAAGTCGACAAAAGAAAAAGAAGAAAAAAAAACAACACAAAGTAGAAAAAAAATCGAAGCCTCGAGGAATTTTCTCGAATACCTTCCGGACACACATTTAGTTACTGGTCATCGTGTATTAGTAAATTGAATATTACCAGTAAGGATAGCAACCAGAAGTATGTAATTTTCATACTAATTTTAGCGATTTTTGGAGATTCTTGACTTTGCTGTCAGACGTGGGGTAATTTTTTGCTGTTTCTTCTTCTTTAACCCCCTTTAGACTCGTGGTTACACCACTTTGTCAAAAGCAGTGTGACTTTTTTAAAACCACAATTGGTATGACTTTGGTATCATTTTACCTAATAGTAGACAAAGATGATGCTGAGATGTCCCAACGCAATAAGGAACTGACTACCTTGCATTAATAACATATAAAATACCAAAAATGTTCAGTAAGAGCTCCGTCTTGATGTTCTGGGTCGTACCTTATTAACTATTATCTTGTTAAAGCTCAGTGTGGGATATTACATTTTCTATGTAAAGGTCTGATAATTACTTAGCCTTTCTTATTAACTTCATAAAGTAGCTTTACGATACAGAAAGGGACCCGTTAGGATAGATTCATCAAATATGTCATTCTTTATTCTTTTTTTATTTAATAAAAAAAGCTACATTACTGCATGTAAAATAAATAATAAATGTACCTTATCAGAGTTCAACTGTTTTTGAATCACAGTTATTTAGATAATAATAGCTCTCATGTATAAGCATAAGCAAAGCTATGATTATCTGTCGGTATACAATTAAAAGTGGAGACAGACAAAATGAGGAATGTACATTTTTATCACAAGTTTTGAGTATCATAAAATACATTCTTACGCAAAAATAAATACAGCATTTCTATATCCATATTTACAACATAAAACAAACCTAAAACAGTTGAGTATTAATAAATGGCTTAAAGTGAAACTAACATTTCTGAACAACTGAAATTTTCTGGCAAGTTATCAACATTTTCAAATAAATTATTTTCGAACATGCGTTAAATAAACTGCAGTCGCTTTAGGCGAAACCTTAAAGTGAATTAAGATAGACTTTTTTAAAATAAATCGCTATTAGTTTAATTTATTCGTCATAGCAGCTGAAACAAGCTGCCTGCCTACATTATGTCTTCCAGTGCGCTGTCATCACTCGAGAACTTTACACAGCCATCCATTTAATAACTATGAGTCTGCTTACTGCCATTTTATTTTAGCGATTCTGTAAGCTATATCTGTTTATTTGGATCTCCTTCGAATTCGATCAAGCAGCAAAACTTTGAGCATAGCACGCTCCATCGACCTTTGGATCTTTGGAAAGAGCCACAGTGACCGATCTTATTTCAGTTTCGTATGTCATAACAGGCAACACATACTGGTCAGTCACTATAATAATATAGTCTAGAAATTTCTCGGTATTTGGATTTTTTTACACAGGGTTATTTTCAATTAACCCAAGACCTCTTAGATAGCAATCTTAGTATAACATTTAGTTTTAAAACTTTTATGAAACCTCCATAGAAATTTGAACTATTTATTCAAAGTTGTCTGCTCAACTATTCAATTTGTATGAAAAGTCTAAGAAAAGTATTAGCATAGTTGTAGAACAATAGTTTTTCAAATTCATAATTACAATATTCACGCAAGAGGTATTGGGTAATTAGAAATAACCCATAAAAAATATTTTTTTTTATTTCTATCATTTCTTAGATCGATCTCCATGATCAACAAGCTAAGAAATTATCATAAGGTTAAAATTGTCCACTGAAGCCGTGATTATGTTACATTAGTAGGTTATTTCGTAGTAAAATATTATAATTTGTTTACTCTATGTAGATATCCTCGATTGGATATGCTGTTTCAATGAATTTTTGATAGAACCTTTGAAACGCTCTCCTGAAATAAAAAGACAACGATAAAACTTTACGATAAAGATATAAAATAAATAAACAAAGTTACAATTTACTTCATGTATAGAGTAAGTTCCCTAAATATGGACCAGTCTCGTAATATGGACCGCCGTTATATTTCGGTAATGTCTTGTTATCCGAGTGAAGTTAGTCGCATTTGATGCTGCCGTCCCGCACCGTTCCGCCAGTCATTCTTTTTTTTAACCAACTCACAGTGCAGGACGATACACGTTTATATTTTTGTGGACGCCATTTTAATGTTTTTGCAAAATTGATGTAATTTTTCGATATGTTTTGTAAGATACTGCTTTATTGATAACAATTACACGCTGATGGTTTATGTTTGAGAAACAGTATTGTATTGATAGTTTTTTCTCTTACAACGGGTTATAATATTTAAGTAGTCAATCTTTTTTATTACATTGATTTTAAATTTTTGGGACATAGTTTCATAAAATGGACCGCAGGTGGAGTTCTAAATATGTGCTAGTAAAAATAACTTCTAAAAATGTAACGCAGAGTGTGCTAGAGTCGATGGCATTCACTATGTGTGTGAATTTAGTCTTTTTAGAATATACTCTTTTTAGATTTGTATGTCACTGTATGATTAAATTTTGAAATTGTAACATAGTGATCCACATTTCACACCCTCTTTCTGTTATTTAAATTTATCTCGTTATCTAATACATCATTATATATTACATTTAGATCTCATAATTATAGTTCATTTAATTTGTAAACATGCTGTGATTTAAATATTACTATGGTTCATTTTAAATACCATAATAAAAACCTTATGGTCCATGTAGTACTACTATTTTGCAAAGACGTAATTTTATCATTTTTTTTTAAATTTTGTTAGAAAATTTGTTTGTGTTTGAAATAAGTATGCCTAGATGATCTGACTAATAATAAAAAGTCTGATTAAAATAAAACAAAACTGCATAGGTCCTATATTTTGTAATTTATTAAAAAATAACAATATGGTGGTCTATATTTAGGGAAATTACTCTACATTTAAATTTTTACTATGCCTAGATAAACTCGTTAAAAAGGTTGAGTTCATCAAAACCTTAAAGGATAGGTAAGGTATTAAATAGAATTAATAATGATAAGAAGAATAAAAAAGAGATCATAGCTTACCGCAGCTTGCGTGGTAAGGTCGATTACGCGTGTTAACTGACCTAAAGCACGGTCATTACTTGGATAGGTTTGATTGTTAGTGATATTTTTCTCGACCATTTCCGTGCTTCGCAAGCCACGTTAAGGCGTTGGTGCCGGTTGCGGTTTCACAACATGGCAGGTTGTTAAGCCGTGTCAGTTGTCTTACAGGCGGCTTGAAAAGCTTCTGACAGTGGGGTTCTCCATTAGCCATACGACCTTCACCAACTAATACCTTGCCCTCGTGTGTGGACTATGGCCTAATATCCTTGAGTTTGGGAAGAAATCCGTGCCCCGGAAATTAAGTAAATTAAGTAAATTTATTATTATTGGGGATTGTATTGTTGTAGTTGTTAAGTTGTAGTCTTACATATAGTGCCTTAAATATTCCGCCGTAATGGCATGCAAATCTTTAGTACCAAGGCACAGTATATATATTAGTACTAACGTAACCAAGGTGATGAATTAAACAAATTTAAATGATTATATAAAAAAGAAAAACACTAGTATAGTCCAAAATTAAAATGAGTAAAAACATTTCAAATTATTAATTAGAGAAAATTCACTTCAATAATAAAATAATAAGTTCATTGATTAATATAAGAGGACTAAATCAAAAATAACAGAAAACGAATCATTAATATTTGTTAACGACAAATAATAACAACATAGTAACATTATATTATTATAGATTTAAAACTAAATAATTGATCCTTTCAAATTCAGATCCTTGACTGCAGCAAAAACTTGACAAGTTTAGTATAAGCATTGTGACGAAATAATTAAGGTGTTTTTTAAAATTATGAAAATGTAGACTATTTTAGGATATTTTTTTTAAAATATTTTTTCTTTTAAATCATTTGTTATTTTTTTATGATTTTTCAAATGTAAAAAGTGATCACGTCACAGGCCCAAATAGTATGAAAAAAAGCTCTTAGTGTTATTACCCCACGACTATTAACCCAGATGAAGGGAAAAATAAACGCTATAATTTCAGGCGGGAAACTCTTGTTTTCATAGGTGCATTTTCGTAGTCGGGTTTTAGTTTTTTTAACTTTTATTTTTTACAGTACAATGTAATTACTTCTCCAAATCTAAGTAGGATTTACTTACCCCACTGCCTCGGCGACTGGCCTCGTGGACTCCGGACCTCGGAACACGTGACACGCGAACCGTTGCAAGGTCGGGTGCTTGGTGATAAAGCCCAGGTATCGGTGGTCGCGCGGGTGGAACGCGCAGAACGAAACGTTCTTTAACGAGTAGAAGTAATCGATACATGGGTTATTCCGGTTTCTCTGGAAGAGAAAAAGTAAAATTGGAATAAAAATAAATATATCTTAACCCTCGGTGGCTCGAGCATTGGTAGCGTAACGGCTAGGGCTGCTACCTCCTGTCTGGAAGGTACCTGCCACGTACCAATGTGTTTTCGAATTTCCATTTCATATGTGCGTTTATCCGACGCTCTTAGGGTGAAGGAAAACATCGTGAGGAAACCTGCACACGCCTGAAAAAAAAAACTCAAAGGTTGTGTATGAAGTCAACCGACCCGCACTTGGCCCGCGTGATCGTCTAACGCCTGATCTCCTTAATTCAGGGTAGGCTCGAGCCTCACGGTGGGGACGTATATGAGCTGATATGATGATAATCTTAACCACCGCCGTGACGTAAAGGTTAGTCCATTCGATTCACATCAGGAAGTAGCAGTTTCGATTTCTGGCAGTGTATAACTTTAAAACTCGGTTTGTTTGGCGTAAGGTAATTTTGTAACTCCGCTTTTCTACCTACTACCATATTATTAGATTTATTAGTCTCACTGTCTAACAACAATGTTAACAGCATTGATGTGTTCCGGCATGAAGATAAGGTAGCCAGTTCCCCATTGCGTTGGCGAATCCTGGTAGGATCGTTTTCATTTACCAATCCTTACTAATATTATAAATGGGAAAATGTGTTGCCTTTTCACGTTGCTTGTTACCTTTTCACGCTTCAGCACCTTGACCAAACTTGATGAAATTTGGCATGTAGGTAGCTTGCGTCATGGGGAAGGACATATACTACTTTTTATCCGATTTTTTTATATTCCGAGGGAACTGAGAAAATACTCTTTTTTAGGTAATTTCTTTAACATCGCAACGAAACAATAGATTGTTGTGGTTTCTTGCACAGAGATGATTTAGGGGGTATAAAATGACATAGTTTACTAATTAGCATATCCTGACATAGTTCCCCATTTTCACGCTCACGCACGTCGGCGTCACAACGGAGCAACGGATTAAAGTGATTTTTTGTATAGAATTGGTAGAAGGGGTGGGAAGTGACATACGTAGACTGCTAATCAGAATAGCCCGATATAGTTCCTGAGGGATCTGGAGAAAACTCATGTCCACGATCGCGAGCCACTTGCGGCTCGCGCAACACTCACCCTCTAAGAAATTAATGAAAACGATGTTCACGCGGGCGAAGCCGTGGGCAACGACTAGTTGTGATTAAAAAATATTTGCTAGTAAAAAAATAGTTGGGACTGAAAAATAACAAGCTCTTGAGTCAAGACATTCAGATACACAACTTGAAAGAAGTAGGCGTCATTTTAAAAATTATCCTGATAGGTTTTAATTCCGTGATTGGTAAGCACTTGACATTATGTCACCTAATAGTAAATAAAGATGATGTCGGATATGTAAGCGGGCTTACCAAGACTACCTAATACAATCCAAACTGGCTATTTATCTCCATGCCGGAATACATTTAGCTGTTAATTACTGATGATTGGCGGCAAGTTTTAGATAAGATGGTGGTAGCTGACCAGGTAGGCTTAAAAATGCCTTTTGTACCATACCAATACGAGTCTTACATGGCTAGACCCCAAGGGGAATGGAAATTGTGACGTCAAGTTGTAGAGCGATTGCACTAGCTACTCCACCACGGAGACGGGTACCCGGCTAGGTATATTTGGACTAGCTAATCCACCACGGAGACGGTTACCCGGTTAGGTATGTTTGGACTAGCTACTCCACCACGGAGGCAGTTACCCGGCTAGGTATGTTTAGACTAGCTACACCACCACGGAGGCGGTTACCCGGCTAGGTATATTTGGACTAGCTACTCCACCACGTAGACGGTTACCCGGCTAGGTATGTTTGGACTAGCTATTCCACCACGGAGGCGGTTACCCGGCTAGGTATGTTTGGAGTAGCTACTTCACCACGGAGACGGTAACCCGGCTAGGTATGTTTGCAATGAAACACGACTAGTCAATTTTGTTAATCAGGGTTGTAAAAACGGTATATCACTTTTTTAATTATTTTATACGTACATCAGGCTTCGACCGATCGACCATTCGTAGACCCTGGTCCGACACTTCCAGTATGCAAGGCTGCGCACCCGGCTCGCCACTGTTGTCACCTACAATTTTCTTTACAGCTTGGCAAACCACTCCGGTTCCTTTGTGAGCTAGAGTCTCAACTGATCCCATATACCTGTTTTTAAAATAAATAAATTTTAATGTTTGTATTTTGAAGCTACAATCGAGCGTGAAAAATACAAAATATATACAATACCCTAATAAATATCGCTCCCTTTTGACTTTTGCGTTTGCTGGGTCAAAATCATTGTAATCCATGTCAACTGCATAAGCTGACGGGAAAATTCCTTGTTGACCAGTTCTAAGATTAACTCCTGTAAAGAATTAACTATATCAGAGCATCTAAACCGATGAATCATCCAAACTTTATAAAAAAACCGTCCAAGTACGAGTCGGACACGCGCAAAGTAGTGTTCCATAGTTTTTTCAAAAAATCAATGTTTAATTTGTTAAACAAAATTATATTTGCCGTTGGTAATATAACATTTTGTATGGAAAATCTATAAACTTTTTTCAAAAATAACTGCACACCTAAGTTGGTTGACTATTACTCCTAAACTAAGAAAGTCTACTATATTAGTCTACTATAGTCTACGTGATTGTTTTCTTTTTAAGCTAAGCCGCAGACAGACGTACGGATAGACTATAAGACTATAAGGGTTCATTGTTGACTTCGAAACCCTAAAAATTCTGCCCTCGGCTTGGCTTGTGTGATATTGCGGATTAAGCCGTATATTTTATTTATCTTTCATTAATTATTTGATGCAGTATATTTAGCAGGCAGATCAGCTGCCTTCGATAGCATCTCTGGATAAATTATGAAGAAGAAGTGCACTCGAAGAGTTATATGAGACATGAGGCATTAGTCCCAAATGGGGTATATACGGCCTGAGTGCTTTTGGACTACATGCCAGCTGCAGAAGTTTAGATGAAGTCTTCTTGCAGTTGGTACAACTGCATCGAAACTGCCGATTGACTGCGCATTTTCGATGCATAAACATGAATATTAAAAAATTCTTCATTAACATAAAACTAACCTTCACACCACAAGTCGTCAGCCTCTTTCTGCACATAGATTGGATCTCCTATTTCGACTTCGATCTCATCGTGGTGTCTGGGATTGAATTTGTGAAGACCTCTATGGGTGGCCTCTAGCATCTCCAGTTGGCTATGGGGCACTGTCGTCATATTTCCCACGAAGTTGATACCGCTGATGCTGCATGTTGATGATGGCGACGCTAAACAGACATTGTTAAGTATAATGGGTTAGTATATCATTCAATTAAAATATTGATCATCATCCAGTATTAGTCTTCTGTAGGATATAGGTCGAGACACCAAAAGCACTAGTACGGTATAAGCAAGGCTGGGAAAAATGTACGTTAAGTAGTAATGGAATAACTAAATCACGAGCAAAGTATTTAAAATATATATAAAAAATATTATTCTTAAATTTATTGTAAACAAAAAACTATCATCAGTCACTTGACTTATGTCTGGAAGCTGTAACCAGTTGGTATTTCATTTTTCAAGCTAGGAATTTTAACTCGAGGTCACTGTAGAAAGTTACAGACTAATTAGTAATCTGTGGTTACAGTGAGAAACGGGCGATTAAGCGAGAGTTGAGAGTAATTATTACTCCCTCGTTGTATTCTGTAACGAAATTTAAAAAGAAAATGCCCTTATCTATATTTTTCACTAAATATGCATTTTTCTCTGAATGTATTTTCCAGCGCAACCTATTTTATGCATACTAATTGCAAAATACTTTTTAGTAGAATAAAATACACATTTCACACGGGCATTTAAAACATAAATACAAAATACGTATTTTTATTTAAAAATTCAAATACAGCCAGCTCTAAATCAACTTCAGTACTGGCTTTGTCTAGCAGTCAGAATTTATAATTCTACATGTGAACTTATTTAAAATTAGCAAGTTTTCTTAATTATTTACTGACTAGTCGAACTGCTGGTCCTGTGAATTAGAAAGGTGCTAGATCATGGCTTGTGGGTTCCGTCAGAACTCACGTTCTTGTGATGATGTTTCTTTATTCTGTGTCTGGGTGTACCTATATTACCAGTCTCTGATTCCTAGTTAGTAGTTCATAGTTCTTGTTTATGGCTAGATGATCATATTATAACATGTCAATGTTACTTTTTGATAGATTATGGCGAGCTTAAGTTACCAAAAGTGCTATTCGATCCATAAATATATTATTGTCATAATCTACGAAATCAAAAAAACAAAAACTCACCATTTTGTTGCAGCTGTGTGGGTGATATACTTTTGGGGCCAGTGTCGATTGGCGAGTGAGCAGTACTGTGACCGCTGTCGACATCTCCCAGACTCTGTAGCCTCTCAGAATCTGGGCTGGAGTCTTCGTCAAGAAGATATCCGCATTTGAGCACCAGAAGAGGCCTGCCTTGAGCACCGCCGCCTGGCCGGATTAGCAGACCAGCTAAAGCACCAAGTTCATCAGCTAACGAAGCAGGCTGGCCACAAGGTATTACTGTAGCTGAAAATTTAATTTTAACAGTATTAGACATTACAATTTAAATGGCATGAAGATGTCTAGTTTATAATGATGGTATTTGTTAAAAGTATCATTTGAAGCAGTTAGGAAATTATCTAGTTCTGTATATACAAGATATCTACACTTTAGAAATTCCCTAGCATTTTTTGATAAAAAATAATAAAATTAAAATGAGTGTTGTCATCAAATAATATTGTGATATTCTATGGCTAAAATTAACATCTTAGAGCGATGACTTCAACATTGACCTACTTTCATTTAAAAATTCGTCTATCTATTTTCGTCATTTGAGTTGAATTTCACTGAAAACAAAAATTGTTATTTAATAATGCAAAATATTTGATTTAAACGTACAAGTTACTAAAAAGTTTTCTCCGTAGATTTGTTTTAGTCATTATAACTCTATATTTAGCAATCGCTGATGCACAGATTATTTACGAGCATAAATTTATAAACAATGAATACTTTCGCGTTGCAGAGTATCTTAGTAAGTTAATTGATCTTAATAAATAAGATGATTGTTTTAAAGGAGCAAGAAAGGCTTACTTACATTTTCTGTTTTTTTGGGATTCCAGAAAGCTTCTTTTGCCATTTGTTTACAATGTATATAGTCACATCATAGAGAATTTAAGTAAATTACTAGTTGTTCTTAGATGGTTATTTTGAAATGACAAGAAAGCCTACTTACATTTTCTGTTTTTTCAGGATTTCAGGAAGTTTTTTTCCTTCTTCTTTCGCCATTGGTTAACAATGAATACTTTCGCGATGCAGAACATCTAGTAAATTAATGGTTGTTCTTAGATGATTATATTAAAGGAGCAAGAAAGGCTTACTTACATTTTCTGTTTTTTGGTATTTCAGGAAGCTTGTTCCTTCTTTCTCCGTTGGTAAAAAAATATTACTATCCCGTCACATCTTAGTAAATTAATGGTTGTTTTGAGACGATTGTTTTAGAATAGCAAGGAATGCTTACTTACATTTTCTGTTTATTGGCATTTCAGGAAGCTTTCTCCTCCTTCTTTCGCCGTTGGTAAACAAGAAACATTGTTGCATCGCAGGGCATCTTAGTAAATTAATGGTTGGTCTTTGAAGATTGTTTTATAATAACAAAAAATGCCATTACTTACATTTTCTATTTTTTGGGATTTCAGGAAGTTTTCTCCTTCTTCTTTCGCCGTTAGTGAAAGTCTGGTGGCGAGGGCTCCGCGGCAGGTCGGATGGATCGGGTGGTGGGCCGGGCGAGGCGCCCTCCGCGGCCACCTCCACACCACTTGCCTCCGCATCTTCGGCGCAGCCTCGTTCATCTTCTGCACTACCTTCACTCTTCGAAGATGGCGATTCATCTTCCAGTCCCACATTTGGCACTAATCTACAAAAGAAGTTATTCTTAAAGTACAAATTTTCATATGTAATACCTAATGCAATTACATCTAAGTGATCTCCATTCTCTATTACGCCTTCAACGATTTGCTCACGTGACAAATTAGCACCAGTTGCGGTAAATTCATCTAAGTTCACAGCAACTAATGAGTCTATAAAGCGGAACTAGTTAGATAAAACAAAACTTACGAATAAAAAGGCGTGGGCGCCTTTATATGTTGTGGTAATTTATCGAATACTCGGCGAAATTCTTCAAATTCGCTGTCAGCCATGTCGCTTACACCTGATTCTGAGATAAAAAGTGCATCGCATGCGCGATCGCTGCCTCACAGTTATATCGACCCGTAGGAGCAGGGTCTTAATGAATGACACGCAGTTGGCGCATGCCCGAATACACGCAGACAGTCTTTCCACCCTCCTCGCCTCATAGCGCGGCGCGGCGGTACGCAAGCGTAATATTCCTCCCTTATAAACGTTGATAGGTACAAGGGAAAACCTAATATGACTAATGCAGGCAATATAGGGATATCATTGTCTATTCACTTTTTTATTTCTTAGATAGTACCTTTTTAATAATTTTAGTTGTAAATTTTTATTTTAGTTGTTAATTTTTACTTTTATTTATTACCTAAGTAATCTGAAATATATTCAGCTTAGGCTCCTCTTTCTTCTTGTCGTTTTAGTTCATTTGAGCTCATATAGATGTCGCATTTTACTTTATTTCATAATATTTAGTACCATATATTGATTTCTTTATTATTTAAGGTTTTTTACAGCCTTGAATATCAGTGACAATCAGAATATAAAACGATTTGTTGTACTTAGATTATTTCATGTTATAATTTACAGATATGTCGGTACGGTATGACGCATTAACTTGAAAACTTTTGCCGAAGGAAAAAATACCTCCCCACACTAACCGTCGTTGTATAGTATAATATAGTTCACAAACCCATTTTTTTTACAAATTGCCCCTAACGGATTCTATCAGAGTTCTCATTAACTTCTCAGCTGTTCATTTAATACGAGTAGTTTAATTTTTTAAACGAGTTCAATAAAAGAGGAGGTTCTATGTTCGACTGTATATTTTTTTTAAATGTACACCGATTCACCGATTTCTCCTTCAATTGTGGACCGATTTTCAATTTTTTTTTTATTCGAAAGATTATACTTCCGAGGGGGTCCCATTGTCACCAAGTCAGGATCTGATGATGGGATCCCAGGGAAATCGGGGGCAACCCTCAAATTTTAAAGGCGCTAATTACGTTATTCATATGTTTTCTAAAGCTATTAAAATACTTGCGTCTGTTAGTCATAATCTCATGTTGATAAGCTGATGTAGGAAGGTACAACTCCTTAACGGTTAGGAGTTGGAGGAAAATTATTTTTAATGTTATACAAAGATATATACGTAGGTATGCATAGACCAATAGTTGTAGGTTATTCAGATGAGCTGATGACGATTTAACTCCTTAACTTTCATGCTGCTGAGATGATGATGGAAGCCACAGGACTCGAAACACATTTATTATGATTTGAAAATTCCCATTGGTGAGTATAAGTGATTGGGTTTAACGTTGTTAGATAGATAGCATTATCACTAAAAATAAAGAAAATAAAAAATTAAACTTTTTTATCGGCCTGTTATTACGTCAATTAAATACTAGCTGTCTAGGCGAACTTCGTACCGCCTTATACTACACTACACTATAAAGTGATGAAATAAAATCTGTCACAATTTTTTTAGGGTACCTTTCTTACATGGTACAGTAGGGGTGACATTTTTGTTTACGTACCTTATCGTTTGGGGTATTAATAAAATGCCCTTTCAAAATTACTTTATTAAAATTACAAATATCATTTTTATGTTAAATTATTACTTTTAGTACAGTACAGTAAAGTTTTTAAGTGGTGATTTTGTTGAAATTTCATGTCCCCAACCCCTACCAGCAGAGCTAAACCGCTATTTCAGAAAATATGAAAAGTATTGAAAAAAGTAGGGCATACAAAGAATTTAGAAGAAAAATATCACGGCCAAGTAGACTTTCTTATTATTTCAGGAAAAATCGGAATAAGGTACCTCTCATACAAACCCAGTTTGTTTGTTAATTATTCGCAAAAATAGCTTCAACAATTTTAATGAAACTTTGTAAATGAAGTTTAATAATAACATACTACACTGGGTAGTTCATTATTTCAGGAATAATCTGAACAAAAAACTTCCCATACAAATCCAAATTATTTATAAATATTTCATCAATGTGGTTCGAAGAAGCGCCGGCAGATGCTATCAGGCTCCGAATCCAAAAGACGGAACTGAGGGCCTCATAAGAAGGCTCAAGGTCACCTAAAGGGCAATGGAGCATGCTATGCTCGGAGTTTCTCTGCGTGATCGCATCAAAACGAGATCTGTAGGAGAACCAAAGTAACCGACTTAGCTCTCAGAATTGCTAAATTTAAGTGGCAGTGGGCGGGGCACATAGCTCTTAGAACAGATGGCCGTTCGAGCAGTGTACGCGCACCGGAAAACTGGTAGGCGTGGCACTTGGTGGACCGATGACCTGGTGAAGGTCACGGAACCTTACATCGTGGATATGAGGCTTTTGTCCCGCAGCAGTGGACGTCCTTCCGCTGACATGCTGATGATGATGATTTCATCAAATCTTGTACAACTTTATTCTTAGCTACCAAGTAAGCGAAATGTTAATTGTTGATTTGTGTATGCCCGACTTCGCTTCATGACAAAAGCTTCGCGAGATAGTATGCACAGCGTGGCTGTACAATTTATTTCTAAGTTCATTTATTTTTAGAATCTAAAATCAGTCAGGAATTGTAAGGAAACCCATTGGGGATCTTGTTTGCAAAGGGTGGCGCCTTCATCCTGGCGCAGACCGAGGGCGCACGTCTGGAGAGGAAAGTCAACACTCTAAGCTTCTTGCGCTCTTACTGGCGACCTCATGGAGCATGGTATGAGGCACTTTCACCTACTAACTTGTTTACAAACCCCCATAATGACTAAATTCAGCACAAATTAGTTCATGTGGACTACTAACACTGTTGTATTGGACTGACAATATATTTTACTGTTACGTAGTAGGTAAGAGAATAGTATAAATCAGGGGTGTCCAATATAATTTAGTGAAGAGCCAGGTTTAGGATTTTTATAGCCGCAACGGGCCAAAGGAAATGTCCAATAGTAAAATGAATTTTTAGTAAAACAAAACAGTTTTTTTTTAGTTATTTACTTTAGGAGTAAGAGTCACTTTAAAAAACCTACCTAATGCGATGACTGACACCTCTTTTGTTTTCACAATGCATCTATTGTCTATATCTTTGTTCTACTATTAGATGGCTTAAAATTTAACTAGTTCGTGGGCCAGATGAAGTGCCTTCGCAGGCCGGAAGGTGGCAGTCAGGTATAGGTAAATTTCAAAAATGGACATTATTATTTTAATCCGTCATAAAGCCCTAATAGGGTATTAATCTCATATATTTTTACCACTGATGGAGACTTTAAAGTTAATTAATAAGACTCGGTCCATCTAACCAGAGGTACTGGGTTCAAATCTGGACGGCCAATGTACCAATGAGTTTTTCAAAAAAAAAACTTACGTACATATACATACCGATTGCTTTAACGGTGAAGGAAAACATCGTGAGGAAACCTGCACACGCCTGCGAAGAAACTCGAAGGTTGTGTGTGAAGTCGACCAACCCGCACTGGGCCCGCGTGGTCGACTAAGGCCTAATCGCCCTGATTCAGGGTAGGCTCGAGCCCCTCGGTGGGGACGTATATGAGCTGATATAATAATAAGACTTTTATGCAATTGATTATTGTCTCTTCTGTTCAGCTAATAATAAGTTTACCCCGCGAATATTTTAACACAATATCAATAATACATAATTTTTAGTATCACAGTTCTATTTAATTCAATAACTTATTTTCAGAGCATTTCTAATAGGTTACTTAACACGTTAACATTCACGCCAACGCACATTAAGTTATTTAAGTACGTAATTTTTTTGTAATCTAACAATCAGATAAGTACATAGTCTTCTTTTATATAATGATCTATAATTAAAATAAAAGAAATATGATGTGCGCGAGCCTGGAAATTAGTTTTACTTAGATCCACCGGGAGCTGTCTTAGGCTATGCTAATTAGTAGACTATGTTATTTCCCACCCCCTCAACTATCTCTTAGCAAAAAATCACAACAAAACATTGCTCCATAACGATATTAAAAAAAAAACAAAAAAAGGCTTTTTTTAGTTTCCTCAGCAATTGCACCCGACTATGCTATTTTAACAAGAGAAGCCTATGTCCTTTCCCGTGACACAAGCTACCTCCATGCCAAATTTCGTCAAGATTGGTTGAGGTGTTAAAGCGTGAAATGGTAACAAACTAACAAACATATTTACAATATTAAGTAAAGATAGGTTTTTTTTTCCACATTTGTTCGTTTTGGTCTAAGAATACTCGCTAGAATAAGCTCTTTCATTTGAGCTATCTCTTACTTAATTTAGTCGAGCAAGAGGGAAGCTAGTGGCTAGGTGTGAATACATATTCAATGCGCTCATTCTCAAACACCTCGCAACCTCGATGTCCATGCGGCGGCGGCGGAGCCGCGGGAAAAAGCTAGTGTTAAGTAAAAATTTTAGTGTATTTAAGATATAAATATCGCATATATATAGCCGTCCGCACGCGGCTATACCCGCGTTGTTTTAGATTTTCCCGTCGAAATAACACGTTATCCTGGAGTAAAAAATAGCCTATGTCGTATTCCAAGACCTAACCTAATATTTGTGCCAAGTTTCATCCCGATCCGTCCAGTGGTTTAAGCGTGAAAGAGTAACAAACATTCATACATACAAATAGTAGGATACGAAAAATTACAATTACTTTGGTCAACTTTGGTAGTTTTCGGCCAATAAACAAGCACTGAAGTATCACAGTTTCTTGTGCATCTTGGGTTTATATCTTAAGAGTCTCCAGGAGGCTCGAGTTTCCATACAAACGTAGTTCAGCTTTAATACAAAAACTACATGCCGGATTGAATCCAAACTTGGTAAATATATTGAGTAGACGTATATCGATGTTTGTAATTAGTTTTCATAGTAGTAAATTTTAACGTAACTAAACGATGGCTTAAAATTAGTTTTGTACTGAAAGTTTGAAACTGCTCTTATTTTTTTTTTTCGTTTTATATTAGTACATCGAAAAGTAATTACAAACATCGGTATGTGTCTCCTCAATATATTTGCAAAGTTTGGATTCAATCCGGCATGTGGTTTTTGTATCAAAGCGGAACTACGTTTGTATGGAAACTCGAGCCTCCTGGCGGCCCTTAAGCAGTTTTGAATAGGTTATACGGATGCCGTTTTACAAACATGCATATTATTATCTTACACTTTATTGCTTGTAATCTGCTTATTTGGTGGTCTGCCAAATTCTATATTACGGACACGACATGTGAGTGACCTAACACAAAGACAGGTAGTTGGTAATCATAAAAACATTTTATTTGATACAAGCTTTTGGACATAGTTTTTAGGACGATCATTGAGGGTGAGTGGATCGTGGAGAATCGGGCTGTTCTGATTAGCAGTCTAAGTCATTTCCCACTCCCTCAACCATCTCTGTTCAAAAAATCACATCCGTAGCGATCTTAAAGAACAGAACCAAAAAAAGACGATTTTTCCGTTCAGTCAGGAACTGCATCGGACTATGCTATTTTCACGGGATAAAAAGTAGCCTATGTCCTTCCCCGTGACACAGACTACCTGCATGCGAAATTTTCATCAAGATTGGCCAAAGTGTTGAAGCGTGAAAAGGTAACAAAGAAATAAACAATCAAACAAACATATTTTCACATTTAAAATATTAGCAGGGATACACACATCAACTTTGCTTAGGGATATTTTTAGACTTATCATACAAAACAAGTATTTAAAAAAAAAAATTATTTAAAATAGGTGTAAATTACACTTTTTTATATAGTCATAATAAATATAAACAATGTTATTTGTGAAGGATCTTTGTAATAATAATTTGATAATAATTCAACCCTTGATATAAAGCAGATGATGTCATTAGAACATGAAACAATATGACATGAAAAGTTATACATAAAAATCATTGAATGTCATTCATGCCTTTAACAAGAGTAGGCCAGTTCACACGGACAACACCCGATCACGAGTATAACGCGAGAGTCAGCCATCGCTCCCGTCAACCATATTCCATGTTATTGGAAAAAAAAATACGTAGTACATGTATAAGGTTGAAACTTGTAACCCTCCTTTTTTCGAATATCATTCTTTTCCCAAGGAGTTGTACCCAGACCAATATTTTGGCAGAGGCCTCAATTAACATGTACACCTGAGTGCTCTCTGAGACCTTGAGAAAAACCTCCATCTGGAGGTTTAGTTAAATTAGTGGTTAAATTACTGATTGGGAGCGAGACCTGTCTTAGTAGGCCAAAAAAGGGTAGAGCTATTAGGGGACTTAAGTTAGAATATTCTCGGGGCCGGGGCCTCGATAACCTACACTAATACTCAGTGCGACTTTCACTATTATAAGTGATTAGGTTGAAACGGGATTTAAGTTCTCTAAATAGGTATCATCATCATCATCATATCAGCCGAAGGAAGTCCACTGCTGGACATAGGCCTCCCCCAAGGATCTCCACGACGACCGGTTCTGCGCTGCCTGCATGCAGCGGCTTCCCGCGACGTTATATTAAATAGGTATACGTAGCTGCAATTCAGACTTCAGAAGGTGAGGAGGTATTGAAATACCCGGGTGTAGGGCCGGAGCGAATATCCAGTCAAGGGACGAAGTAGTCAAAATTTTCCAAGTAAATAAAAAAAAACATCCAGATGAAGGTTTTTTTCAACGTCTCGGAGAGCATTCAGGTGTACATGTTAATTGAGGCCTTTGCCACAGTCTACCGGACAGTAGAATTCTGCCAATGGGAGAAAACCCCGAGCCTTAGTTAGTTTTTGGAACGATGTCGATCCCGCAAGTCGTCCAGCACTAACAGCGACTATGAAGGTGTGAGCGGCAGCCGTCATCTACTTTGAAAGTAACCTTGGTAGATTTGGAAGAATACTTGGGGCGGAGACCTAATGCGTAGTTCAGTCGAAAATGTGCTTCCACAAGCTGGCTCGCAAAAATCCAAATAAAATTATTTCACTAGCAGAATAAAAAAAATCAATTTATTGCCCTGGGCCTTGCATTTATTTTCCTTAGGAAAAGAGTGATACTCGAAAAAACGAGGGTTACAAACTTTTGAGATAAGCTAATGCCTATTTACTCTCTCAGTGCATGCTTGGTTTTTAACGATATTTAGAAACATAACTCTAATTAGTATCTATATTTTTCGAACTTTCACCAAAAACAATGCTCTTTAGTAAGTACACTGCTCAGCATTGCCTAGGGATATTTTAAAAATTGTAATGCAAAACATGGTTTGTTAAAAAGCTATTAAAAAATAATTAGGACATGTGCAGTACAGGGTATAAAAACTGCTGATGGACAAATTTTATATTTACGAGTACCTTCTCAGTTCTTATAAACATGGGTTAAACTAATTTCATACAATCCGTGCCATACTCTTTTAATATAACATTACTATTATCATTTTTCGTGCGCTTTTTTTTAAAAAAAAACCACTCAAAACTAAATTAATTTAGAAGAACTGAGAGGGTAAATAGGTAATTGCTTATCTCGAAAGTTTCAACCATATACTTGTACATGTACTACGTATTTTTTTATAGTTCTTCCAAAAACCTAGTTTTGTATGAAAAGTCTAAAAATGTCCCTAAGCAAAGTTGATGTGTGTATCCTTACTAATATTATGAACTAGCTTTTGCCCGCGGCTTCGCCCACGTGGACATAGCTTTTATGACCCTTTTTGAGGGTGAGTGGTGCGCGAGCCGCAATCAGCTCGCAAGCGTGGACATGAGTTTTCTCCAGGTACCTCAGGAACTGTATCGGGCTATTCAGATTAGCAGTCTTTGTCACTTCCCACCCCCTCAACAAATTCTATACAAAAAATCACTTTAATCCGTTGCTCCGTTGCGACGCCACCGACGTGCGCGAGCGTAGAAAACAGTTGTCCCCAGATCCCTCGGGAACTATGTCAGGATATACTTATTAGTAAATTATATCATTTTCCACCTCATCTCTGTGCTAAAAATCACACCAATCTATTTTTTCGTTACGATTTTATATAAAACGAACAAAGAGTATTGTTTTAGTTTCCTCAGGAACTGTATCGGGCTATGATAATTTCCTCAGATAAAAGGTTGACTATTTCATTCCCAGTGATACAGGCTACCTGCATGCCAAATTTCATCAAGATTGATAGAGGTGTTGAAGTGTGAATAGGTAACAAACAAACACATTTTCACATTTATAATATTAAGTAAGGATTTCTAAATCTTAATTGAAATATAGAGCGTCAGTGACAAAACGGTTAGGGCCACTACCTCCTGTCCGGAAGGCCGTGGTTCGAATCCTGCCACTTATCAATATCTATACGAATATCGAATGCATACTGGTATGTACGTTTATCCGACGCTCTTACGGTGAGAAAAACATCGTGAGGAAACCTGCACACGCCTTCGAAGAAATTCGAAGCTTATGTGTGAAGTCAATCAACCCGCAATGGGCCCGCGTGATCGTCTAAGGCCAGATCGCCCTAACTCAGGGCAGGTTGAGCCCCTTGGTGGGGACGTATATAAACTGATATAATGAAATAACATATATAGGTACCTATATTATCAAAAAACTAATTCAAATCATTATAGGTATCAATCTAGTAATAAAATTTCCTAAAAATATTAATATGGGTCAAATACTCGAGTCGTATTAGCTCCAAAGGAGCCCAAGACGCACTTCTCGTTGCCGCGCTGGATGGCAAAAGACAACCTTAGCAGCAGGTAGGACCTCACGTCACATCTCCTCTCTCGAAGGCGAAGGCCAATCTCCTTTGTGAAGGCAAAGGCCTCTGAGGGTTCAGCAGCCGGTTGTCTCACAGACCAGCGGCACAAAGCAGTAATTTGCCTCCAAGACCGAGTACTTATTATGCTTCTTTCTCGCCGAAAATTGAGCAGCAGTACCGTACAGTGAGGCAGAAAAAGTGGCTTCCCAAAGCAGACACGTTCCTCTCTGCCATAGCACCTGTTTAAACCCTCCAGCCTTTTGCCATCAGATCAACTAAAGCCCGGCCGGCGGCTGCATCAAAGATGGAATATTCCATCTGGCCGAGACCAGTGCCCTCCGAATGAGGTCATTAAGGAATTGGTGACGTGGGAATCTTCACAAACACGACTGCAACTCAGAGAGTGATGGCCAATTGCCTCCGCCGTGGACCCGCAAATACATTGATGAGGTTCACAGATATTGATATTGCAGGCGGAGAGCAACTGCCACATGCAAATAGTCGCCGTCAGAAGAGTTCCCATATCTGTGCCTCCTGTTAAAAGAAGCTAAACTCGATTTATGTGTTTTTAATTTTTTTACACCATTGCAATCTATAAAAAAATACCTATCTGTTCGTCTATAAAACACATCGCTAAGTGCCATAGTTCCAGAGAGTTGTGTAAAAAGCGTATGCTGAAAAATACATAAAAGAAATCCACTCAAAAGTATGAAATAATATTTTAATATTTTAACACAACTTAAGCGCGTTTTATTATTCCTGCAGTGCCATCTATTGACATTTTGCTGCTATGATTATAATGTGTGGTATGTGTAGCTTATATGTTGAAAAAGTACTCTATATTTATTATTGTAAGTATCGATAAATAATTTCCCACGGGACCTCTTTAGTTTTCCGGGATAAAGAATACCCGACTATACAATGATGGTCAAAAAACCCCATCCCAATGTAAAGGTTTCATATTGTTACGTTGAGTCATTCTAAAGATACAATTTTTTGCATTCCTGTAGGAACCCTAATTTTTTTGGGATTCACAATGTCCCAGTTTTAGTTCGCGATAAGGGTATCAACGTGTAAAATTTGATTGTAATAGGTCAAGCCACATTTGCGAGGTGAGCCATACTATAAATGAATACTTTTGATTTTCCCGCGGGATCTCTTGAATTTTCCGGGATAAAAAGTATCCTATATGTTAACCAGGGCTATAAGGAACCACCATACAAAATTTCATCAAAATCGGCCTGGTAGTTTTTGCGTGATGCGCGAACATACAGACAGACAGACAGACAGACAGACAGACAGACAGACAAAAATTCCAAAAGTTGTTGTTTTGGCCTCTGTATCGTTAGTAATGTCCACCACAAACAAGCATATTTTCCAAAAATATTTCATGTACAGACACGGCCCCGTTACAGTTTTATTATATTAATAGATGTGAAACTATGTTTGTTTGATTGTTTATTTGTTTGTTACCTTTTCACGCTTCAACACCTTGCCCATGAAATTTGGCATGCAGGTAGCCTGTACCACGGGGAAGGACATAGACCACTTTTTATTACGTGAAAATAGCATAATCCGATGCAGTTCCTGAGGGAAACTGAAAAAAAAATCCCTTTTTTGGATGATTTCTTTAACATGACAACGGGGCAATAGATTGTCGTTATTTTATGCACAGAAATTTTCGAGGGGATGAGAATTAAATATAGACTACTAGTAAGCATACCCCGAGACAGTTCTCAGGGATCTAGGGACAACTCATTTCCAGGCTCGCGCGTCGGCAGGCGTCGCAACGGAGTAACGGTTTGACGTGATTTTTTGCACAGAAATAGTGGAAGGGGTGAGAAGTGACACAGACTGCTAATCGGAATAGCCCGATATAGTTTCCGAGGGATCTGGAGTAAACTGCTGTCTACGCTCGCGAGCCACTTGTAGCTCACGCACAACTCAACCTCAAAGACAGCCATAAAAACGATGCCCACGCGAGCGAAACTGCGGGCAAAAGCTAGTAAATTATAGCTAAGAACCACCTCGATCATGTCACCTTTAAAAAAATGCACTTAAATCGTTTAGGAACTACGATTGCGCAGACAGATACACACGTTAAAATTACTTTTTGCGTCAGAGTTTAAAAAAAATGCTTTATGAAGTCACACAGTTTGTTTTTAAAATTCTGCTATATCTAAATCATAAATACGAACAAAGGGAACAAATCACTTCATGCTGATAAATAAAACGTTGAATGAAGCAGCAGTTTGAGAGGCATATTTGACAGCGTCTCCGAGGAAATTGAATTAAAAGCTTTGCTTGGTGCCGCAGCAGCTCAGAGAGTAAATACAAATATACAAATTCAGTTCCTAGTATCGAATTTCAGAGCATCGAATGCTCACACCGTCGAAATACACACCAAAAGACACACATTAAATTTACTTATAGATATTGAAGGATCTAATATGATTACTTAATTATTATTAAAAACCGGCCAAGTGCGAGTGGGGTTCAGTAGCATCGTACAAAAAAATCACGAATCTTGTTTGGGTTTTATTTATAATTTCATATTATTATTATTTATAGCGGCAATAGAAACACACCACACTCTGTGAAAATTTCAACTGTCTACCTATATTCACAAAATAAAGCTCGCTGACGGACAGCGAAGGCTTATCAATAGGATCCCGTAAGCACCCTTTGAGTCATCATACCTTTGGGTATGAAACCCTATTTTTTTTTTACTTTAAAGCGACCGAGCACAGCAGCCAGGGAATAAATAAAGTATAGTCAGTAGAATAAAACAATTTTAATTTTACGCGAAGCGTTGGTGACGTAATGGCAAGGGCTGCTACCTCCTCTCCGGGAGGTCGTGGTTCGAATCTTGCCACGTATCAATGTGTTTACGAATTTCGGTTTCATATGTACGTTTATCCGACGCTCTTACAGTGAAGCTTTTGCAGTGACGCTCTTACATCGTGTGAAAACCTGTACTGCACACGCCTGCGAAGAAACTCGAAGGTTGTGTGTGAAGTTGACCAATCCGCACTGGGCTCGCGTAAGTAACTAGTATTTCATCTGTACCCGGGTGCTTGAGTAAAGCCCGATCGTACTAATTCAGGGTAGGCTCAAGCCCCTCGGTGGGGACGCATATGACCTTATATGATTATGAATTTTACCCAAAATGTGTTACGTGTACCTTTAGTGCTAAATTGAAATCATGTTTGCCAAAAACCACCTATCCGTCCGTCTGTCACGCTTTCCTTAGCGGTTAAAGCAATTTTCCGATTGACATAAAATTTAGAAATTAATAGTTTAATTATAATTTGTTGATGGGTTCTGAGCAGCTTTTTTAGGGTAGTAGCACTATCGTTAACAAGTCATAAATGTCCCCACTACTGAGGCAAAGTATATATATTAGTACTAACATACAGTATGGACACTCCCTGCCGCGCACCGCCTCGTCACCCAGATTGATACAGATTGTTTACAGTTTGGTCGTCGAGTATAGGATTTCGTCGCCATTTTGTGTGTTCCGTCATTCCTTTTTTTAAAATGTAATTTCGAGCCTGTTGTATGAAGTGTCCAGGGTGTGACTGAGGCAAGAGTCTCTTCCCAAACTCGGGAAGGTTAGACCATACTCCACACACGGGGGCCAAGTCCGGGTTGGTGGAGGTTGTAAGGCTAGTGGCGAACCCCACTGTCAGAAATTTTCCAAGCCAACTATTAGACATCTGACACAACTTAACGACTGCCGTCTAGTGATTGCAGCCAGCACCAATTGCAGAAGCACGGAAACGGTCGAGAGGTAGTGAGTTTCTTTCAGATCAGTCAACCTGCGTGATCGACCCAAATACGCAAGTGACAGTTCTATGTCACGACCGCTTCAGGTGCCATATTATAACAAAAAAAAACGCCAAATTTTTATAATTAAAATAACAAATGTAATTGGCCATCGTCACTTATGAGATGTAGTCAAACGCACTCAAATTTTCATTTAAAAAAATCTCCAAATTAGCTTTTTCGATTTTGATGAAGGTTTTGAAGTTGTATCTATTATTGATGTTCTACTAAGTGAATTTGTAAATCGCAGGACACATTCATATTTAACAATTCGTTTTACTTTTTCGGCATCATCGTCACTTACCATCAGGTGAGATGATGCCAACAACTAACCAATTGCGAATAAAAAAAAATGTTATATTTATGTCTACAATTCAACTACAAGTATTTACTTTCATTTCATTATGACCGTCCGATGCAGCGTGCTTGCTATCTTATATTGGGTGTACAGTGTTTGATACACAGCATTTCGGTAACTAAGTACGCATATCCACCACATATCCACTGTACCTATACAACGTTTATTAGAAACACGTTTAACTTTTTTGAAATAACGATCTCCTTGAAAAATTTAAATTTGATTAGTTTTATCGTTTATAATCATTATAAACGACAAAACGGGAAGCCGCTAATGCGGGCAGAGCAGTACCGGTCATTGCGGAAATCTTAGGGGAGACCTCTGTCAAGCAGTGGAAGTCCTTCAGCTGATATGATATGACGATGAACCATAATAAATAGAGGTTGATTAGATGATGACAATAAACAAGGTGAACATGGGCGAATTTTTATTTATCCACAACTTAGCTCTTGGCATCATCTCACCTGACAGTAAGTGAGGATGATACCGGAGGTGTAACCAGGCTAACAAAGATTACCTTAAGCAAAAGGGGATCTTGAACAATATATGATATTGACAGATTACAGGGTTCCCTATTCATTTTAACCTGATATCCATTGGTTCAATTATTGTTCAGGTCAAAGGCATTAGATTTTATTCTACTACTTTTGAATAAACGTTAAAGACGAATTTACTATAATTAAAGAAGAATTACATTTAAAATGATTGTATGGAGTGTCTAAAAATTGTTGATGTTTATTTAAAATGTTTGTTGCCTTTGACCTGAACCAACCAAAAAAAGACCAACGGATATCAAGTCAAAAAACAGAGTGTAGTGCAATTTTGATCCATACGCATATGGCATAAGAACGGTACAAAGTCTATAGTGTCTAGCTTGATGTGCTGGCCTCTGTACATACCATTCAACATTTTATTGTATAGTTCACCTATATTTTTGGAGGAATCTAAAACGTCCCCCATGTAGACATGTCATGATGATTATCACAAAGCGTACTCAGATGGTATTCATTCAGGGCCCACGACACGTCACGCTAGCTGAGATCACAGAGGGTGCACGGCTCGTTACACCGGGCAATTAGCCTACAGGGACCAAGTTTCTGACGGACCTGGAACAAGCAAGTCTAAATATTTTAAGAGTATACGATGAGTTCGTTACGAAAATTTAACTTTCAATGACTGACTTGTTGGTTCAGCGGTCTAGCCTGCGTCGTGGGTTCGATCCCCACCCAGGGCAAATATTCGTGTGACAAACAGGTTTGTTACCTGCGTCTGGGTGTTTATTGTCTATAACCTAGACGACCAAGGGTTGCTCGGAGTTTTATATACATCTAAACTAAAAATATTCTTTTTTGTTTGAAAACGGATTGTTTTAAGAAAGGTGGCATTCTTCTCTAAATAGACTTGGAATGTAGAATATTACCTGAATTTAACACTTTATCCAAATCATTATAACCGTTTCCGATAAACCAATTTTATATTTATATAAGTATAATATATAAGAATTGGTCATCTAAAAAGTAGTAAGATTTATAACGTATTTTTTTATCATATATAAGTACTAGCTTTTACAAACAGTGTGGACATCGTTTTCATGACCGTCTTTGACGGTGAAAGGTGCGCGAGCCGCTCCAGATCCCTCGATAGCTATATCTGGCTATTCTGATCAGCAGTCTATGTCACTTTCCACCCCCTCAATCAATTCTGTACAAAAAACCACTTCAGTATGAAGCTCCGTCGCGACGCTGACGTGCGCGAGCGGAGAATTGAGTCCCAGATCCCTCTGGAACCATGTCAGGATATGCTAATTAGTAAATTATGTCATTTCCCACCCCGTCAGCCATCTCTGTGCAAAAAATCACAGCAATCCATTGTTCCGTTGCAATGTTAAAGAAACTAACCAATAAATGAGTATATTTTCAGTTCCCTCAGGAACTGCATCGGACTTTACTATTTTCACGGGACAAAAAGTAGCCTATGTCCTTTCCAGTGATACAGGCTACCTGCATGCCAAATTTCATGAAGATTGGTTAAGGTATTGAAGCGTGAAAAGGTAACAAACAAACAAATAAACACTTTTTCCACCTTTATAATATTATATTAGTAAGGATTAATAAGTTAGGAAGTATATCAGTCTCTGGTTTCCACAGTACATGGAATCCTAGTTTGGGACCCAATGATCTTGTATGATACGTGTATGATTATATTACATAAATAACTACAAATTGGCAATATAAAGGGTTTAGGTTACATAGACCACACAGTTTTTTCTCCTATTCATGGACTTAAATTTTTTTTTCATTTTATTTATTCACAATTAGTAAGCCCTTGGCATCATCTCACCTGATGGTAAGTGACGATGATGCCGTAGATGGAAGCGGACTTACCAAGATTTCACAACGTAATGGAAAGCTGGTTATCTTATATTCTAGCCGGAACACTACAATGTTGTTAACACTGATGTTTGGCGGCAAGATAGTGGTATAAGATGGTGGTAGCTAGCCAGGCGGGCTTAGAAAATGCCCTACTACCAACCAAACCGAGTCTTACAAGATGACCCCGTCGGGAATCGAACCCGCGATCTCCTGGTGTGAAGCGAATGGACTAACCATTACGCCACGGAGGCGGTTATATGATATTGTTCTACAACTTTGCTGAATCCTAAAAAATAGCAAATCATTGACGTAATCATCCTCATCATAATGCATGCAATACATGCCTATGAAAACACCTCATACTATTTTATTTGCACGCTCGTATTGGCAAAGGAGCGGGAATAAATGGCGGGTCCTACCAGATAATGAATGATAGGGAATGCTCTTTTCGCTAAACAATGGTAATAAATACAGTGACTACTTCGTTTATCGCCTGAGAGTGAGGGTCCCGAAGGTAGCTGCCTCCGCAGCTAGGCTGTCTTGTACACTGGATACCCTCGATGTGTGGGTTTGTTACATACTATATGTGTGCAGCGTACTTTTACACCGATCACACATTTAAGATTTTACTATCAAAATTCAGTACAGATTGTTCATTGTATTTGTGGAAACTGAACCAACGACGGTTGGATTATTTTTTGATGAACGTACTATTATGTACTTATAAGCAGTAAAATCCATAACATTTTTTTTTACTGTTGTAATAATATTCTAACTGCTGTGCTTACAAAGATTAATAAAATCGGTATTTATTCATGATTAATATAAAAAATACAGTTTAAAAAAACTAACAAATACGCTTTAAAGCACATCAAAATAAAAATTGAAAAAAGCTGAAAACAATGATGAACGAAAAATATTAGTATTATTGTAAAAAAAAGCGTGGGTTGCTCAATATACGAAAAATATGGCACGAAGTGCCTCACGATTTTTTTAAAATAATACTAATATTTTTCGTTCATTATTGTTTTCAGTTTACGAGTATATAAGGAATTATTTTTCACTTATTAGTTTGATGTGCTTTAAAAGCCTGTTTTTTTAGTTTTTTCAAACTGTGTTTATTTTTAAATTTTTAGTTCAGGATAATGAGATAAACTCGTGAAGTTCTTTTATTATCACTGATTCTTAATAAATGTACAAAGTTTGAATTAAATCTGTCCGTTTAAAGTGGGTCAAAATCGAGTGCAAAGGAGCCGGTTACTAACATACATATAAACATACATACGTATACATACAAACATAAATACATATAGGTGAAGCTAATATAAGCGTGTTAAAAACATATTTTCTGTGACTAAAATCCCACACTACCGTCACTGTTCCTAAATTAAAATTTCAAAATTTTATTATTTAGTTTGTTAACTACGTCTTTGTTCATTGCATAGTTTATTAACCTCTACGTAAATTTAAGACTGTGTTTAAACCATGATTAACGCTAATATTTGGGTTTATAAGAAAGTTAAAATAATAAGTATTTTGCTTTCCGCGTATCAATAACAAGGATACCCAACGAAATCAAATTATAGATGGTCATTATTATTTTATAAAGTCTTTTCATGACTTAACGGTGTAAAAAGAGGACATTTTCCAAGTCACTCCAAAGACTTGATTCAGCCAATCAAATATACCCACCCTCCGGCGGGAGTCCCGCACCTCTTCTCTTTATAAGGCGGTCAGAGGCGCCACAAGGCGCAGTTTGTCCCAGCTTGCACCGTCGCCTCTCGGTCTATCTAGACTACCTTAAACTTTGTACATACAAACCGACACTAATAACTTGCCAAAGTTTGGGACTCAGTATCATTAGAATACTGCGCTTTATAATTAGTTTCAAACTTCGTAAATGTTTTAATATCACGTTGCAACTAAGGCAAGTGAAGTACAATGCTTTTAACAAAAAAAGTAGGTCATTAGCTTTATTAATTGTGACCTAACAGTTACTCTCTATTTCAGAGAGGATAATGAGCGGGTCCGGAAAAGGTTTACTTGGGTTGTGGCTATATAGAAATGGGGCTGATTGGCAAGTGAAGAACGAGGCCCCTCACCATCCGAAATTGGCTGACCTGCAGAGTATGGCGCAGCAGCACGGTCCGTCCGACGGCGGCGAAAGGATTTCGGTTATGTTCACTTTGAAAAATCAAGTCGGGGGCCTGATGCGGGCGCTATCCGTTTTTCAAGATTTGGGCATAAACGTACTCCATATTGAGTCAAGGAAATCTATAACTGAAATGTCATCCGTGAGTTTCATTCATAGAAGTTTTTGGATAGGGACAGTCAGTAAAATCCATAATAAACTTCTTTTTAAAAATGTGAATAAAATTGATCATGTAATATGAAACATAGAGCGATTTGCCACCACAATCCATAACAGTTTTGGGGTTTCAGGCGGATATCCTTGTGGACGTGGAGTGTGACCCCCAGAGGATGGAGCAGCTAAAGCGTATGTTGAAACGTGAAGTGCAGGACTTTGAGGTGGTGGCGTCCAAAGCAGGGGAGGAGTTTCCTCCGCCAACACCCCTCTCCGCCGCTGCTAGTTTTGGTAACTCACCGTTCTAATATTTAGCTGGTTCAGACACCAAAGGTTACATTACTACGTTACATTACTCCCATTATGGTACCTATCTGAACCGCAATAGCATAAACGCTTATGCCTCTACCGATTTTTCTCTCCTGCTCCACTTCCAGCCAGTCAATCGTTTGAGGGTTTTCTGGACTTTTTCCGCTTTGAAACGCCAGCGGTACCTTGGACGTTTTTTTCGCTAAAGGGGTACGAACCTACTATTTTAAAATAGCCTGTATGGGCTGACTCCTGAGCAAAGGCCTCCTGTACCTTCTCCCGTTGATTACTATCCTAGGTACCTAACTAACAAGTTTTTTTTTATGAACCAAAGGGACGGCACTGTTCTTCCGCGATATACATAGGTAGCAATTTTTTGTGTTGGACCATGAATCTTCTAATGATTTCAAAATTTTAGATTTCGGTGAAATGCCATGGTTTCCTCGCAAGATCTCCGATTTGGACCGGGCTCAGAACGTGCTTATGTATGGCTCTGAGCTGGACGCCGACCACCCTGGATTCAAGGACCCGGTTTACCGCAAGCGACGAGAGCAATTCGCTGCTATTGCCAACAGCTATAAATAGTAAGTCCAGTGATTTTCTTTTTTTAATTTACTATACCAAAATCATAGAAACAGTCTGCTAAGTAAACGTAAGAAATATTAAATTCTAAAACTGCAATTAGCTCTATTAAAAGCCGTCGGTGAAATTGTAAAAGATAAAACTAGTCGCAATTGATGGCGTTCAGTTTTTAAGTCCACAATAGAAAGAAGTGCATGTAAATCACGTTTGGCGTGTCATCTGTAAACCACAATGCGACGAATTTCGTATTAATTCAGCTTTAAGAAAAAGTTTAGAATTACTGTGTCCGACTCAATGTGTTTCAAATGAAGAAAAGGCTGTAACGATGAAACTTTGTTTTTGGTATTTTATTTTAGTGGGCAACCGATCCCCAGAGTCCAGTACACCGACGTTGAAATTAAAACTTGGTAAGTCACTAGCAACTCAAAAAAATACAGCCTATTGTCGCATTTTTATATTTTATTTGTTCTGTGAATATTAACTGTTGACTAACTCAGTGGCCCAGTGGTCAGCGCTCCTGCTTGTTGGGTCAAAAGTCGTGGATTTAAGTCCCACTCAGGGCAAAAATTCATGTGATTAACAGTTTTGTTAGGTTTGTGTCTGGGTGTTCAATATATCTATACAATTGCATTTAAACGTATACACGTATGTACTCGTATATATCAGTCTCTGGTGCCCATAGTACAGGGAGTCCCAGTTTGGGGCCAGATAACCATATGTGATTTGTCCCCGTACAATTTATTATTACTATTATAATTAATAAATTATGATCATTATCACTATGTCAAAGAACCAATACTATGAGCAAAAGAGTGTTGATAGTATTTTAACCATAATTTTAGTTTCATGCAGTTCTTGCGACTTCATTATTAAAGCTATCTTAAGATAAATAGATAGATAAGAGTAAGTATCTATGATCTTTTCTTTACCATTTCATATTGTATCATCCTTATTATTTCTACCAAAACCATTGCCATTAATTCCAAGTGATAATGGTCAAGTCTAATGTTGTTAGTGAATTTATTGGTAACGATAGTCAAGTCATACCGTGTAAGCGAGGCGAAACTTCAGCTGTTGGTAACAGAAATTGCGAAAGTTTATTCTTGGCTGTAAGCCACAAATATCACGTTACACATTCATGTGCTTATCAATATTCACGTTTACACAGTAATTTTCAGCATAAAGGAGTATTTTTTTTAAATTTCCTAGTATTTTTGTATGTATGTTTGTTTATTTCACGATGTCTTCTAAACGGCTTGATAGATTTTAGAGGGCGAGATATCGTTAGTTTTGTCTTGATCCCGTGAGTGACATAACATACATTTTACCCTAATTCCCGAAACAGGATGATGTAGGTACTTGATGTTTTTATGCTGTCGTGATTTTATTAAATTTTTAATTTAAAGTTATGGACTAGGAATTTGTCACCGTCACGGGTGATGTGTTCCGGCTAAAAGATAAGATAGCTAGTTCTCCATTGCGTTGGGGAATCTTGGTAAGCCCGCTTCCGTCTTCGGCATCATCGTCACTTACCATCAGTGATGCCAAGGGCTTACCAATTGTAAATAAAAAAAATTACCAACTTAAAATAACGAAACGAATCTTGAGAAAGCCATTTTAAAACCACCACGTACATTGATTGTTGAACCATATTTCGTCATGACGATTGAGCAATCTTTTATTACGCGAAGTTCTTTAATTAGATTTTTTAACAATGTAAACACTGACTGTTTTTGATTATTTTACGATGACTTAAACTAACACAAGATAGAATAAACATAATCGGTAAAGCAAAACATTCATAGGTCGTACATTATCGGGTAGCGCATATTGGTACTCCATTATGCATGTTTCCAAATTCAGTGTAATAAATCCATACAAAAAACATTTGAAATCTATGAAAAAATAAATGATCCTGGGACTTTGATTTCACCTCTAAAATTCATCATCAGATCAACTACAAACTACCAAAAAGATATTTTAACACCGGAAATACGTGTTCACGCCAAATTTCAGCTCCATCGAACAGCGGGAAGTGGATCAAAAATTATTTTGAAGCGGACAACTTACGAACATTGCAAGTTAACTAAATATGTAAAAGCTTGTAAAATACAAACTTTATAAAAAAATACCCTATTAATTGCGAGTTGGCTGTTGGTTCCTTTGTGATAGTTTTTAGTTTCATGAATAGAACCCTTATTCATTTCAAAGGGCTTAGCAAAAGGGTTGGCTATTTCAAAAGAGGTTATTAGTGGAGAAGATTTGAAAATTCTACATGTTACCCAGACAATTAAAATCTGACAATTGCAGTCTGAATAGCGGATGTTGTATGTTTTTAATTACATAGGTATTTTGGCATCATAATAAAATCTAACTTCGTAAACTTCTTTTAGAGCTTTGTAGATGCACTATATTTTTACCATCATCCTCTATGGATAAATCTAATGAATTAATTAAAATAAGTTTAATATCATTGTACTTAACTGCGCATTTTTCTTTTTCGTAATCGTCGCTTTTAAAGAAAGTTACTTTTTATAGAGATTTTGCACCAGGTCTACATTCTTTTTCACTAAACTTCGCTTTTCCTTGAAAAGGGACCTTGGAGCGAATCATTGTTAGCTTTTTAACCCCCGACGAAATAAGACGGTTGACTGTAGATAATAGAAATTCGACACGCCCCCGATTTTACTTTAGTCTGATCAATGTCCTAGATTAATGAGGAAAGTGGTGTGATGACTGGTACCTGGTACCTACAAATCAATTTTTAGCTTTCAGTCCAGTATCTGCGTCATTATCATATTTATTTAAAAGAAAACCGTTAATTTAAAAAAAAAGAATACTTTTATTTTATTTAGGCTGTAGATCCATCAGAGCAAAGCTGGGCGGAGCCAGGAAAACCCACGAACAGCGTCGGTAAACTGAACTAAGATTTAGTATAAAATTAAATGCAAACTGCTCCTACACCAAATTACTAAATACTACTCCTACCCTATAAGTACTAAACAGAAACCTATTGGTAAATATATCTTCGCAGAGCTCTACTCGCCCTAGCTCTACTCTGACGCATCTGTGCTGCATTTAGAGCTAACCGATCGCTGAGATTCGCTCGCCCTTTCTCCGCTATGATGCATCTATGCTGCATGTAGAGCTAAACGATTGCTGGGCTCCACACATCGTAGCTCACTCTGACGCATCTATGCTGAATGTAGAGCTAAACGATCGCTGGGCTCCACACACCGTAGCTCCACTCTGACGCATCTATGCTGAATGTAGAGCTAAACGATCGCTGGGCTCCACACACCATAGCTCCACTCTGACGCATCTATGCTGAATGTAGAGCCAAACGATCGCTGGGTTCCACTCACCGTAGCTCCACTCTGACGCATCTATGCTGCATGTAGAGCTAAACGATTGCTGGGCTCCACACACCGTAGCTCCACTCTGACGCATCTATGATGAATGTAGAGCTAAACGATCGCTGGACTTCACACACCGTAGCTCCACTCTGACGTATCTATGCCGAACGTAGAGCTAATCGATCGCTGGGTTCCACTCACCGTAGCTCCACTTTGACGTATCTATGCTACATATAGAGCTAAATGATCGCTGGGCTCCACTCGCCGTAGCTCCACTCTGACGAGCTAAACGAAAGGCGAAACTATAGCGAATAATATTGTGTAACTGGAAAAAACGATTACAATTGTTAATACAAATGGTTTGCAGGGGTATAGTGTTCCGCGAGCTGCACAAGCTGTACCAAAAACACGCGTGTGAAGAGTATCTTGAGAACTGGCCACAGCTGGTCAAGTACTGCGGCTACAGGGAAGACAACTTGCCTCAAGTAAGTAATATCCATCAGTTTCACTCACATGTTGCTATGTATTGATTTGTACGCGAAACCAATGATTTACAACCTATCCAAATCAAAATAGGCACTACCTACTTAAATTTTTATTTTTATAAAGTCTTACTTATATAAATGCTCAGTATAATGGAGCATGCTACGCCCGGAGTTTCTCTCGGTAATCGAATTAGAAACGAGGAGAGCCGAAGGAGGACCAAAGTAACCGACATAGCTCTCAGAATTGCTAAACGTAAGTGGCAGTGGGTGAGGCACATAGCTCGTAGAACAGATGGCCACTGGGGTAGTAAAGTTCTCGAGTGGCGACCGCGCACCGGAAAACGTATTGATGTATTGATGTATTGATTGTATTGATGACCTGGTGAATGTCGCGGAAAGCGGCTGGATGCGGGCAGCGCAGAACCAATTGTCGTGGAAATCCTTGGGGAATGCCTATGTCCAGCAGTGGTCGTCCTTCGGCTGATATAATGATGATGATGATGATAGATCATGAAGTTTAAAAGAAGACAAATACCCACACAAAGTACATTTAACTCTTTACCTAATATACCTACTAACGATACCTAAGGGTTGGTTATTTTATGTGGGTGGAAATTGGAATTGGTCAGTCATTTTTCGGAAGCACAGAGAACAAATTTACAAATACATAATTAAAGCTCCTTTTATAAAAAAAAATACCATCCTCCACGTCTGAATCTGAAACACTTAAATTGTTTAAAAATTTAATGAAGGATATTGTAGGTTTTATAATCTAAAATAAATTAAAATGAACAACGTATTTGTCAAATTTATCAAAATGCACATAAAACACCTAATTTAAAGGAAAGTCCAAAAAACAGGTTGTAAAACAATTATTTATCTCTTTCTTATCTTTATCTTTTATCTATAACTTTCAAATTTATTTAAGAACTCTTGTCCAAAAAAAAAACACGAAAGCATGCATATTACAACTGTTAATAGCCATGTATAATATCGATGGGTGAAAGGCTATTTGCATCAAGCGGCATTTTTTAAATTTTATAGGCGAGCGAATCAGTTTTTTTAGATCACTACAGAAGAACTATTTGGCTTCTTTACAGCAAATTAACTAATATGTTTCCTACCATTTTAAATACATTAGTTGCCTTAATTCAATTTGAAAATATCTTAAATTACTAAAGATAAATGTCGCTTAAAGCAAAATGCCCTGATATCTGTGAGTAAAGCTAAATTATAAGCTATTAACTAAATGTTTCAAGTCTTAACCTATCATAACTTTTGATATCATTAATATTAAAATATTATTAAAAGTTATGAATAATTAAATCATTCATTTATACAGGTGGTGCTAATTAAAATACAACATTTTTAAGGGTGGTTTCTGTCCATGAAACTAAATTATTGTATTCAAAAACGTTGCTAAAATCGCAGAAAATAAATTTGGACATCCCACACAATTGAATCAGCTGATTTGTCAACTTTGTATGGGAAGTCAATTTTTTACGATTTCAGTAGAAATGTAGCACAAAAAAAGATAAGTTTCCTAAAGAAACTCTCCCAATTTTTTATATATTTTACTTATCACCCTGTAAGCATAGAACAAAAACTTTTGAATTTAATTTACATCATTTCTAGTTGGGAAATCACTTATATAGGTAGATATTATATGATCATCGTGATTCACTTTTAGCGGCACTTATTTAAACAATTTCTGAAATCATATTTTCTATTCCGGGTTTAGCTGGAAGATGTGAGCGTTTTCCTGAAGCGCAAAACTGGTTTCCAACTGCGTCCGGTGGCTGGCTACCTGTCACCTCGGGACTTCCTCTCCGGTCTTGCGTTCCGTGTCTTCCACTGCACACAGTATATACGCCACTCATCGGATCCCTTCTACACTCCGGAGCCGTAAGTCACAATCGTTTAGCGTTTTATATTTCCTAGATTTGCCTGGTAACTGTCGCTTCGGGACTTCTTGTCCGGTCTGGCATTTCCATGTTTTATACCTACTATGGGCAGTATAAAACATGGAACTTGCTTCGTTGATTGGAGTTATACGAGCCAAGGGTCCAATCGAACTCTTTGGGACACCACGGCCTTAAGACCCAAAACTAGGATTTCTGGAACTAGACGGCAGAGGACATGCAACTACACCCGCTAGTACTCGTCACTGCAGGGCTTCCTCTCAGAACTTTGTTATTTTGACATGAGCCAGTCGTTGTCAGACCTAATCTACACTTTGAAACCTAAATCCAAATTTGGTTAATTGGCGATAAATTTTTATTCCCTCTGCAGCCTTTTGCATTCAAAGCATACATCTTAAAATAAAGAAAAATCATTTCTCCGGTTGATAGCTTAGTTTTATCAGTATTTTTACCACACTGAGCCAGAAGGAGAGTTGTGTTATTCGAGTGTATGTGTGCATGTATATTTCTTTGGCACGCTTTGTAGCATAAACGGCTTAATGGATTTTTGAGTGCCAGATGTCTTTAGATTCGTTTTGATCCAGTGAGTGACATAGATACATTTTACCCGACTGGCAAACAAGAGGTGTTAAGATTTTGTGCAGTTGGGTTTATAATTATTATTTAAACGTTTAGTTATTTATTCACAATAAGCCTTTCATACTAAGTAGTTAAGATGCCAAAGATGGAAGCGGGTTTATCAAGATTCTGTAACACGATAGGGAACTGGCTTTCTGTCTGACACGTCAATGCTGTTAAAATGTTCTGAAGGTCAGACTTAGATAAGATGCTGGTAGCGTACTATTCTACCACCAACCAAACATAATCCTACAATACTGTACCCGGTTAATGCGGATGGTACATCATCTCAAAATAATTATAGAAAAACCTTAAAAAAATTTAGGTACCTACAAGCTTAATTTCAAAATAATTTTACTTATTTCGTATTCCTCTCAGTAAACACTTACATTTGATACCCATATCATTAAGTTGCATAAAAAAAGTAACTGGGTTCTCCAAATTTGGGAGTCCGCCATATTAGACTTAGAATGACATCACTTAGCTAACCATGAATTGTTCTCCAAACTTTACTTAAGTTAAGGCGTATGCAAAATTTCAGCTTATTGGATACTGCGAAGTGGTTCTAATTTAGCTTACAAGGTTTGTCCTAAACTAACAGTTTAACTTAACAGGGCAAGTTAATATAAAGCTTGTAATAGGGATGACGAATGCTAGTCATCTGATTTACTTTTTGTCATTTGTCAAAAACGAAATTTTGTTCTAAAAATATTTGAAATTCATTCATTTTGGTATATAATATTTACACTAATTCCACAGAAATTTAGTAAAACTACACGTTATAATTTGTCAGCGACCGATTTCGAACACCATCTTCAGGCAGACTATTTATTTACACAATGTGTGGGTACCACTAGGACAATGTTTGAAATACCTAGGCGTGACGTCATAGTTTTGCAGCGTCATTTATGTGCTTATTTTTTGAATTTGGTGAATTAAAAATCGAAGACTTGATGGAAAACAAAACGAGTAAGGTTTTCCGAAGTTAGTGATCAATAGTTCATAATTTATTTCTGATGCTGTCGTCATCCCTATTACAGCGACTGCTGTCATGAGCTGCTTGGGCACATGCCGCTACTGGCGAACCCCAGCTTCGCTCAATTCTCGCAGGAACTGGGGCTGGCCTCACTGGGGGCCTCCGATGAAGATGTCGACAAGCTAGCAACGGTTAGTCGTTCTTACCATTTCAATTAGTTACTTGAATCAAAATTATAGTAAGTTTTGGTTGAATGAATATCTCAAAGAGAACGTTAAGGATTTTTTTTCTACAAGATTTAAAACTTCAATTCTTATTAGTAGATATTAGCTATATAAATCTAAAAAATTAAAAACCCCGTAACTCTTTTTTCACCATCTACATTATCTAATCTATCTAATCTAAACTAATACCTTTAAACGAGCAATTATTGTATATATACAATATGAATCTCGGAAACGGCTCTAACGATTTGCTTGAAAATTGATATACGGGGATTTTTGGGGGCGAAAAAATCAATTTAGATAGGTCTCATCTCTGAGAAAACGCGTATTTCCGAGCAAAGCTAGGTCGCCCAGGTACTAAAACATTAATTGAGACCATTCTATTGAGCCCTAACACGATACCTCTAATGTAAGTTGGTAAGGTGTTGGAGTATCCTGCAGATTCCAGATGATGCTGCAGCATCAGATCAAGGTTACTATGTTTTGTCATAGGTCCTTTATACGTGTGCAAAATTTCAATTTGTTCCGACGTCTTGATGTAAGTGAAAATCACATTCAAAGATTACGTTATATAGATAGTTACAAGCTCGTAGATATGTGAAAGCCGTATTATAGAATCCGCCGTTTTGCAAAATAACGCGCTGAATAACGCCGGAAAAGTAAAAAGTAAAAAGGCGGCGTTTTGTGATGCGGCAACATCACGTTCAGCCGGATTGCAATTCGGCTGAAATAAAGTACGCCGCATTGGTTAGTTAATCTTAGTGGTGTAATCTTCATTTTTTTACTTTATTGTTACCAACCTTTTACTTATTGTTTTTTTTGTGCTTGGTCGGTGAATAAACGGTTTATCTATCTATCTATCATTGTATGAGACGCTAAAACAGTAAAATTGAATATATGAGCGAGTGAAGCGAGCGATATTAGATTCGGTCAGGTTTGATTGATTATACAGTCAAAGAGCCTCGCGAAGCGAAACGAGGCTTCCACCCCTGGGTAGCAGAATGTTTCGCAGAAGAAGAAATCATCGGTTTTATTCGGTGTTTTTTACTCAGTACCTAGTTTACAAATCGGCGCAAAACGCCGCCGTTTTGCAAAGCAGCGCACTGGTTTGCAAACCGGCGGATTGCACATAACGGCTGCGACAGATACATAGAGGTGAAGCTTATAAAAAGTATTACAGATGATTAGATCTATAGACAATGTGTAAGGTAAAATAGAGGATGCGCTCATGGAACTGAACAACATTTGTTCTACAACTTTTCTGAAATCGCAGCAAGTTTTGTACTTCATATACAAATAAGAGTATGGCATTAGCCATTGAGCTGAACGATTTAAATGAGAAGTCGAATTTTTTTAAGATTTCGGCAAAAATGTAGACGAAAGTTGGTTTATTTTATGATAAGAAGCCGCCCCTAAGCAAGAATGCTCTATTGCACCTAAACGCTGATGTCATAAATCTCAAAACAATCATGAATAAAAAATATTGCAAACTTGTTGCGCTGGTACTTAGAATCCATTTTTAGGGTTTCGTGTCCAAAGGGTAAAACGGGACCCTATTGTTGAGACTTCGCTGTCCGTCTGTCTGTGTATCTGTCCCTTCATCTGTCACCTGGCTTACAGCCTGGTTCATGAACCGTGGTAACTAGACAGTAGAAATTTTCACAGAGGATGTCTTTCTGTTGCCGCTATAACAACAAATACTAAAAAACAGAATCAAATAAATATTAAAGGGGGCTCCATACAACAAAATTATTCACAGAATATTGAGTTGTATTATTCACTTTAAAAATAAATGATTAAATTAAAATAAAATTAATATTTAAGGGGGCTTCTATACAACAAACGTGATTTTTTTAGATAATGGTACGGAACCCTTCGTGCGCGAGTCCGACTCGCACTTGGCCAGTTTTAAAAAAGAAAGACGTTAAAAAACCGACTTTAATCTTAACAACTAAGTACCATTTTGCTTCATTTTTAATACTAAACCGATTTTAATGAAATTTCTCTAAGACTAATCTGAAAGTATTCTATTAGTCCTTTCGAATAAAAAAGAATGAAAAATCGGTTTTTAAATGACGAAGTCTGATGTAATAAACATAAAAAAATCAACAAAATTGATCTTTCAAAAATGTTTCCTATATATCAGATTTTATGATTGCAGCTCTATTTCTTTACGGTGGAGTTTGGTCTTTGCCGCCAAACAGACGGTTCGTTCCGTGTGTACGGGGCGGGCCTTTTGTCCTCCGTCGCAGAACTGCAGCACGCCTTGGACACCCCTGCAAAAATCAAACGCTTCGACCCGGACGTCACCGTCAATGAAGAGTGCATAATCACCTCTTATCAGAACGCCTACTACTACACAGACTCCTTCGAAGAGGCCAAGGAGAAAATGAGGTAGGAGTAGAAACAACAAACTTAACATCGACGTTAAGTGGCCTGCCTATCGGTGTTCTACAAAATTCATTTCTGACAGTGTGCCCTAGAGCACACGACCTCAAACCTTCTTCTCCATACAATCATCGGACTACCAGCCGCGAAGGGCGATTCCACCCCTTTGTCGTTATGTTCCACATATACGCACGAAGTGTTTTGCTTTATCGTTCATCATATGAACGGCCAGAGAGTGGAATTCCCTGCCGGCGTGTTCCCCAATTCGTATAATTTAAAAATCTTCAAGGAAAGAGTGAATAGGCACTATTTGAGCTAGCATTTTACATCTTCGGCTGCATCGGCACTTACTATCAGGTTAGGGGCAGCCACACGCACTCAAATACTTAATTATTAAATACTTTTCCTAAGGTATCAATACAAAATTTTGCATAATCGCCTACTAGGTACACAAGAAAGAGGCCAAGGAGAAAACGAGGTAGAAGTAAGCACTTTTACTTACGAAAATACACGATATTTTTTTAATAGAGTATGAGAGCGTACGCTCTGCTTGTTAAACTGAACAACATTCCCCAAGGAATAAATACTACTGATAACTTACAGGTAATTTTTACTTTTGACAATTTGAATTATTTTATAATACATAACACGAATAATATTAATCATTTCAATGACAATGACTGCTATTATGGATTCTTTTAATGTTAATCTACAGTATTTCTTTTATCTCATGTAATTTCCTTAATATTTGCACGCCTGGCAGATATTGGTGAAACTTTCTAGTTTTAACTAATAACTTCATCATCATCATCATCATATCAGCCGAATGACGTCCACTGCTGGACATAAGCTTCCCCCAAGGATTTCCACGACGACCGGTTCTGCGCTACCCGCATCCAGCGGCTTCCCACGACCTTCACCAGGCCATCGGTCTACCGAGTGGGAGGCCTGCTTACGCTACGTTTTTCGGTCGCCACTGGAGAACTTTACTACCCCAACGGCCATCCGTTCTACGAGCTATGTTGGTTACTTTGGTTCTCCTATGGATCTTCTCGTTTCTGATTCGATCACGCAGAGAAACTCCGAGCATAGCACGCTCCATTGCCCTTTGGGTGACCTTGAGCCTTCTTATGAGGCCCATAGTAAACGACCATGTCTCAGTTCCGTTTGTCCATCACTGGCAACTAATACATTAAGTATCCATATTTACGCAAATAAATCTATTTGACTTTGATATTTTTTTAATAGATTGCGAGTCTTTAAGCGTAGACTCCACTTATTATACTGAACAACTTTGCAAAAATGTGTTCTCCATACAAAGCTGACCGATAGGGCTATTTTTTTTGTAAATTCGGAATCCGGAAAAAGTTGTCCAGCTTTATTTATAACTCAAGACCAATCTTAATGGCTTGCACGCTATTAAAAAGACATCCTGGATAATACTTAATTTTTAAATATTTTAGAATTTTACACGTTTGATGTTTATTTATTTATGTTGTTTATACGAACTTCAAAGAGTTTATTATGACGCAAATGCGAAATTGAACGTTTGTTTTGTAGAGAAAATTAAAGACGATTCTAAAACAAAGTTTCTTCCAGACGAGTTCGAGGTACCTTATTAAATTTACTTCACGTTAAGTTCGCTAGGAAGTTTCTTTATAGCTTCGAGAAAGGATAGAAGCACGAATTAAGTTTTATTTTAGTGAAACGGATTCTGTGAAAATTGTAATTTACTTCAAATTCATATTTTTATCCATCTGCCCCTCGGTCCATTTAACCAGAGGTACCGGGTTCAAATCTGGACGGCCAATGTACCAATGAGTTTTTCAAAAACTTACGTACAAACTTACCGATTGCTTTAACGGTGAAGGAAAACATCGTGAGGAAACCTGCACACGCCTGCGAAGAAACTCGAAGGTTGTGTGTGAAGTCGACCATCCCGCACTGGGCCCGCGTGGTCGACTAAGGCCTAATCGCCCTGATTCAGGGTAGGCTCGAGCCCCTCGGTGGGGACGTATATGAGCTGTAATGATGATCCGACTGCCCAAGATAAAGAAAGGGTAATGTTTTGCACCATTTATGTCTGTTCCTATGGCTGAAGTGATAAGTCTAAACGGCTTGATGGATTTTAAAGTTCAAGCTGCGTCACAGATTAGTTTTGATCCCCTGAGTACCTTAAGCAGTAAATAAATCTGAAAACCTCCACTGTCGGTCTGTCCGTTTGTCTGTCAGATGGTTGTAATTTATGAACCGTAATACACAAAGTGTTTATTGTGTATTTATATTGCCGTTATAACAACAAATAATAAAAAGGGGCCTCTATACAAGAAAAGCGTTTTAAAAACACGAAGAAACTAACGAAATCTAGTAGGATCTAGTAGTTTTTTCTATAAAGTTGATTTTTGAATATATTTTGGTACAGAACCCTCAGTGCGCGAATCCTACTCGCACCTGGCCGGTATTTTAGGGTTTATTCAGACTTCACTCATGGCATATTCTATTTTTAGAAGTTAATGTGTTCATGTTGAAATATAACAATTATTCTTAGCACCAAGATACGAGCTATTTGAATATTACTTAATCGCAAAACTGTGCAAATTAATTATTAATTAATTAATCTTGTCTATATTATTAGCTAAGTGTCATAAACCATTTCAATAAACGTCGGTGGCGTAACGGTTACGGCCGCTACCTACTGTCCGGGAGACCGTGGTTTAAATCCTGCCACGTACCAATATGTTATCGAATTTCGATTTAATATTTACGTTTATCTGACGCTCTTACGGTGAAGGAAAACACCGTGAGGAAACCTGCACACGCCTGCGAAAAAACTCGAAGGTTGTGTGTGAAGTCGACCAACCCGCACTGGGCCCACGTGGTCTACTAAGGCCCGATCGCCCTAATTCAGGGTAGGCTCGAGCCCCTCGGTGGGGACGTGTATGAGCTGATATGATGAAGATATAAAAACGCATGATGGCTGTCGGAGTAGTAAAGTTCTCGAGTGGAAACCGCACACTTGTAGACGTAGCTTAGGTAAGCTTCCCACTCGGTGGACCGACGACTCAGTTAGGGTCGCGGAAAGCCGCTGGATAAGGGCAGCGCAAGAACGGTCGTTGTGGAAATCATGGGGGAAGATCTTTGCTCATATTTACGCATTAAAAATAGCTTGTCATATGCAGGGCGTTCGCAGAGAGCATTCAGCGGCCCTTCGGAGTACGCTACAACCCATATACGCAGAGCGTTGAGGTGCTCAGCAATGCGCAGAAGATCACAGCTCTAGTACGCGAGCTGCGCGGGGACATTTGCATCGTCTCGTCAGCCATCAAGAAGATCTCAGCGCAAGACTCCACCCTCGACGTCGAGACCATCGCAAATATGCTGCATACGGGCTTGCAGGTGGGTTTTTTGGGTCTCGTTTTAAGAGGAAACGAGGTCTAAAGAATAGCTATTTCAATAAAATGTTGCTGTCTCCCTCCCCCATTTCTCTCCGTATATAGCAAGAAAGGGAGAACTGCAGCGCAGCCCGATAATGGGCACTAAAATTGACCAAAAACAGCATTTCGTAGTCCCCTATTTCCTCCTCCAAAATGTAAGAAATAATAATATTTTGTTCAAAAATAATTTAAAAAACGCTTTACCTGTGCTTTTATGTTTTCATTTTATTGTTAATATGCGTTTTTTTTGGTGGGTGTCTAAAAATGGCGTTTCAATTAGGCAATTTTCTAAGTTTTTGAAGGTTCCTACTCCCATTATAATAAGAATATGGAAAAAACAAAACATACAGGCATGGCCAAGGTAGATATAGGTTTGATGAAAAAAACATTTTTATTCTATTGTCATTCATTAGCCAGGGAGAAAACAGGGGACTACGTTTGTATGGAAAAAATGGCGCCCGGGTTTCCTCTTAAAGATTGGAAGCATCATCAAGTAAGTAGGTATATGTGGTATTATTACCATCAGCTGTTTTGTTCTCAGCTTGCTGATTGCAGTTCCGTCTGTTGCAGTCCTGTTGCCAAAAAGCCATGTGTTTTATTTTTGGTAAACTTGCTTCATAAAACTACACGCTACGTACTTTCTGATTTGTGATCCAAGAAAGTCAAGTTGTGACCGCTTACTAGAAGACGTAACATAGGCAGATCTCCTACTCGGTGGACGGATATTCTGGTGAAGGTTGCAGGAAGTGAGCAGCCCACGGCTGGTTGATGTAGAAATGCTTGGGGGAGGCCTTTGTTCAGCAGTTGATCATTTTGAAATTTAAAGGAGAAGACGTTACGGATACAGCTGGTATTGATTGAGTTACGTGAATCGATCATTTTTAAATTTAAAGGAGAAGACGTTACGAGATGGTATTAATTGAGTTACGTGAATCGATCATTTTGAAATTTAAAGGAGAAGACGTTACGGATAGAGCTGGTATTAATTGAGTTAAGTGAATCGATCTTTTTGAAATTTAAAGGAGATGACGTTACGGATACAGCTGGTATTAATTAAGTTACGAAAATCGATCATTTTGAAATTTAAAGAAGATGACGTTACGGATACAGCTGGTATTAATTGAGTTACGTAAATAGATCATTTTGAAATTTAAAGGAGATGACGTTACGGATACAGCTGGTATTAATTGAGTTACGTAAATAGATCATTTTGAAATGCAAAGGAGAAGACGTTACGGACAAAGCTGGTATTAATTGAGTTACGTAAATCGATCATTTTGGAATTTAAAGTAGAAGACGTAACGTATAGAGCTGGTATTGATTGAGTTATGTTAATCGACCATTTTGGAATTTAAAGGAAATGACGTTACGGATACAGCTGGTATTAATTGAGTTACGTAAATCGATCATTTTGAAATTTAAAGGAGATGACGTTACGGATACAGCTGGTATTAATTGAGTTACGTAAATCGATCATTTTGAAATTTAAAGGAGAAGACGTTACGGATGGAGCTGATATTAATTGAGTTACGTAAATCGATCATTTTGAAATTTAAAGGAGATCACGTTACGGATACAGCTGGTATTAATTTAGTTACGTAAATCGATCGTTTTGAAATTTAAAGGAGAAGACGTTACGGATAGAGCTGGTTTTGATTGAGTTACGTAAATTGATCATTTTAGAATTTAAAAGAGAAAACGTTACGGATACAGCTGGTCTTAATGGAGTTACGTAAATCGATAATTTTTAAATTTAAAGGAGAAGACGTAACGGATACAGCTGGTATTAATTGAGTTACGTGAATCGATCATTTTGTAATTTAAAGGAGAAGATGTTACGGATGCAGCTGGTCTAATGAAAATACGAGAATCGATCAGAAACTATTTTTTTAGTATTTTACGTTCATAGTAAGAATGTTATTGTTTATTGCACGACGCACCGCACGAAACCCATTCGATCACGATCACGGCTTAATATCGCTGGTTGGGTAATACCAATCGCCAAACAACAATAAGATTTATAGTACAGGTGCTCTGGTTATGCTATATTAAAACGACTAGTTGTTTTGAAGTATAAATGTTATGGGCAATGTGTATAATGCTGGTATTCTATACAATACCTAGGAAATGTATTGAATGCCGGGGTCGTTCAGGCAATGTATGAAATGATATCCAATGTTTAAACTATTTTACATTTTACCTAGGAAATGTATAGAATACCTAGGCATTGTATTGAATGCCGGTTGAAGCATAGGTAATGTACGTTATCGAAAAAATTCGTCTTCATAGAACAAAGGAGTGCTGCGTATAACCTAACCTAACCTAACAAAATTTTTTTTGTAACAGAATTTGTATACGTGAGCGATGTCCCTTCTGGCGCTTTGCCGGCCGCTGCCGCGGCACGCTCGCGCCGCTTGGGCATTTAATATAATACCTAGGCAATGAATGAAATGAATCGTATTATACACATTGCCTGAACGTTTCAGGCCTAGGCATTCTATACAATGCCGGATTATACACATTGCCTATGACATATTTGTAGATTATTTAATTAAAATGGCATATAATAATTTTCTGTATAACATGTTTTGACCGATAGTCGATAAAGGAACTAGGCGATTTTGACTCAAAATTATGATTTTATCGACAGGTGAACGACAGGAGTCCACAAAGCACATCCGGAGGCAGTTCCCCGAACTCAGAACGAGGCGCATCACCACGCTCAGAGGCCTCTAAGTAGGACTAGCCGTTTATCCGTCTACTAGCATTATTACAATAAATATTATGCATTGGCGACTTTTAAAGTCATTCTTTATATAGTATTGTTTATTTCAAATTGTAAATGTGAAAGTGTGTTTGTTTGTTTGTCCTTCCTTTACGTCGCGACAGAGCAACAGATCGACCTGAAAAAGATAGTATAAAGAGCGGTTGGTACGAAAAGCTACTTATTATCTCGCGAAAATTGCATGGTTCCCGCACAGTTGCTGGGGAACTAAAAAAACTTTCTTTTTCCTTTGTTCCTTTTACGTCGCAGCGGAGCAATGGATTGACGTGAGTTTTTTTACAGAGATAATTTAAGAAGTGGAAACTTAAAAAGACTATTAATTAAGAGACGAGTAGCCTGACATACATCCCGAGGGAGAAAACCCATTTCACGCTCGCGAGACATTTGCAGCTCGCGCACCACATACACTTAGACAGTCATAAAAGTTTTGTTCGCGCAAGCAAAGCCGCGGGCAAAAGCTAGTAATATTATGAGTCCGAAATTGTGTCTGTCTGTTTGTTACTCTTTCACGCTAAAATTACTGAACCGATGTTGTCGGTAATTGACATGGAGCTAAAGTAAAGATGAAAATCAACGTGAAGTTTATTTATCTATATATTCCGAGAGATCCGGGAAGAGCTCACGAGCCACTTGCCGTTCGCCCATTATAAGCCCTCGAATACAGTCATAACATGATATCCACACGGGCGAATCCACTGGCAAAAGCTAGTTTTAAATAAATAAGACAAATACCCACTATTGGAATGTCATAATCAAAATACATATGAAGTGTTTTGAGAGTTTACTTAGTAATTATGAGTTTATGAAATGTTATGAAATATTAATAAGTAAGTAAATAATAAGGATTGTTAATGTCAAAAAGAATATAATTTACCTATCATATTATATGGAATTAGCAAATAAAATGTTTTTCTTTGTGTACACTTCTTGTATTTAATTTTGGTAAACAGCGACTCTACATTTGTATTAAATATAAATATCATTTTCAACCGACTTCAAAAGCCTTTTTTGTGTGTGTATGTTATGCGATTTTTAGGGCTCCGTACCCAAACGGTAAAAGCGGGACCATATTACTAAGATTTCGCTTTCCGTCCGTCTGTTCGTGTATTTCTGTTGCCGCTATAACAACAAATAGTTGCTAAAAATTAGAAATAGTGAAAGTCTTCATACAAAAAACGTGTTTTTATTTGTAAACCTGAAGAAAATAACGCCATCTAGTATAATAGTCCGGAACTGAAGAAACTAGCGCAATCTAGTATGATGGTACGGAACCCTATGTGTGCGGTTCTGACTTGCACTTGGCCGATTTTTTTTATTTGACAGTTCATGACTTCATGATGGTTCCACATTATAATTTATTACCAAAATCCGTTTTGTACTTTGTTTTGGAAATTAACAAAAATAAAAAAACAAATACTTGGTTGTTGTTGCGATTGAAGTCGATTTTAATACAGTGTAAACTCTATATAGCGACACTCAAGGGATCGAGCATTTTGTGACGTTATTGAGAGTTTCCGTTATACAGAAAGAAATTAGCGTCAAATAAAGCGTCAACTGGAGCCTGAAAATTATGACGTTTCAAAGAGTAAATCTTTATATCGAGTGACGTTTTACAGAGTTTACACTGTATGTTAAGCGTTTCCAATTGTTACTAGCCAATTTTAAAGTGAGCCCCATCGACTCACACTCGGCGTCAGCACTTCAGCAGACCGTGCGCTTGAGTTGTGTGTGCCAGCGTATCGTCCGACACAAACCATCACGTTACTGGTAACCAAACGTAAACATACTGAACTGTTGTTGAGCAGAAATAGAAATGATTTAATGGTTTTAATGCTAATGGTAATTTAACTGAAACGAAACAACTACATACTAACGTTTTCAAACCACGAGACAACGTGATCTATTTGGAATGTTACTTGTAGTTAACATAAGTTAAAGATAAATCTAAATTACTTTTAGCACAAGCTTTTTTTTGAAAAGAGATTTTTACGATGCCGTGCAAAATGTGAAAACAAATGCACGTTTCCAAAAAAAAAAAGCGAGAACAGTATTTTCTACGATTCTAAAAAGCGAGTACAGTATTTCCTACGGTTCTATTGAAAATAAAAGACAATCCTTGGACCTTGATTCCTCTTCGAAAGTTCGTCATCAGATCAACTTCAAAATAAGTACCTATCATCATCATCATCATATCAGCCACAAATCGTCCACTGCTGGACAAAGGCCTCCCCCAAGGATTTCCACGACGACCGGTCCTGCGCTGCCCGCATCCATCGGCTTCCCGCGACCTTCACCAGGTCATCGGTCCACCGCGTGGGAGGCCTGCCTACGCTACGTTTTCCGGTGCGCGGTCGCCACTCAAGAACTTTACTGCCTCATCGGCCATCTGTTCTACGAGCTATGTGCCCTGCCCACTGCCACTTCAGCTTAGCGATTCTGTGAGCTATGTCGGTTACTTTAGTTCTCCTGCGGATCTCCTCGTTTCTGATTCGATCACGCAGAGAAACTCCGAGCATAGCACGTATAGTATAGTACCTATACCAAATGAATATATTATCACGGGGAATACGGCTTCATACCAAATTTCAGCTCAATCGGACCCTCGAAGTCGTCTACAATCGTTTGCCAGATTTGACCTAAACTTAGTAACATACTCACATTGCAACTTAAATAAAAACTGTTAATAAGACGGTATATGACTCTTGCGCGTGAAAAGGTGGATTTCGCCGCTGATTTTTGAGGTGTAACATCTTTGCTCTCGCTTTCCTGCAATTTGTGGAAATGATTTCGTGAAATGGGACGGAAATGTGTCCCATGGGACGGAAATGTGTAACAGGGAGTCGCGTTTTTTCAGGCTTTATTTATTTAATCGTATGGCGATTTGTCGAACAGGTAATTCTCAAATGTCAATGTTCAGGCCACACAGCCATGTATATGCATCAGGACTGAGGTCGAAGAGGTCTTTAGTGGGGCCGTGGTATCGCCGCAGTGGGCAACGCTCGACGATATGTTCCATTGTTTGGTCTTCCACACCGCAGTCGCAGCAGGCAGACTCCCTCCATCCCCACTTGTGCCGAAAGTGATTGCACTTTTCGTGGCCAGTTCTTAATCTGTTCAGTCGACACCACTGTTTACGCGGTAGATGGAAGCCTTTTGGTTTTACGGTCGGGTCTAAACCAGGTGAATTGGTTTGTGCTTGCTGCGTGGCCCACTCGTTCTTCCAACAATCACTAATGTCAAATTGACCGGAGATCAGCTTGCCCCCAATTACACAAGCCGGCCGTCGGGACTTGAGACGCCGTGGTGGGGGGTTGCAGAACTCCTCATGGATGGGCAGAGAAGGGGACGCCCAGATCTTCTTGGACTCTCTCATTAACGCGTGCTGTCTTCTGAGATGGGGTGGTGGAATATGACTCAGCACAGGTAGCCAGTGAGATGGTGTGGATTTAATAGTGCCCGTGATGCATCTCATTGTGTCGTTGAGCTTTGAGTCGACCAGGTGCACATGCGCGCTTTCCAGCCAAACAGGAGCGCAGTACTCTGCTGCAGAGTAAACTAAAGAGATCCCTGTTGTGCGGAGGCAGTCAGCAGATGCTCCCCATGAGGTTCCACATAGCTTTTGCAAAATGTTATTCCTGGTCGAGACTTTGAGAGATAGTTTACTCAAATGTTCTTTGTAAGTGAGGGCCCGATCAAGAGTAACGCCAAGGTATTTTGGGCAAGCATTGTATTTGAGCCTCTGGCTTTTGAAATATACTGAGGGCTCGTATTTTGCCATTCGATTGGACAAGTGGAAGCAAGATACCTCAGTTTTGCTTGTGCTGGGAATGAGCCGCCAGGCTTTAAAGTATTTTGCCATGCATTCCAAAGCGCCAGTAAGGAGCTTTTCACCCTCCTCAAAAGACCTGGTCTGTACAACGAGCGCGATGTCATCGGCGTAGGCGAATATTTTCGCTTCTGTACGAGGCAGATCGCTTATGTACAAGTTGAATAAAAGGGGGGCCAGCACAGATCCCTGAGGCAAACCGTTATTCAGCTTTCTCTTGCGGCTCTTTTTGTCCCCCAGAAATACCTCAAACGCTCTTTCGCTTAACATATTGGAGATCAGTTCAGCGATCTTCTTACTAGGAATAGCCTTGAGAACTTTAAGAAGCAATCCGTGTCTCCAGACTGTGTCATATGCAGCAGTGAGGTCAATGAAAGCTGCCATCGATTTCAATTTATTCTGGAAGCCAGCTTCTATGTGGGTGGTAAGGGCAAGAACCTGGTCTGTGCAGTTCCGTCCACTCCTAAAGCCAGCCTGTTCCTGTGGAGTGACAGCGTTAATATAAGGTTCAATCCTGGTAAGAAGTAATCTTTCCAGAAGTTTGTACGTACAGCTCAGGAGGGCCACTGGCCGAAAGTTTTCAGGAGCTTCTTCAGTTTTACCCGGTTTAAGAACCGCTATCACCTTTGACAGCTTAAACTGCTTAGGGAGTTTGTTATCTCTCAGGATGACACTAAATAATTCTGTAAGCCAGCTTATAGTTGAAGGGCCGATGTTTCGGAGGAATTCATTATATATGTTATCTGGCCCAGCTGCTTTGTTGGTTTTTAGAAGTTTGATAGCATTGGTGACCTCGCCGATAGAAAAGGGTTTAGAGAGGTGGTCTTCGCATTGTACATGATGTTTAAGTTTAGTGAGTTCGGCTTTAACATTTCTAGTGTGATATTTGTCTCTCTGTGCTCTAGTCAGGTCAACTAGACGGTTGGCAATGGCGTCCGGGTGTAGTTTAGTTTTTACCTTTGGGGGATGTACCTTTCCAGTCAGGGTGTGTAGTACTCGCCAAGCTTTTCTACTAGATTTTTTGTAGTCCATTGTCTCTACCGTTGCCTTCCATTTTGACTTTCTATTTTCGTCAAGAGACAGAAGTAACTCAGAACCAACTTTTTGGTCACCGGTGTTTTGATACTCTTTGTACAATGCGTCGCTCTCCAGGTTCCAGCCTGGGATGTATTCCTTTCGGTAGCCTCTAGGGATATGCGACTTGGCCACTTTGATGAGAATGTTTACAAATTCCTGGTAGTTCTCAGGCCGAGGCTCCAGATTTTCGGTAGCAATCACGAAATCCAGTTCATCCCGGAATCCGCACCAGTCTGCTCGGTTGAAATTCCATCGCGGTATGGGCATAGATTTTGTTAAGGGGATTTTTATTCCAACTTCAAGGATGATAGGGCGGTGTTGACTGTTGGGGAAGTTCGACATAACGATGCGCGACGTGCATAGTGGTTGATCACAGCAGTCTCTGGACACGAATGTTAGGTCAGGGTTGTAATCCTGGCGCCATCGAGCCGAATGAAAAGTGCCTTTGTCTTTGGCGTCAAATACCAGATGCACATCAGATATTTCCACCCATTGCATCAACGCCTCACCATTATCATCAACAGCCGCATAGCGCCAGTTAGTGTGGTGACTATTTAAATCACCCAGGTAGATGCAGGGATGCTCATAGGTAGGCAGAACATTTTCCGGCCATTTGACTAGAGGGGGTTTGTAGATGTTTACTATGGTCAGTGCTCTAAATCTGGTAGTGATTGTGAAAATAAGTTCTGTATCGCTTGATTCTACTGCATAGACGTCCGACAAATTCGATCTGGCATAGGTGGCAATGCCATATTTTGGGTGGTGAAGAGCCTTGATTAGGCTATACCCCGCAATCTGGCCTCTCCTCTCAATATCGCTTGCATCCCTGGTGTGTGTTTCCTGAAGATTGACGATATCAATTTTGTTATCTCGCAGGAAGTTCTGCAAGTAGTCACATTTAGCTAAACTTATTCCTTCTACATTAAGTTGTAGGATGCGGACTGATGGTCCTACATCTTTTGTCATAGGGTTCTGTAAAGAACCTTTTTTCTTCATATGCGTATGCTGCCTCATATTTCAATATAACACCTGATTCTTCCTGAATATTATTTGTATTTCACCTGTTTCGCCTAGTGTTTGTTGCTCGTTTAGCACCACACAGGGGACACGTGCAGGGCTGTGGCGGTAACTCCTGCGGACGTGAGCAACATTCGTCCCCCCAGGCTTTAAAAGCGCGGAAAAGGCAAAGGTATCTATGACCATACAGCCTAGTCGGCCGTATCTTTGCCGTCCTTTTTTTAGGCTTTAAAAGCGCGGAAAAGGCAAAGGTATCTATGACCATACAGCCTAGTCTGCCGTATCTTTGCCGTCCTTTTATAAAGTATTTTGTCACATGTTACACATCATATGCGAGTACTGTAGGTCTCGCTCGAATTTTTTTTTCAAGCGAGTTCCATATTGGAGCAAATGGTTCTCAATGCGACTGTATGTTTTTTAATACGTTTGTAAATGATAGTAGATAGAAATTGGGGTTTTTGATCCACTTGTATTTGCGGCTGAAAGCGTGGGTGTCTCCATACAGAATGTATGAAGAGTTGATTTTACCAACCGCACAAAGTTTGTAAATAAGTGTCTCCATACAAAATGGTGAGAGAGAGAGAAGATACGAAATCCTATGTGTTAGAGCGAGACAGAGCGATGGTGTGAGTGAGAATGACGTCATACAGTGCGAGTGAGTGAGGGGTAAGATGCGATACCGCATGTGTTAGAGCGAGACAGAGCTATGGTGTGAGTGAGAATATGCGTAGGCGTAGTGGGCGTGGCCACCCATCAACCTTGACATCGACCAATCACAGCGTCAGCTGTCAACATGACAGCTGTCAAAGTCAGCTGTCACAACTGTCAACATGACACCTGTCGTTGGACTGTTATGTCAGCTGTCACCATAGCAGCAAAGTTAGGGAATGTGTGAATATAGATGGCGTTAGTGAGAAAAAAAACATTCGTTTGGTTAGATTTGAATCCACTGCGGCGGCGGCTCTGAAGCGACGCGAGTAGCCACACCGCAGAGCCACAGCACCTGATAACGTTAGCAATGAAATATTGATATACATGGGTGATTATGACGTATGTGCGTGGTGTGTGCTGTGAGGAGTGTAGCACACCAGCCATCGCATGTTCACAATTTCCTACGCTGCGGTCCGCCAAACAGTTTTGCGTGGGTGCGACGCCGGAGCGCCATTGTTGGTGGTGTGGTGAGAAGACAGGTGTGATAGGTGTTTTCAACGTCCACTGGTGCGACGCCGGAGTGGAATTGTTGGTGGTGTGAAGACAGGTGTGACAGCCGCTGCTGCGACACCGGAGCGCCATTGTTGGTGGTGGTGGTGTGTTGTGAAGATAGGTGTTATGAGTTGAGGGTGTGATTTAACATCCGGTGGAGGTGGAAGGTTCTAGGGGTGTGTTTTCATGCAGGGTGGAGGGGGTAGAAGCTCTGAGGGGTGGGTAGTACATACATCCTGTGAGGTGCTAGGTGTAAGGTTCTAGAGGGGTGTGGAGTTGAGGGTGTGGAGGTTCTAGGGGATGATTGGTGGAGTGCTAGGTTCTAGAGGGGTGTGGAGTTGAGGGTGTGGAGGTTCTAGGGGATGATTGGTGGAGTGCTAGGTTCTAGAGGGGGTGGGTAAGGTTCTAGAGGGGTGGAGAGTTGAGGGTGTGGAGGTTCTAGGGGATGATTGGTGGAGTGAGGGGTGGGTTTTAGGGGTATGTGTAGCCGGCAGGGTGAGAGGCTCTGAGGGGGTGGGTAAAGGCTCTGAGGGGTGGGGTGGGGGGATGGTGCTTGATCAAGGCTTCGTAAGGTTAACGTTAGATGCGGCTCACGGCGGGCGGGCGTGGCTGGAGGCGCCAGCGGGTGCGGGGGCGCCGAATGATGCGGAAAAAACATGGTCATGTTATGCTAAAATACTGATGATGATGATGATGATGATGATGATATTACAATATTCCTTCTAGAATATTCTATCTGCGCGCGATATAAATTAGGTGTGTGAGAATCGAACTCCTAATCCACAATATGCAATGCACTGCACCTAACCACTGTACCGTATGAGAGCAACACGACCTTCAGCGCGCGCGCGCGCCGCTCCTCGCAGGCGGATGTGGTGGTCAGCTGATAAGCGTTGGTGATGAGTTTAGAAATTTGACTTTGTTGGGGAATCGAATCCGCGCTACCTATAGGTATATTGCGCAATTATAGTATAATATTCTAACCTCGGCAGGAGCCGGAATTACGAATACATGCTGCGGCGGGTGGCTGGAGGCACCGGCGGGGGTGGGGGGCGCTGAATGATGCAGGCAAACATGTTACTACTATCAGCTGTGTTTACTCCGATGATGGAATACAATATATTGCACGGCGGTGCAGTACCGACACTCTAGTAGATGATAATGTTACACACACACACACCGCTAGATGGGGTGTACTATGCAAAAATCCATTGACATTGTCAGGAATCGAACCTGTGCTCTCCATATTATATAGTGTGGAGCATATCATTCAACCTCGGCACCGGCACGGCGGGGGCCGGACCGAGTCTTATCAAGCAGCAGCTAGTATAAAGTTTAATAGAATTTTATGTAGTTAACGAGAAGAAACACCTTTTTAGGGTTTCGCATGCGAATCTTAAAAAATAAAAAAACCATTTTCATATAATAAGTTGAGCACCTGTGATCTGTAAAGTACCCTATGACTACTATAAAATTCCAGAAGGTAGGTATATTATAATATGTATGAGGTAAGTAATAAAACCATTTCTTTCAAATTCATTACTCATTTATTAAAAAAAACAATTAAACAAATATTATTCGCTTTAGCAATATACTTAATTCATTAACAACAAAAAATCGCTTAGCTGTTCTACTCTCAGTAGTTTATTTGCCTAGCGGATGCTCTGTTCTAAATAGACAAGTAGGTAATCATATTTTGTGTCAAGGATCTAGACCTAGTTTCCTATCGCATACACACAATAGTGCATAGAGATTAATAATAAATCATTAATAAGGGAGCAATCATAGAGTGCAGCAGGCACACTACTTATTTTATATAAACAATGTATTTATCCAACATTGTACCGTTTATGATTCATTTGAATCTAATTAATGAAAGTGGTTTCAAACAGTCTATAACTATTCCACCTTTGAGAGATGACGTTTTCTTTAGTTTGTGTACATCTTCTTTGTGGTATATAACAAGTGTTCACGTAAATGAAAACACAAAACATAATACTTTACCAGCAGTATGGAGTGTGAAATTATATATGGGGGAGAGAGGGGAAACAGTGCCCAAAAGAATCATTGAGCTACACCAGAATCAGCTGTTTAATTTCCCAATTTGTATGGTGAACAGCATGGTGGTATTAAAACTGGAGGTATCAAGATCTTATGGTGAATCACCACCTAGAAGAAGGAGGGGTAGACAACGTCGTGAGCTTAATGTTTCTCAAACAATCAACTCTAAACAGTTTTATCAAGTGATTAAAGATGATGATGGTATGGAGATAACAGTAAGAGTAAATAAGAAAAAAGAAAAAGCTACTACCCCCACTGAAATACCACCTGATACAAGCAGTACCACATCTGGAAGTACCACCACCACCACCACCACTACACCCACCCCAACAACGATGTCAACAACAACGAGTACTACCAGTACTACTACACTTCCTACTTGGTTGGATCCTCTATCTTATGAATGCGAAGAGTACCGTAATGTATTATATCAGGCAAGCATGTGGGCGCAAAATGAGATAATTAAAATAGATAAAGGTGAAAACGATAGAGAATTTTGCATTGGAGCACTACCTAAACCGTGGAGAGGAAGTCGGATGTGGTGAGTAGGAATCAAGGTTACACACACACACACACACACACACACACACACACACACACACACACACATATGCACCAGGTACCTAGTGGTGGTGAGGTATAAAAGTAATTGATTTCATGAGCTAAACCACTATAAGCTATTTGTTTTTTTTCCCTTCAACCAACGCGTGCAAAGTTAGTAAAATGAGACTGGGTTAAAAGTATATGGTTAAAATAAACCATATCTAATAAAAAATGCCACCGTCAACCCATCAAAATTTGATGCTAGCAAAATGCAAATTATGGTTGAACTCAAAACCGGATACCTCACATTACCCTCGAGATTCAATAATATATCAGTGACGAGACAGTATTGGAGTTTCTAAAATCTGGCGTGTGTATTATAAGACGACACGCAAACGGAAAAACATTTGTTATTGAATTTAAGGAGAGAAACAGCTGTGAAAACTATATATAGGTATGTTATTAATTTTTTATTTTTTTATTTACAGATAAGTTAAACTGTATATGTTGCTGAGCTGTTAATATAATACCTAGGTATATTTTTATAATAATGGAAAAATCAGGTAGGTACATTTTAGTTTATTTTCATAAAAAATAGCGACTATAGGGTGTTTTTTTTCTTTTCTAAATTGTTTTTTATTGTTACAGGAGAACAATCACAAACAAATGATGAGCAATCTATAGAGTTGGATAACACAGCTGCTGCTCTTACAACAGATGAACAATTTATAGTGGAGGATGGTGATGATGACTCACTCATTTCGCGTTATTTCAACATATGTAAGAATCAATGGTTGCAAGGTTTCAGTCGTAATCTTTTCCTGAAGTATTGGACGATTCCGATCTCCCTTCACACACTGAACTATAAAGTGGGTGCTACACTAAGAAATATATATTTAGATACAGAAGATGGTCTATACTACGCTCTCTCCAAGATGTGGGATGATATAGCAAGTGACATTGAAGAGCGGGTTGGTGACGCGAACTTATCATTCTCCGAGTGGTACACACTACTTCAAGACGTAGACTCTGAATCTTTTGCATATACCGATGAATTTAATGAATGTGTTGTAAACAAATTATTGAATGTGATGTTTTATGCTCTAAGTGATTTCATTATAGTACTATAAATCACCTCCTGTATAGATGGTCGTTGGGGTAGTAAAGTTCTCGAGTGGCGACCGCACACTGGAAAACGTAGGAAGACCACCCTAACATAGAACTGAATCCTTGAGGGAGGCTTATGTATAGCAGTGGACATCCTTCGACTGATGTGCGCTTAAAAAGCTCATAATATGATTGCACTCTTATTAATCATGGGGTTTTTCTTCCCCCATAATATCTATATTATATTCTGAAGCGGTATATAGTTTGTATACTTAAGTGAATTATAAATTCAAGTTTAAAAAACAAATATTGTATAAGTATCAATAATAATAATATTCTGAAGCGGTACCTATGTATAGTTGCTATATACCCTATATATATAAGTGAATTATAACTATTTTTGTTTTTAAAATTATATCCATTTTATGTTTGAAGTGGTATACTTACCTAGGTAGGTATGTAGTTTGTATAAGTGAATATTTAACTGATATTGTAGTGAATTATAAATATTTAAGTTTTAAAAATAAAAAACCATTTTATATTCATATAATAAGTGCCTACGTTTTATTTCAACAACTTATAAAAAATAGGTATTAAACAAAAAAAATTCTAGACAAAAATATACTATTTCACAATCAGTGATTACCTAGAGGTTTTTATAATTTATTTTTTTTGTTTTTGTTTTTATAACCGTGTATATATGGTGAAGATCATAATATTATACTGAACTGGACGCCTTACCACTACCTCACCTATTTTTGTTATTTAACTTGCACGAGAGCCGAACCCACTACCCCTCGTTCGCACAAAACTCACACCGCTGAGTGATAACAGAGTGCGAATAGGTATGTTATGCTATGCGGTTGATACCTTTAAAACCAACAAAAGTAAATTTTATTGGGTGTAGGTAGGTAGGTACCTAAACATTTTGTAAAACGTTGAAATTGTGTGGTTGAAACATACAAAAAAACAATGTTATCAACCAGCACAGTGTGAGGATGCTATCACAGCCCGCCTACACATCCTGTCACAGTACGCAGTGATTGTGAATCTTCTTTCGTACACTACGCTGCGCTCCACCCATCATTATCATCGTACAGTTCATCACAGCAGTTGGTGCATTACGGGTGAGATTAAGTTAAAATTAAAAAGTTTTTATAGTGGGCTATATATTATATTAACAACACTATTTTGTATCATACGGTGATATAAGTTGTTAGTAATACGAACTAAACACTCTATATCGTGTCGAGTAGACTAGCTTTAGATATGAAGTTGGATACAGGGTGTAACTACTGGGTGAGTATTTAAATATGATCTTATTAATCTTATTTTGGAGATTCTCATCTAGACATCATGATTAAGAATATTTTTTACTCTATAATAATATACCGTAGTGATATAGGTACCAATATCAACATACTTTTCTCAGATAAGTTGAAAAGCTTTTACCACTCTGTAGGTGTGGAAATAGACCTATATCACTACGGTATACTATAGAGTAAAAAATATTCTTAATTATGATATCTTTATGAGAATCTCTAAAATAAGGCTAATGAGATCGCATTTTTAAACTCATCAAGCTGTTTCATACTGAATCCGACTTTGTATCCGAAGCTAGTCCATTCGATTCGATATAGAGTGTTTTAGTCGTATTACTAAAACTCATATCACAGTATAATACAAAATGGTGTTGTTAACATACTCCATTAATGTTTTATTTTAATTCGATCTCAGGTACGTCTCAGCGCCGAGGTAAAATTAGCGGTAACCGCGGTTACGCGAAGTGTCACCTAGTCAGCGGATTATAAAATAACTGGGAAGATGGGGGTGAGTATTACTTTAATTATTTTTTCATTCAATCACATCCCCTGCTGCAGTGATCTCTATGTATGTATAGAGCTTAACTGATTTATATACCCCTACCTATAGCTTCAGCGCATTTTCTAATGCAAATGTTTTGATTTTAAGGTTCCACAACTTTTCCATTTAAATTTATTCTATACAGAACCCTCGTCTAATATAAGTTCAACTCACACTAGTTTTTTTTCATCTCTCTTTTATAGCTGTTTAACTGAATATGATATTATGTATTTCAATTTAAAAAAGGAGTTTTTAAAAAAATTTTAGGGTTCCATGTCAAAGGATTACTTTTTACTAATATATCATATATAGAGAACCCTACATGTAAGACTTACTTACATTTAACTGTTTTATGAATATACTTCTAGTAAAGTACTAATTTATCTCTGATGATATTAGGAGGTTAAATAAAACTATAGAACCCTCTCCTAATATAAAGCCTAACTGATTTATTTTTTCCAATGCAAGTGTTTTGATTTTAAGGTTCCACAACTTTTCCATTTAAATTTATTCTATACAGAACCCTCTCCTAATATAAGTTCAACTCACACTGGTTTTTAACAAATAGTTTTTTCATCTCTCTTTTATAGCTGTTTAACTGAATATGATATTATGTATTTCAATTTAAAAAAGGAGTTTTTTAAAAAATTTTAGGGTTCCATATCAAATGATTACTTTTTACTAATATACTATATACAGAACCCAACATGTAAGACTTACTTACATTTAACTGTTTTATGAATATACTTCTAGTAAAGTACTAATTTATCTCTGATGATATTAGAGGGTTAATTAAAACTACAGAACCCTCTCCTAATATAAGTTCACCTCACACTTTAGTTTTCATCATAGCTACGTTTTTTCTATTTCAGTTAAAAGAGTTTAAGAATTTTTAGGGTTAAACTCATGCTTAATTACTTTTAGTAGAAAGGTTGGGTATATTTCAACTTTATTAATTTTTTAGGGTTCCCCATTGGTGGATTACTTTTATTATTTAGTAATATATCATTGAAAATTAAGTTTCTCATCAATCTCAAACATTCTTCAATGCTAGTAATGAGTGTGTGATTTTAGAGCTTCATAAGCGCCCATCCTATTTAAACTTATTATAAGTATACAGAACCCTCCAATATAAGTTCAACTCATACTTGATTAGTTTTAACAAAATTTCAACTTAACAGTTTAAGAATTTTTAGGGTTCCACATAGGATGAATGTATGTTTTTTTTTTAAATTATTTTTTATTATCCCTTTTCAGGTGACGAGCAGAAACCTTTTTATCAATATTCAAAAGGTGCATAGAGAACAGGAAGAGAAGGTGTTCGCTAGGTGAGGGAGATACCTATTGATTGATAGATAGATAGAACTGATATACCTACCTTAACCGTTAGACCTAATAGCTTATAATATGAGGTCTTGTAGCTAAAAAATATGAAACAGGGTCTATAGCTAAACAGATGAGATTAGCTCTGATAGCTGATGATATTGGATCAGGTCTGTAGATTATGTGGTCTTATCCCTAATAATTTAGGAATAGCTCTGACCTCATAGCTCATATGTCAACAGGTTGGTACAGAGGCCAGCACATCAAGCTGGACACTTTGGACTTTGTACCGTTCTTATTCCGTTAGGAGTATGGATCAGAATCGCACTACGAGTGTCTAGCTTGATGTGCTGGCCTCTGTACCTAATAACAACAGACCTCATATCACATATCTCATAGCGCACTGCGCACCCTCAAATAGCTAAACAGATGAGATTAGCTCTGATAGCTGATGATATTGGATCAGGTCTGTAGATTATGTGGTCTTATCCCTAATAATTTAGGAATAGCTCTGACCTCATAGCTCATATGTCAATAGGTTGGTACCTAATAACAACAGACCTCATATCACATATCTCATAGCGCACTGCGCACCCTCAAAAAGTCATAGAAACGTGGTGAAGCCGCGGGGAACAGCTAGTGCTTAATAACTTGAGGTTATAGCTATTAGTATATTAGTAGTTTCATACTAAAAATTAACTTGTTTTTTTTCCAGCTCTGGTGGTAGAGCAGTGTAATAACATCTTAAGGGGTCGGTGACAGGAACTTAAAGGTTAGTATATAACCCAATTTAAACATTAGATAGGTTTCAAATAAGAAAGAAAAAATATTCCTCTAAATCTAAATAAGTAAAAATCTCTCATACAACTTTGAGCGGTGTGGGGGTAGAATACCCCTAAAAAACCTTATAATTAAAATTATTTAGATAGGTTGTTTTATATTTTAAATTCATTAGTTATAGCATTTATAGGCTCATATAAAATAATATTTTTCTATTCCAGTATATCCTAATGCTGAAGTTCGGTGCAACGCAACTGGTAATGAAAATCTCTTATCACCATAGTTCCTATATTGCGCAGGTGAACCCATCTCAGTTATACATCTGTAGTAGTCCTCGCCAGATACATCGTTTACTGCAATTTCAAGGGTTAAACTATATTTTGTTTTAGGTTTTTAAATCTTGAACCTGTATCAATATAAATATGAAGTTTTATATTTCATTAAAATCGGTTCATCCATTCCTTTAATTATACACTACCATTCAAACGTCAAATTCTAATACTGAGAAATATAGGTTTATTACAATAAACAGAAGTCTTGTTTAACTGAACTGATGCAAAATCTTTATATTATATCCTTTTGATATCAAACTTATTCCATACATAGGTATGAACTTTGCAAAAGCGATAGCAAACACGTCGCAGTTGTAATATTATGGAGTAATAGTGTTCTGTGGTTGTAAGTTTTAATTTTATAGCTTAATGAATCTGCATCGGTATACAGTAAATATAAGCGATCCTACTCAAACTTTGGCAACATATTATAGTTATAGCGGCAGTCATATCTCCCACCTTTGCAAGTTTGCTGGTGTCGGTTGAGGTTAAGCGAACACCTTCTCTTCTTGTAGTGGGACCCTCTATAGAGAGGTTTTTACTGCGCTTGAATCTAGAGAATTTCAAGGTTTCTACGAGATTTCCCTGTGAGTGTGGCTTCTCTCGAGGGTGTGAAGATTCAACACCTCCATATTACATACTTCCCTCACGCGGTATGAAAGTTCTTACATGCGAGCAATCTTCCTTTAGATGTTCTTTATATTTAATATCACTATTAAAGGTGAGCAGGCATTCATCACAGATCCATACTCTATGTTCATGATTGGTGAGCTGTGAACTTACTAACCTCAATAGGTCTTTTATCCATACGTAGTGCTGCTTTCCCTTCCCCATCTTCGATGAGGAGAAGATTCACATGCACCCCTCGTTTCACTCGGGTATGGTATAGCGGACCTGTGATCTCCTGCCCACTCACCTCGAAGACATTTACACTTATATTGTTTTGCTTTTCAAATCTTTTGATGTCTTTTAACTTAACAGGAAACTTTATATTCTTCACGTTAAAAAACATCCCTGTAATGGGGGTAAGAGGAGGTTCTATCCCCATTTGCGGTGGCGGGGTATAATGCGCTTAAAATCGCCCACGCAAAACAAGCGTTATCCTTATTTTTCACATTTATGCAGGCTTTTTTATTTTGCAGCCAGGTAGGTAGGGGAATGTAGCTACTACCTTTCAACGGTGTGTATTTATTAATATTCACCTCTAAATACAACACCTCTGAGAGGGTCCATCCGCTATCACGCTCCTGGAACTCTTGAGCTTTAGCACAAATTTCCTCAATAAATGAATTATATATCTCATTGTAGTGCTCATCCTGCTTTGGTTTTTAAATAGTGCGAACAGTTCTAAATTAATTTTTACGGCGCTTCCCACTGCGCTGATTTTCTTCTCAATAAGATTGATGACTAACCCCCGCACACCCTCCATAAATTCTTCGGGGGTTAAGTGTTTTTTCTTCTCAGAAATCTTATATGAGATAATTCTGCTTTTATAAGCGCTCTTCTCAAAAGAGTTTTCAGCGGCCATACGTTTGCTTGTATTCAGATCGATGTATGATTTAAGCCAACACGACTGTGAAAATTCTACAATTCTATAAATTTTTTTCAATATAAGACCATGCTCGAGAGCTTGCTGTAAATTTAGATAATGAATTATATATTGTCTTTTATCATCTAAGGTAGCCAGTAATTTACTCGTTTTTCCACCACCACCTGGAGGGATCTTATTTTCAGGACAGAAGGGAAAATCGTTGTGGAGATCGTGCAAGTGTTGGGGGTACTCTAAATCCACTTCCAAGAAGTATCCCTTTTCCCCATCTAAAGTTAGAGCGTTCAAATCAAAGTTTGTGATCTCCTCTTCACTCAACCACCGGAAGTCTTTGTATGGGAGGGGTTGAGACATTGCCCAGCCATATTGGTTGTTTGCGTCAGCCCAGAATATTACACTAGCCTCTTTACCAGGGTCATAATCTTTCAGATATTTATTATTGGCTTCAGCATACTTTCCACTACATTGGCTCAACCCCCCGGTTTGATATCCTCATAAAATTCATTTGTTTTTTATGCTCTGATTCTTCAATTCTCGATGGATTGTTTTTTTGACCGCGAAATTCAAGGTTTCCTACCGCCCTCAAAAGATGTTGAGAAATTCATGGTTTCCTACCACCCCTCAAAGATGTTATTACACTGCTCTGTATTTTAAGTTTGTAGCGGAGTCATTTTGTTCAATTCTCGATGGATTATAAGTGAATATTGGTATTGATTTTAACCGCGAGGTGTCTATGACATTCAAGGTTTCCTACCACCCCGAAAGATGTTTCTTCAGTGAAGGCGTCCGTTAGATGGCTTTTCTTGGTTGGTTTTTCTAAATTTTAAGGGTGAAACTGTCTCCTCCAGTTTACCTCAACTATTTAAGGGTGAAACTGTCTCCTCCAGTTTACGTTTACCTCAACTATCTGCATACTAAGAATGAGGGAAAAGTGATTGATGCGCATGGCCCGCTTCGGTATAGCAGGGTCAAGTTTTCTTTTCTCCAACTCAGATCCTTCTTTTGATTTAAACTGTTCAGGTTTAAGGTCAGATCCATACTCTATGTTCATGATTGGTGAGCTGTGATCTTAAGAGCCTTGACAGGTCTTTTATCCAGCAATAGTGTTGCTTCTCCCCATCTTCGATGTGGAGAAGATTCAGGCAGCTATCGCAGATCCATACTCTTTATGTAATGACATGGAATCAGCGTTCTGTTTTTTCACACACTGCTGCGAGCAAGGGTGTGGGAGAAGCTTCGAGGTTTCCCACCACCACCACCACCCCTTAAGATGTTTTTCAGGTAGCTATCTACTCTTTATGTAATGACGTGGACTTGCTAGTACTGATTTTGACCGCAGGGTGTCTTTTGTAAACTGCTGCTTGTTAAGTGGATCGCTACCGATCACATTGAAGCACACCTGCATCTGCATGAAATTGAAGGTTTCCCACCACCACCCCTCAAAAGATGTTGTTTCTCCCTGCTAAAGCGAATTGTATAAATTTATTCTAGTTTTTTTACCTTAATCATGCTGGTGAGGAGGTAGGTAGGTATTAAGATATTATGCTGCTTGTATGAATGGATAAAAATACCTCCTTATCATAGACATGGTGATGGAGTTCGATGATCACCCTTTATTCATATTATTCAAGATATGTGTACTTTAAGTCATGGTGGTTGTACAAAAGAGTAAGAATGTGTTCAGAAATAAGAGAAGAAATATAACATTATTTTTTCATTTTTTTTAAAGAACAGCTAAGCGATTTTTTGTTGTTAATGAATTAAGTATATTGCTAAAGCGAATAATATTTGTTTAATTGTTTTTTTTAATAAATGAGTAATGAATTTGAAAGAAATGGTTTTATTACTTACCTCATACATATTATAATATACCTACCTTCTGGAATTTTATAGTAGTCATAGGGTACTTTACAGATCACAGGTGCTCAACTTATTATATGAAAATGGTTTTTTTATTTTTTAAGATTCGCATGCGAAACCCTAAAAAGGTGTTTCTTCTCGTTAACTACATAAAATTCTATTAAACTTTATACTAGCTGCTGCTTGATAAGACTCGGTCCGGCCCCCGCCGTGCCGGTGCCGAGGTTGAATGATATGCTCCACACTATATAATATGGAGAGCACAGGTTCGATTCCTGACAATGTCAATGGATTTTTGCATAGTACACCCCATCTAGCGGTGTGTGTGTGTGTAACATTATCATCTACTAGAGTGTCGGTACTGCACCGCCGTGCAATATATTGTATTCCATCATCGGAGTAAACACAGCTGATAGTAGTAACATGTTTGCCTGCATCATTCAGCGCCCCCCACCCCCGCCGGTGCCTCCAGCCACCCGCCGCAGCATGTATTCGTAATTCCGGCTCCTGCCGAGGTTAGAATATTATACTATAATTGCGCAATATACCTATAGGTAGCGCGGATTCGATTCCCCAACAAAGTCAAATTTCTAAACTCATCACCAACGCTTATCAGCTGACCACCACATCCGCCTGCGAGGAGCGGCGCGCGCGCGCGCTGAAGGTCGTGTTGCTCTCATACGGTACAGTGGTTAGGTGCAGTGCATTGCATATTGTGGATTAGGAGTTCGATTCTCACACACCTAATTTATATCGCGCGCAGATAGAATATTCTAGAAGGAATATTGTAATATCATCATCATCATCATCATCATCATCAGTATTTTAGCATAACATGACCATGTTTTTTCCGCATCATTCGGCGCCCCCGCACCCGCTGGCGCCTCCAGCCACGCCCGCCCGCCGTGAGCCGCATCTAACGTTAACCTTACGAAGCCTTGATCAAGCACCATCCCCCCACCCCACCCCTCAGAGCCTTTACCCACCCCCTCAGAGCCTCTCACCCTGCCGGCTACACATACCCCTAAAACCCACCCCTCACTCCACCAATCATCCCCTAGAACCTCCACACCCTCAACTCTCCACCCCTCTAGAACCTTACCCACCCCCTCTAGAACCTAGCACTCCACCAATCATCCCCTAGAACCTCCACACCCTCAACTCCACACCCCTCTAGAACCTAGCACTCCACCAATCATCCCCTAGAACCTCCACACCCTCAACTCCACACCCCTCTAGAACCTTACACCTAGCACCTCACAGGATGTATGTACTACCCACCCCTCAGAGCTTCTACCCCCTCCACCCTGCATGAAAACACACCCCTAGAACCTTCCACCTCCACCGGATGTTAAATCACACCCTCAACTCATAACACCTATCTTCACAACACACCACCACCACCAACAATGGCGCTCCGGTGTCGCAGCAGCGGCTGTCACACCTGTCTTCACACCACCAACAATTCCACTCCGGCGTCGCACCAGTGGACGTTGAAAACACCTATCACACCTGTCTTCTCACCACACCACCAACAATGGCGCTCCGGCGTCGCACCCACGCAAAACTGTTTGGCGGACCGCAGCGTAGGAAATTGTGAACATGCGATGGCTGGTGTGCTACACTCCTCACAGCACACACCACGCACATACGTCATAATCACCCATGTATATCAATATTTCATTGCTAACGTTATCAGGTGCTGTGGCTCTGCGGTGTGGCTACTCGCGTCGCTTCAGAGCCGCCGCCGCAGTGGATTCAAATCTAACCAAACGAATGTTTTTTTTCTCACTAACGCCATCTATATTCACACATTCCCTAACTTTGCTGCTATGGTGACAGCTGACATAACAGTCCAACGACAGGTGTCATGTTGACAGTTGTGACAGCTGACTTTGACAGCTGTCATGTTGACAGCTGACGCTGTGATTGGTCGATGTCAAGGTTGATGGGTGGCCACGCCCACTACGCCTACGCATATTCTCACTCACACCATAGCTCTGTCTCGCTCTAACACATGCGGTATCGCATCTTACCCCTCACTCACTCGCACTGTATGACGTCATTCTCACTCACACCATCGCTCTGTCTCGCTCTAACACATAGGATTTCGTATCTTCTCTCTCTCTCACCATTTTGTATGGAGACACTTATTTACAAACTTTGTGCGGTTGGTAAAATCAACTCTTCATACATTCTGTATGGAGACACCCACGCTTTCAGCCGCAAATACAAGTGGATCAAAAACCCCAATTTCTATCTACTAATGATTTAAAAAAAAATTAAAAAAATAACATAACGGAACCTTATAGAATCACTCGTGCGTCTGTCTGTCTTGTCTGTCCGTCCGTCTGTCCAAGCCCATTTGCTACGGATCTACTGGACCAAATCAAGTGAAATTTGGTAGGATGGTGTGGTGCTATGACCCAAACACAGATATGCAAAGTAAATAAATATTTTTTTAAAAAGGGTTATTTTCGGGGGACAAATTAGGAAATTAAAAAAAAAGTTTTGTGTCGTATATCAAATGAAAGGGCTCATTATCAGGATCTTAAATATATTTTTGTTTATATTGTAAAATAAATAGTTTTGATTATTTTAATGAAAGAAGACAAAAATTGACCATTCCCCCCCCCCCCCTCCTGTTCTCCGAAACTACTGAGCCTAAAATTAAAAAAAAATACGAAAATATAGTTCGTTGCTTGTAGATTACAGGAAAACCTATAAGAATTCTATCAAATGAAAAAAAAAGTGGTAAACTCAATGTAATACGCTCATCTACGGAAAATAGTTCTAGTCTTTAGAAAGTGTGTCCTGGAGCTTCACGACCTCATTCCCCCTCTTCATTTCATCATTTCCATTTCACCCCTTTGTCTTTGGTGTTCCACCTTTATGCACGAAGCGTTTTGCTTCTTAGTTCATTATGCGAACGGGCAACGAGTTGAATTCCCTGCCGGCGTCAGTATTACCCGATTCGTATAATTGAAGAATCTTGAAGACGAGAATGAATAGGCACTTTTGAGCTTGTGTCTTACATCCTCGGCTGCATCAGCACTTACCATCAGGTGAGGTGCAGCCAAACGCACTAAATTTTTTATTTCAAAAAAAGAAGTTCACTAAAACACCACTTGATTGCGCTAGTAGTAGTTAACTGTATGGAGTACTGCTCTTACTTGTGGGACGGATCGGCTCGTTACCAGTTATATATATGCCTTGGATTATATCGACCAACGCGCTAGGAGACTTATTGGCTACGAGGAACTTGTATCAAACAGGCTCCAAAGCCTCAATCATCTCCACAAAGTCGCCTGTCTATCGGTGTTCTACAGGATTAATTTCGGAGAGTGTGTCCTAGAGCTTCACGACCTTATTCCCCCTCTCCATTACATCATCAGACGACCAGGTGCGGAGGGCGGTTCCACCCCTTGGTCGTCAATGTTCCACCTTTACGCACGAAGCGTTTTGCTCCTTCGTTTACTATGCGAACGGCCAAGGGGTGGAATTCCATGCCAGCGTCTGTATTCCACGATTCGTAAAATTTAGGAATCTTCAAAACGAGAGTGAATAGACACTTTTTGAGCTTGCGTGTTACATCCTCGGCTGCATCGTCACTTACCATCAGGTGGGGTGTAGCCAAACACACTCACATTTTTAATAATTAAAAAAAATAACTCGCATCTTACTGTGAGGATTTCAAATGTGATATTTTTATATTTGACTTTGGCATTGTACGGAACCCTCTCCACGCGAGTTCAACTCGCACTTGGCCGGTTTTATTTTGACGTGAAATGTCTTTAAAATCACATACGGGGTACCAAGTCAAAAAGCTGGACTGTTACGGAAGTGACGAAATAATTTGTTTCCTCCATAGCACAAAGTAACAAACCGTGGTTCCATAGTAACCAAGTTAGTCACCGTTTATATCAGGAAGGCTAAGACTCCATGGTCAAACAGCCTTAACCGCGAGGCCGGAGGCCGATTTTTTTTTTAATTTCAGGGACGTCGAAACTAGATATTAAACCAATGGCAGTCGATACGACAGCCCCGCCCTATGCTTTTTTTTGTTTTTTAGGGTATTTTGTCAGGTTGGTCCCATATAAATTGTATCATTCTTAAATAATAAGAATTCAGTTTCCAATTATGAAACGATTTTAACCGAACCACTTAGCAGAACAACCGCTTCTATGAGTCTATTTTTTTTAAATCCTAGTTCAAAAAACAAAGGTATTTATTTTAAACGAAAATATAAACCATTTCAAGATTTTTTTTTCTTTTAATCTCTAGTTATTTTTTAGGAGTTTTCATGTTAAAAATAATGATGTTACAGGCCGCAATAGTATAAAAACCAGACAAGTACGAGTTGGACTCGGCCACCGAGGGTTCCTTACTAATTTGTACATACAAAGTACTTACTTGAACTTATGTTGAATGTTTATTGTCTGCTTCTACGTGCAGTAAACGTGACCTATGTTTGTTGAATATCCTATTAAAATTTAAAATGTATAATATTACTAGATACAAAACACTTAAGTTGGTAGGTACCTATTTAGGATTGTGTTTCAATTAAAACATTTTTCAAAAGGACTAAGCAGGTACCCATAACAGTGCAAACTGTTAGATACTACAATCATACACCAAAATTATTAGGTACATATACGAGGGACATATAAAAAAGTTTTTTCTTTCATTCTTCGTCATAAATCGAAAACTGTACATCATAAAAATAATAAAAAATCTGTTTAAGCTTGTGTCAATAAAGTCTCTTCATACGACACCAAATATGAAACGGTTTACTTAATTAAAAATTTGGACCGCCATTCCTTGCATAACTGATTACGTACTTTGAATATAGACTGCATTTTTTAGGATTTAATTAAAAATATATACTTTTCAGATTTTTTTCTATACTTGTAGTATAAGACGGTATTACTTGCCAAATTTCATAGTTCTAGGTCAACGAAAGATACCCCATAATTTTTGATTCCATTGAGAGTGTCGAAATAAAGGTTTTTGCGGCATAAACGGCCGTTACGTTAACTTAGAAGTTTAATTTTTTTACAACTTAAAGGGACTGTACACTGGAGTATATGGTTATAATTTCAACTCGATACCTGCACGCGTTCCCGAGATAAAGGGTGTTGACAGATAGATGAACAGACAGACAGACGGACAACAAAGTGATCCTGTAAGGGTTCCATTTTTTCCATTTGAGGTACGGAGCCCTAAAAAGGCCTCAGTACTAACTTCAATTGACGATTATGAAATTAATTTTGTTATTTAATGACTTTTTTACAGTATATAAAATTATTTCTCCAAATAGATTTTTAACTACATGTCTTATAAAAATCGAAACAATCGTAATCGTAGTAGTTTAAACAATGATTATACGTATGTTCTTTTTACATAAATAGGGCGCTAGCAGTTTAAACAATGATTATACGTAGCTTCATTTTACATAAATAGAACGCTAGCAGTTTAAACAATGATTATACGTAGGTAAATTTTACATAAATAGGGCGCTAGCAGTCTAAACAATGATTATACGTAGGTACATTTTACATAAATAGGGCGCTAGCAGTTTAAACAATGATTATACATAGGTAAATTTTACATAAATAGACCACTAGCAGTTTAAACAATGATTACAAGCAGGTTCATTTTACATAAATAAGGCGCTAGTAGTTTAAACAAAGATTATACGTAGGCACATTTTACATAAATAGGACGCTAGCAGTTTAAACAATGATTATACGTAGGTAATTTTTACATAAATAGGGCGCTAGCAGTTAAAATAATGAATATAAATAGGTACATTTTACATAAATAGGGCACAAGCAGTTAAACAATGGTTATACGTAAGTAATGTTTACATAAATAGGGCGCTTGTAGTTTAAATATTGATTATACGTAGGTACATTTTACATAAATAGGGCGCTAGCAGTTAATAAAATGATAATACGTTAGTGTATAAGAATTTCAGTTAATAATTTTATACATTTTGTACAGGTTTCCATACATACTTCCCATACTAATATACAATTAGTCAGCTAACTTTGGCATGGGGAGTCCAATTTATATTTGTAATTTGAGCAGTTATATAAAAAAAAAACCAAAAATTATTGAGTTTCGTAGAAACACTAGTTAATTTAATGTTTGCAGTTATAACCTGTCACCCTGTATAAAATATATATAAAATGTTTTAAAACTTGATCTGCCATATTACAAATATTTCTGGACTTCTGGAGTAGGCCATTGATTGGCACAACGCCAATAACATTAAAACTATTTTTTTATCACATTGCTGCAACAGTAGAGTATTAATTCATCAAAGCGCGGCTAATACATACCAACGATAGGAAACGACACATTGGTAAAGTGGTTTAAAATTCACGGAAAATTTACATCCAAATCTTTGAAACAGACGTCCTTGGCAGTGGTTCTTTATTTTATTTATAGCTACTCGTGGATATGTCAAAATCGTATAAAAGTTGGCAAGTGAGCGACACAAGACTAACGGGGATAAAATTAGATTTTAACATTGAAAATTTTGGATAGCACTCGAGTTTTGTTATATCTGGTTTAATCCCAGAATCAAAGTAAACGACGTATCTACCTACTTGGCGTAATTAAAACAAAATGATAAATCATTATGAAAAACATAAAACTTTTAGGCACAACTCAGATTAAAGAGGGTCAGATAGAATGTTGCGAAATTTCAGGTTTAAACCACTTTTTGAAACATGTGTATGGTATCGATGCGTGTGTGTGTGCGTGTCTTCTAAGACGTCCTAGCAAATATTATCGAGTATAACTATGTACTTCAGTTTTGATGTCTATGTGTGCGTGTACAGTGTACATACACATTGAATTTACGTGGGGTCTATCAAAAGTTTTATTTGAACTAAAAGGTACAAGCTTTTATTTGCAGATACTCGTAGTTTTAACTGTTTTGTATTTTTCTCAGCAAACCCTTTATTTGATGTTCATACTTCCGCCATTTTTAGAAGTCTACCATATTGGATTTAGAATGACGTCATTTAGCTAATAATGCATTATCATCTAATTTAATAGTGTGTGCAAAACTTCAGCTTAATTGATAACCGGGAAGTGGGTCAAATTTAACATGCAAATTTTGAAGCGTATAACTTACTTGGGCACCCACGCGGTGGAGCGACGACCTGGTGAAGATCGCGGGAAGTCGTCGTGGAAATCCTTGGGGGAGACCTTTATCCAGCAGTGGACGGTTTTCGGCTGATATGATGATGCTGATGAACTTACTTACATACATAAATACGAACATTGCACGTTAAACAAAAGCATGTAAAATAAGAAACACTTTTGGCAGTTAAGTTTAATAATTCAGATATTAAGATGGTTTAAAAACCCAACCCAAGAACGTATAGCACTCCAAAATTTGCAGGCTCAGCCAAAGAACAGACAAACGTCCATACATACACCCGAAATGTTTTATCCTCCTTGGCTCCTTGGGCAATCCTGTAAAAAAGGTCGATATATTCGTACGTACTTATGTGTAATTTATGTTTCCTGTGTTCTTATTAATTTATGTTTCCTGTTGTTCCTTTCCGTATTAAAATAAAAAAATAAAAAAGTACCCATTCATAGTTGTAAATAAGGGAAGAGACTTGTTATCCACAACACACCCTGTACTGTGGATAACCAGTATACTAGTGTGGGGACTAGGGTTACTAGGACTATTTACTGTGCTCTAGTTATAAGCTTATTTTTTGTACAGTATTATTTATAAATATATATATAGGTTGTAACAAAATTTGCGCAGGACCCGTAAATTCTACTTATCATACTGAATAACTGTCCTCAAGCAACCTGCAGTCTATTCTCAAAAAAAGACTCTCCATACAAAAATGAACAAGATTGGTCGATCAGATGATTGATTTGTATGAAGAGTTTAATTTATATAGTTTAATTATTAATCTTAGATAAAATTTCGTTCAGTATGATAAGTAGAAGCTCCCGTTAACGGGACCTACACCAATTTTGTTACAACCTGTAAATCTATCTATAGATATATTATATACAGGTTGAGTTTATTTAAGGGTCAGTATGGGGAAATTCTAAACTATTAGAGAAGAGAAAAACGTTCTTAGGAATCGTGATTTAAATTTTTGAGAAAATAAAAATGGCGTTTTAAAAAAAAACTTAATATGCTTGGAGATATGGCTTGTTTTGAAAAAAAAATTATGTTATTTCGGTTGTATATCACTATACAAACCAAAAATCGTATGAAGACCATAGGTCTAAAGCTGTAGAAGTTGTTTAATTTTTCTTTAATAGTTATGCGGAAACTAAACTTACTGGCCGATTTTCAAATGAAAACGGAAAAAAAGGAAAAAACATTCAAACTTATAAAACCAGTTGTGTGTTTCAGTCATTCATGAAATGCATAATTTAGTCAATTAATTAGTTGTGTTGTGAATTCATTGGTGAACTAAATAGGTGAAATGCCTCAATTGTTGTCAATTAAAAAAAATGGATTTATTGAAAGGGCATCATTTAAGTAACAGGAACCAAACATTGGCCACTGACTGGTACCGTAATGAATTCTTCCTAGCCAAGTCGCCTTACTTTGACCACAACGTTGAATAATTTACTGAGATACGGAAGCTTCACGAAGTCTCACAAAAAACATTCCTACATCATCAGTCGAGATGTCGAAATAAATGTTTTGTTTTGTCGAGAGTTTTCCGGATATTTCGTGGAGAGATATCGCTACGGAAATGGCTATTGCACAGTATACTGTAATGAGGATACTTAAAAAGTATAAATACAAACCGTATCGAAAAGAATGTATTGGTAAGAAACTTCTCGAAAGTGATCATGTGAGAAGATCAGCATTCTGCAATTGGGTTATCCACCGTGTAACACGGGGCACAATTTTTTTAAGCCAAATTATTTGGACGGATGAGACTAACTTTTGAAATAATGGTAAACTGAGATTACTGCTCCGATTTATTCATTTCTTTTTTAAGCGTTTTTATGAGGTAAACTTATAATGCCACGTATCATTTCAGTTGCATATAACCAGCGCAACAACCATTACTGGTCCACAAAAAATCCTTTGCAAACCACTGAAAGCAGCAACCAAATTAGATTTTCATTTAAATTTTGGTGCGGGACTTTGGACAATAAAGTCGTGTCCATTCAGTTTTACGGTGGGATTTAGATGATTTGCCTTTGGCAGCAATACGGAACATGAGGTTCCAACAAGATGGAGCCCCTGCGCACAATAGCCGCCTTGCACAAAATTACCTCAACGAAACGTTTGGGAACACGTAGAAAGGTACCTGTGGTTTAGTTCAGTGGTCAGCGCGGTCACATCAGGTGACCCTAACAACCTAATGTCCATGGATTTTTTATATGGGGTTACTTAAAAAATAAAGTACACAAAAATCGCTATGACACTGTTGATGATTGAAATATTCAGTCCGTCAAATGCTAAAGACAATACCATACATTTTATTCAGATTTGCAACTCGAGGAGTGCTTCGCCGAAGTCGACTGTGTTTAGGTGAAAGTGGAGAACATTTCGAACATTTTTTTAAAGATAAATTTAGTTCCTTAGAACTAAGACAAATGGCAGATTTTTGGTTTTGTTTCATTTCAATTATCCATTTTATCAATTGGATAATAAAATGTATCTTTAATAAAATGTTAATTTCAAGTAATTTCAACAACTTCTAGTAACTTTAGACCGTGGTCTCAATACAATTTTGGTTTGTATAGTGTACAATCGAAATAACAAAAAATTTTTTTTTTCTATAATAGTCATCTCCGAACCTTTCAAGATTTTTTTATTTTTTAAAACACCATTTTTATATTCTACTAGCTGATTCCCGCGGCTTCACCCGCGTGGACCACATTTCTATGACTATTCGAGGGTGCGCAGTGCACGAGCCGCAAACGGCTCGCGAGCGTGGTAAAAAGTAGCCTATGTCTTAACCCAGGTCCTAATCTGTCTACCTACCAAATTTCAGCCAAATCCGTTCAGTAGTTTTTGCGGGAAAGCGTAACAGACAGACAGAGTTACTTTCACATTTATAATATTAGTAGGGATAAAATTGAGATCACAATTCCTAAGAACGTTTTTCTCTATCTCTTATAGTTTAGAATTTCCCCATACTGACCCTTAAATAAATTCAGCCTGTATATAAAAATATCGTGTCACGGTGTTTGTGTTTGTACTCCTCCGAAAAGGCACTACCGATTTCTATGAATTTTTGTACGTGTATTTGGTAGGTATGGGAAAAGGTCGTAGAGTATATTTCATAATGGCAAAACAATGTTTGGAGGGTCAGCTAGTACTAAATAAAAAGATTCACATGTAACAATTACAAAAAAGTGAACTAAAATTGGTTTCTATGATTTCTAAAGAGCAAAATCAAGAAATAAACGAGTAAAATAGATTTTTTGGTCATCAGTGCCTAAAATCAGTCTATAATTAATTGCCAGTGATAACTTATGGTGTGAGACGTGGTACTGGTATCTTCAAATAGAGCCCTTTAAAGGTTGGATGGACAGACAGACAGGCAACGTAAGCTTCGTAATAGGGTTACCTTTGCCACCCTCTGAATACCAAACCCTTAAAAAATATATCTTACTATGGGTCTCGTTGGTATCAGTCTCTTATACTGAAATAGATATCACTGTCACACCCTGGAAACTTCATACAACGGGCCGGAAATGACCTTTAAAAAAAGTGATGACAGAACTAACAAAATGGCGCCGAAATCCTATACGTTCTACAAACAAACTGTAACCAATTCGTATCAATCTGGGTGACGAGGTGGTGTGGTCGCAATCTAGAGAGCGGCAGGGAGTGTCCATACTGTATGTTAGTACTAATATTACTTTATCACTGTTGTAATCTTTGCATCGTAATAATAATATCATCTGAAAGACGTCCACTGCTGGACAAAAGCCTCTGCCAAGGATTTCCACAACGACCGGTCCTGCGCAGCCCGTATTCAGCGTCTTCTCGCAACCTTCATCAGGTCGTCGGTGCACCGAGTGGGAGGCCTTCCTATGCTACGTCTTTCAGTGTGCGATTGCTACTCGAGAACTTTACTGTTCCAATGGCCATCCGTTCTACGAGTTATGTGCCCTACCCACTGCATCGTTGCATACACAACACAAATAATAATAATAGAACCCTTGGTGTGGAGTCCGACTCGTACTTGGCCGCTTTTTTTAAACCGTATAATTTGTCCAGCAGTGGATATTTTTCGGCAGATATGATGATGATTATATAGATTACACCTCTACGTTACTCTAGTGTCTATTTATAGTATAAATATATTTTTTAATTTTTTTTTTATAAATTACACCTCTACGTTACTCTAGTGTCTATTTATAGTATAAATTTATTTATATTTCTATTGTCTATTTATAGTATAAATAAATTTATTTATACTATAAATAGACACTTGAGTAACGTAGAGTCATCATCATATCCGCCGAAAAACGTCCAATGCTGGACAAAGGCCCCCAAGGATTCCTCGATCAACATAATGGAATAATATTTTAACAAGCATGGAGAATCATGGAAAATAGGTCAGTGGGACATAGCTATAGCAGACCGGAAATCCTTTGTCCGAGATGAACATGATTCATTAGAATCATAAAGTACCTGCTTATATTATGTATAATTTTGAGACCTAATGTTATTTTTTCCCAAAGTTATAAAAATGCCATCAAAATTTAGGAAAAGCGTTAAAAATTGTATACTCGTTCACACTCGTCGTTCACTAAGCAATATTTTATACATCAGCAAAAAATATTTTAATTAACTTTCACTCTACGATTTTACGGCTTATAAGGGACGATTTAATAAATGACTAGTGAGATGCCGATGACGATTTAATAAATATAACAGTCTCTTGAACCCGCTGGGAATACGATTTCCAATACTTTCCAAACCTTATTCTCCCGTTATAACCGGTTCATTATTGAAAATCCTTTCTTAATAATTGTAAAATTATCCTCCAACTATGCAGACAACTGAAGTTACTTCGATTGCGTGAATTTAGGATATAATAGCCTTTAAAAGCCGCTAGGAATAATAACCCATTCTTTTCACATCCTATTCCCATTCGTTTAACACCCCACTTAACCCATTAGGATGGGTTGAAATTCATGTTAATTTATTCTTCATATTCTGTAATAAATTGCGATATAAAATAAATAAGTTCGTATTGAAATTCCTTCCTTAGTGCTTTTATAATACTATCATCCAACCATGCAGAAATATAAAAATGTCCGTGTGGTTGTGTGTGTTGTCTGATGTCTTTCAGTAAGTCACTGAAATCTTTTGTGTACAAATGTAGAAAAAATCGAAAGTGTTTTATGTCTCTAATATTTTCCACGTACATTTTTTTGAGTCGATTGCTGTCCTACTAAGATGGTTTCTATAAAATTAATAAGTAGAAATAAAAATTGTTTTACAGTTATAGTTCCAATATTAAGAGGAAACGTTCCGAACACCAACTAAAAGTTTACGTAGGGAAAACATGCTTAGTCAGTGCGGTATGTTGTTGTTGACTGTACTCTTTGTTTCGTCACTGAGAGGTCACCCTTAAATGTCCCTCCTAATATTTTCCATGTAGTGATTCCAGAATGGGGGTGGCAGCTTCCAACCTCCAGCGGGGAAGCTCGGCGGGCTCAGTTGCGCCGCGCTCCCGACGCGTCCCCACGCCGCCGTCGCCGCCGCCCACGCGAATCGATATAACCGTGCCACTGGCCACCGTATGCTGTTACAGTCACACCTAAACATTTTATGGCTCTTTAAAACTTTTATTGACCGGTTCTTCGACACGCACCTTAGTAATTATTTACGTCTTTCATCTATTCAACCAACTAGTTCAAAGCGCTACTGTGTGATGTGACAAATACGTAATGTAACGCGGGGAAGTAAACAATAACTAACGACCTCAACAGCTGATCAGCGTGAAGACAGCTGTACTATCCATGAAATTCAACGAGCTTTTAAAGTTTTAGAACTACGTCAAACGCATACTTTTTAATATACTGCTTAGTTGTATAAGCCTGTACTCCTAAAAGCATTTGTATCGAGTCTTCCAGTAGTTGAATGTTTTACAGTGAGATTTTGAAACTGCTGCTGTAAATATAACGTCGAGGTGACTAAATGCGTACGGCGTTCGCATTAATAGATAACGTGAAATATGGCTGCGGTTTGAGCACGAGACTGCGGGAGATCTTGAAGGCCACGTCTTGCGTCGCCGCAGCGTCGGTCCCGGGAAGTTGGCACGCGGCGCGCGCGGCGCGGTGACGGAGAGTCCCCGTCATGCGCTGACACGCACGTAGCTCCCTGCGGCGCCCGCGTCTACCGTCTGAGTCTCAGTACAACCTTGCTCGCTCTGAGGACATGTCTCTGTTATGGATTACCAATGCATCGTCGTGTATACGGTCATCAACATCGCGCCGCCTCGTCTCGCGCAAGGGGCGGACTTCTCCGACGGATGCATCAACTGGTTTAAGAACAAGATCAAAAGGTACTAAAATTGGCTTATATTTCTTAGTTTTTTTTTTAAAGTAGTCGGGTATGCAGTATTTCCTTCACGTAATGTAATGACTTGTGTTTTAAATAGAAATGATTATTTTAATAAAGTAGTATATCAGTTTAAGTGTTTAAATATTTTTTAACTGTAACTTTCAGAGCGGTAGCAGTTTATTTACAGTCCCTCAAGCAGACACCAACCAGCGGGATCGCTCAAGGCAACCTGGCTTGTCTATATTACAAGCAAGGCCTGATAGACCTAGCCATTGATACCTACAGGCGGGCCATAGAACTCCAGCCTAACTTTCCGGATGCCTACTGCAATCTTGCTAATGCACTCAAAGAAAAGGGCCTCGTCACCGAGGCGGAGGAATGCTATAACAAAGCCTTACGTTTATGTCCCCTTCACGTGGATACACTCAACAATCTCGCTAATGTTAAAAGAGAACAAGGGAAAATTGGAGAAGCGACAGCGCTATATGTAAAGGCTCTGGAAGTGTTCCCTTATTTCGCCGCTACACACAGCAACTTGGCATCGTTGCTGCAACAACAAGGTATGCATTTCTGTTTAAAAATCATTTAAGGTAACTCATTATATGTGTCATTTTTAGGGTTCCTTAGCTAAACGGTGCCAACGGGACTTGAACTTAGTCCAACTGTCTATCCGTCTGTCTGTCTGTCTTACCCTACCTTCGTTTAAAATGTAATAGACAGATTATTCATATTTCAAAGAATAGTACATATATTAATGGGTATATAAAATAATAGAAAAGGTTGAAAATTAAGTTTTTTTTACTTTCGAGTGACTGAGGAGCAAGCGGTACTTAATGAGGGAAGATGGAGTGAAGAAAGTACTGTGATGACAATAAACAACAAAGTTTAGATTATGTTGGGGATCGATTGTTTTAAACTAATAGAGACTAAAAACAAAATAATAGCTTAATTTGGTTTTATTTATTTCACGTCACAATTCATAAAAATACATGCCAGGTCTTAATATAAAATGTATATGATCGTCAAAGAACGCAATACAGAGATTAAACTAATTAAATTAACAATTCAACAAGTGGCGTAATTCGCTTCACACTAGGAGGTCACGGATTCGATTGGGTGGGGTTAACTTGTGAGACTCGGTTTGGTTGGTGGTAGGGCATTTTCTAAGCCCGCCTGGCTAGCTACCACCATTTTATCTAAGTCTTGCCGCCAAACATTATTGTTAAAAACATTGATGTGTTCCGGCTTGAAGATAAGATAGCCTGTTCTCCATTGCGTTGAGGTATCTTGGTAAGCCCGCTTCCACCTTCGGCATCATCGTCACTTACCATCAGGTTGTAAGTAAAAAAAAATAACAAAATAAAATAGAAAACTATATTAACACAGTAATAAAAAATGTTAACATGAAAAACTTGTGAAGAAAAAAATACATTCTGGTAACTTCATCATCATCATATCAGCCGAAGGACGTCCACTGCTGGACATAGGCCTCCCCCAAGGATCTCCACGACGACCGGTTCTGCGCTACCATTACCATACACATTTAAATCGCCTGGACATATAATAAAAAAAAATAGTAAGCGTTTTCCGCCTCGGACTTTATAACTGGCTCATATTTTGTCGTTCGTATATCATGATATTAAAAATGTATTTGAAAAGCGTTGTCAATATTCCATGTTTCCTGAAATGCGAGCAACATGTAGTATGCAGTTCAGTGCCCGATAATATTAAAAATGTGTGTGTATTTGTGTGTTTGTATGCGTGCGTCCGTCCGGTGCTCTAGTTCTCGATCTACTGGACGGATTTTGGTAAAATTTGTAATAAGGCAATATTATTTTCAAATCTACACCAGTTTTTTTATTTCCCCTATCTTGATTTTTGAGGGTTGCCACCGTTATAAAAATATTCATTATTTTCTTATTAAAAATATAACTCTTACGACTTTTCTAAAACTCTTTAGGTTACTTTAACTTAACTTGACCTACAGCACGCAGTAGTTATTTATTCCAAGAAAAATTAAAATACGGCACCTCCGATACAAATCTAGGATGTTTGTTATTTTTCTCAAACACAGCTCTACCGATTTAAATAAAACTTTGTGGATGATTACGAGAAAGGTATCTCCCATACAAACCCAAATTATTTGTATTTTTTTATCAAGTCTTATCCTTGCTACTAACTTAATGAAATGTTTATTATTGATTTGTATATACCCGTCTTTGACAGTAAGTAAGTAAATATACTTCATTGCAGCTTAGACAGTCGGTGAAGACTTCTCGTGAAAGTATGCACAGCGTAGCTGAACATCAAACTTGATGTGATAATAGTATACAATCTCTAAAGTAAAACAACTAATCAGCAAATAAAAAAACACAGGGACGTTAAACAAGACATTTCACGCTAACCATTGGCATTTTTTAAAATAAATCATGCTTAAAAATATGTACGAGGTATATGTGTTGGTACGGAAACTCGGATGCGTGAGTTATACTCGCACTTGGTAAACTTTTAGGGTTCTATAGTCCCTACGAGTTCTGTTCGTCTGTCCATCCACCTACCATAGACAGTTACAGCGTCATAACTTTAACATTTTGAAGTTAACTGTATGAATGTAAAAAAAAAGTTTACTTTGATCTCTATTTTTAGTTTTAGGTATAGAATAAAGTTTTACGTAATGCGCAATGAAAATTTTAATTTGGGGGCATTACCTTGTATTGAATTCGTGTTTACTTGTAACATATTTTATGAGTGTACTGCATTAATCTTCTGTGTATTTACCGCTTGCAAACTAATATCTGCCAATGTCGTTAACAAGGTGTGACAAGGTGTTGCCGCACCTCCACCAGGAACTCTCAATAAAAAAGACGTAGAGTTATTAAGTAACTAGCTTTTTCTTGCAGTATCGTCGTTTTATGACTGTCTTTGAGAGAGTGTTTATGTCCTTTACGTCCATTTTAATAAGTCGATTGCTGTCTTACTAAGTTGGTTTCTTTAAAATTATTAAAACCCTTGGGGAAGGCCTTCATCCAGCCGTTACGTCGTTCGGTTGATATAATGAGGAACGACTTAGACATTATAAAAGAGACAGTCACGTCATTTATTCATTCGTCATCTAAAATAAGGCTCGTGTTGCACAAATTAGCTAAACACTATTAATTTACAACATCCGCTACATTAATTAGAAACACACTCGTAACCTTTTGGTTACATTGTACTACTTTGTGTAAACAAACCGTGAGCCAGCTCGAGATTGAATTAGAAATTTCTTTGAATTCTTGTAAAATCGGTCTAAATAACTCAAAATAATCAATCAATCAATCAAATAAATATATGCTTTATTGTAAAAATATAAATGCTTATATATGCTTAGATACTTATGCTTTATTATACATATATAGGCTAAATATTCTTTGATTGTATTTTCTATAAACCTACAGCCACATTATATCTTGAAAAATGATTAAAAATTTAAAAGAAAATACATTGTCATCAAAATATAGAGTAAGTGTATGCTTTTATTTGACACACTCGGTGTACTAGTTACACACATACTTGTATTATTTATTTTCAACTGAAAACCAAAAAAAGAGTAAGTTTTCAATTTAGTTGTATTTTATAAAAATGTTTGTGTCTTAGATATTCGTCATTTATATACTATTCAGGAAATTTCTTTTATATTTGAAAGGACATACTTTAAGATTGGTTTTTTAGAAATTTCACGAAAAAAAGGAGCAAAATTGTACATAGTTATTGTGATTGAAGTCGGTTTTTTTACGTATTTAGAGTTTCCATTTTTTAAACAATGTAGGTTTACTTACAGCATAAAAAAAGATTAAATTAATTTTGAATTATGAACATTTTCATTCTATGATTCTGATTACAGGCAAACATGTTGAAGCATTGGTGCACTACCGACAAGCTATTGATATCCAACCAGAGTTTGCGGATGCCTACAGCAATATGGGAAATACTTTGCGAGAAATGCAGGATGTATCTGGTGCCCTAGAATGTTTCAGGAAAGCTATTGACATTAATCCAGATTTCGCAGATGCCCACTGCAATTTAGCAAGCATCTACAAAGACATGGGCAACATCGCTGAAGCTATAGATTCATATTTGATAGCTTTGAAATTGAAACCCGATTTTGCCGATGCTTACTGCAATTTGGCACATTGTTTACAAATCGTGTGTAATTGGGACGACTATGAAGAGAGAATGCGCAATATTGTGAGCATTGTTGAGGAACAGCTACGTACAGAAAAATTGTGTTCTGTACATCCGCATCATTCCATCCTATATCCGTTGTCAAATAAAGTGCGTAAAGAAATCGCCGCAAGACATGCAAATTTATATAAAGAGAAGGTCAATTATATTTACAATGATACCTTTAAATGTAATGAACGAAAAGGAAGATTACGTGTAGGATACGTGAGCAGTGATTTCGGAAATCATCCAACGTCACACCTTATGCAGTCCATACCAGGGCTCCATGACCGTACACAGTACGAAATTTTTTGTTACGCCCTAAATCATGATGACAAAACTACATTCCGTAGTAAAATAGTTATAGAGTCTGAACATTTTATTGACTTGTCATACGTGGTGTGTAACGTTGAAGCTGCTAAGAGGATAAATGAAGATGGTATAAATATTTTGATAAATATGAATGGATATACAAAAGGCGCCAGGAATGAAATTTTTGCTTTGAAACCAGCTCCAATACAAGTGATGTGGCTAGGCTACCCTGGCACAAGCGGTGCAGAATACATGGATTATCTTATAACTGATAAAGTGTCATCACCCTTCTCAACAGCTTGCGACTTCAGTGAAAAGTTTGCTTTAATGCCATATACGTACTTTGTCGGGGACCATAAACAAATGTTTCCACATTTGAAACTAATTTACAAAGTTATAATAAGTAACAATAGCAACTTGAACGAAAAATTAGCTGTAGTTAATTGTGCTGAGAGTTATGATATCGAAGGAAAATTTTGTGTGAAAGAGACAAAAGAAGTTATATCTTACGAAAAATTAGATCCGATAGAAGTAATATTAAGAGAAATATACATTCCTAATTACGTAATTGAAACGACAATAAATCCAGAACAAGTTCAGGTACGCATGTTGATTTTTAAACATATTAAAGCTCAACAAAATAGATAACGGACACTTAAGGCATAATGATAACATGTACTTTAATTGTTGCAGGTGCTAGTAGGCGGTATACCTATTCAAAATGGTGTATCTATTAACTACACAAATAAAAAAGTTGCATCTGGAGAAGAGTTATTTGATGATATTATTTTTACATCACGAAAACAGTATGATCTACCCGATGATGCCATTGTTTACTGTAATTTTAACCAACTCTATAAGACAGACCCGAATGTCGTAAAAATGTGGGTGAATGTATTGAAGAGAGTTCCGAAGAGTGTCTTGTGGCTGCTTAGTTTTCCGGCTGCAGGAGAACCAAATTTACAAAGATATGTGCAAAGTTTAGGTGAGTTATAAATTTTATAAATTTATTTTTGACTTATGTGCTCTGGAAGGTAAATAAATAATACCAATCACTCTCTTCAGGATTGGAGCCTGGACGTATTATATTTTCTAAGATAGCATGTAAGGAGGAGCATGTGAGGCGAGGCCAGTTGGCAGACGTTTGTCTGGACACACCATTGTGCAATGGACACACCACTACGATGGACGTGCTGTGGGCAGGAACCCCAGTCGTTACCTTACCTGGAGAAACATTGGCATCCAGGTGAGTTAATCACCTGGCTATAATAATGTAACTTTAATGAATGATTATTAATTTCAATCATCGAGTTATGAAAAAATGATGATTACCTGTTTATTACATTATGATCGTTTTTATAGTAATACAAGGTTACTTGTAATTAACATGAAATCTTAGAAGATTGAAAAAAAATGAATGCGTACCTACGTACTTTTTTTCCACAATTGATAAACCCTTGGTATCATCTCACCTAATGGTAAGTGATGATGATGCCGAAGATGAAAGCGGGATTACCCAGGTTCTTAATGTAATAAGGAAATAGCTGTCTTATCTTCCAGCCGGAACATATTAACTGTTAACATTGACTTTTGATAGCAACACTTATACAGAGTGTAAAAAAATGGGGAAGGACCCATGCACTAGAGGTTCTACTCATCTTACTGAACAACGTTCCCCAAGGAACCCACAGTCAACTCTTAAATAAATTGGCCGATCAGCTAATTGATTTGTATTAAGACTTATTTTTTTTTGCGATTTCAGCTAAGTCATAGAACTAATGCTGTTCAGTAGGATGAGTAGAAGCTCCAGTTAATGGGATCTACACCAATATTATTACACTTGTATAAGATCGTAGTAGCCATAGTTGCCGGCAGCGTACGAGCCAAATATTGTTGGAATACGGCAAATCGATGTACAGGATAGCCGTTTAGTACACGTGCTGAGATCAAGACAAATATTTCCCTTAGGAGGGGGAGATACGAGTATAACATCTTGTTTATTTAGTATGAATGATTAATAAAAAAAAATATTAAATGCAAATATGATTTTCAAAATTTCTTTTACAAAATTAGACATGAGGATATCATGTATCATTTGAGGTGTAAAACCTAATTTATCCGTACCTTAACTAGAGGAGCCCACTTAGTATATTTTCATAATGTATTATGTTTCAATTTTAAACCAGTGACAGATATCTAATGATATAATCTAATGGTATATTTTTAGAACCGGCTCAAAAAGCCCTTTAATTTCTTATCCTACCTGATAGGTTTCAGAAAGCAAAAAAATTCAAAAAAAAGAAGTCCTAACTATAAAAGAAATAATTATTTTTAGGAACTGCGGTCCAAAATTATTGTTTTGACCTCAAGTACACGTGTGCTAAACGACTATCCTGTATCCTGCCTTTTTTTGCGTACACCTAATACTACTAGTCAAGCAGGCTTAGAAAATGTCCTAATAAAAACTAAACCGAGTTTTACAAAGTTGGACCTAGCCGGGTATCGAACCCGCGACCTCCTGATGTGAAGCGAATGGACTAACCATTACGCATCAGAGGTAGTTTCATAGACCCTACTGTGAAAACCAAATATAGTTGTTTTGATTAGGTAAGTGCATTAATATCTAAGATTTCTCCTTGGGAACTCAAAATAAACGTTAATATTGTCCCACCAATGACGATGACTAAATTGTTCTACCGCAATCTGAACTATTTGCCTATTCCAAGGGTTCCGTAAAAATGTATCGAAAAAGAAATCTCGATTTTTTAACCGACTGATATAATTTAAATTTTCATTGTAAAAATCAAAAGTATCACCAAAGATCACACGTTGTAGTAGGCTAATCAGGTTCATGCAACCATTTCAGTTCTTGCCACCATTTACTCTCTAGGGCTACAATCTAGCAATTATTGTTCTCATATGTTTTGGTTACTAAATTAAATGAAAAAATAGCACGTGAGAGCTAATCAGTGGGATTTAAATGAGCGGTTAGCTTCGCAACATATTTCCAACTCATTCTAGCGTCAATAAGGTTCAAAGTCAACTGAAACTTTTAAATATATGTGTATTTATATTTCAGTAAATTTCTTGAGAGGACCGCGCAATACGTAGCGTAGGTGTAGGCCTTCCATTCAGTGAAGCGACGAGCAGGTGAAGGTCGAGAGAAGCTGCTCGTTGCGGGCAGTGCAGGACCGGGCGTCGTGGAAATCCTAGTGGGAGGCCTTTTTCAGCAGTGGACGTGTTGTGTTATGATGAGTACGATAATCTTTAGATACAATGATCAGACGACGATGAAATAGATATACTGCACCTAAGATTTTTTAACCTTTGCTCGGGTTCAATCTTTATTTTTACGCGCCTACAACAAGGGTTAGTTATGAAGGGTATGTGCTTACGTATGTTTCCTTTTGTAGTTATACATAACACAGCCTTATATACTGAATCTATTTAAACGATTGAGATGTTCGTCTTGATCTATAAAAATATGTCACATTGTTATGGTTCTCCGTCTTGGCGACTTAAATTCAAAATAAATTAAGTAAATCATATAAAATTCAAATTATTCTTGGTGTATCTTATAAATGTATGTAATAAAAATATGTAATTGTTTGGGGGCGAAAAATCTATTTAGTTAGGTCTAATCTTGAGAAAACGCATTTTCCCGAGGTTTCACAACCTACGTCTTTTCCGCGCAATAGGTATCATAACATATTATCATTCCAGAAGCGACCCTAGCCGGGCGGTTAAGAGTCTTGGCCACAAACTAATTAGACCTCGGTTCGAACCTCGGCAAAGGCATAATTTTTCAAGGTTATTTTTTCATTGTTATGAGTTTACTTAAATTTATTTATTTTTGAAAAATCCGTTTTCAGACATATAATATTTTAGTTCACATGCCTAGGAGATTTCTAGCATAGCTCAGTCGCCAAAGTAAATTTTACAATACGTAGCCAGCCGTACTCGTTATTTACCTTACTTTCATTATCGAAATTCTCGGCTCCTAGGCGCAATACTAGCAAGTATTTATTCATTATTTTAGTTATTAGCTATCCGGAAGATTTACAGCTCAATGTTATATACAAGTGTCGGTGGCTCAACCGGTAACGACTCGGTCCATCTAACCAGAGGTACCGGGTTCAAATCTGGACGGCCAATGTACCAATGAGTTTTTCGAAAACTTACGTACATACTTACCGATTGCTTTAACGGTGAAGGAAATCATCGTGAGGAAACCTGCACACGCCTGCGAAGAAACTCGAAGGTTGTGTGTGAAGTCGACCAACCCGCACTGGGCCCGCGTGGTCGACTAAGGCCTAATCGCCCTGATTCAGGGTAGGCTCGAGCCCCTCGGTGGGGACGTATATGAGCTGTAATGATGTTCTATACAACTAACAAAACTAAATACAAAAAATGCTAATTACAAACCTTCACTGTAAGAAAATAAAATATTAACATTAGTAACATCAAAGAACAAAAAATATTGAAAAATAAATGACAATCCGTCACATTAAATAAATATTCAGTCTGAAAAGAATTACTGTGCCACTAGTCGCTTCAATGCAGTAACACTTTTACAGAATAGGTCGACGTCAGGATGCTCACGAAGTAATTTGTTAAAAGGTACGCAATAAAAATGTGTTCTGCCTGTAATAAGTGCTCGCATAAGTAACACGTAATAAAGGTCGCAATCTGAATGATAAAAGTTGCAATTTAGAGAGAAGGTGTCTATGCCGCCACTAGCTGTTTTTAATAAGAAACATTAGTCATTAATAGTTAGTCTAGCGAAAAGAGGTATAAAGTGGTAGCGTTTGCAGCGATGAAGATAATCATCTGATATTTTGTATAATTTAAAGTCTCAGTAACGCATGAATCGCCTTTGGATGCCAAACATGAAATGCGTACTTCAGATGGCTACGTACGAAGATGCAGTAGAGTATTTTAATACAGTTCAAGTTCTTTAAGTTGGCAGAACTCCTGATTAAAAAGCCAAGAGTTTATGAAGACCTGGCTCTTGAAATGTAGATTAAAAATATATAGCAAAAAGGGTGCAATATTATCAATGTGTTTATCAAACAGTAGTTTATCTTCTTGAATGACTCCCTAGTGTCTCGTCTCGCTAACTTTTAATAGAGTATAATTCAGGAGATTATAATTTGAATTAATACTAAAATGTTTCCGACTAAAAGTCATAGAAAAACATTTACACAAGTTTAAAACGTTAAAATCTAATTTATAATGTAGACTGTAAGACTCAAATCTATTTAAATCGCTTTGTAGACTTACGACCTCTAATGAACTGTGAATATGTTTTAACATTTTCATATGATCAACGAATAGTAGAATGTTAGAGTTTAGGAAGCAGTCATTTATGTCCATTATAAAAATTGAGAATAGGAGTCCAAGTATGAATGAATGTCTATTTAGATGTAAAGCCTTCAAGAACTACAGCTTGGCTCTTATTTTCGATGTTAGAAACAAACCAATGATACAGGTCTCCATAAATTTCAGAAGCCAATAGTTCGTCAAAGTGTATCTTATGATCAATTCTGTCAAAACATTTGCTATAGTTGATATGTATTACATTGACTTGAGCACCATAGTCCATATCATCTGTGATATACTCATTGGACAAGATAAGTTAGACACATTCGAATTATTCCTAAGAAATCCATGCTGTTCATTTCCGAAAGAACACTGAAGCGTCGCATAAACCTCAGTGTAAAGAAGTCTTTATAAGATCTTACCTTTCTTTAAACCCGGTGTTATGAAGGCTGACTTCCATAGCGCAGGCACAACCCCTTCAGAAAGCGAACGTCTTAATAACACGCAGAGTGGACAAACCAGACTATCAGCACATCCAATTATAAATACTAGTAAAATGTGATCGGGGCCACTCGATTTGAAGGGATCAAGTGATAGAAGTAGTTTTTTTAATATTGTCAGGATTAACTTCGACGGAGCCTAAATTTTCAGAGCTAATAAATGAGTTGTCGGAAGTACTGCCAAGCATATCTGGCTCTTGAAATGTAGATTAAAAATATAAAGCAAAAAGGGTGCTAACTCTTTCATCCGTATTTGCCTCTGTTTGTTGGCAGTACATAACTTTGGGGAATGCACCTGATTTCCTTTTGCTTTTAATGCAGGACCAAAAAGCCTTGGGTTTTCAATAGTTGCATTTTCAATATATTGTTCAAAACATTTTTTTGTGAGATTGGCAGCCCTAGTTCGCAACAAGGAAAAAGATTGATACTCAAGATTTTCCGTACATTTTATATTTACGGTGGTACTAATACTTTTCTCTTAGCATTTTTATTAATGCCGAGTTGAACTAGGGTTGATGATTGTTTGATTTTATTGTTTTTAACGGAATGTTCTCATCACGACACTCGTGTAATATGTTGTAAAAATAGTTAACCGCTTGATCTATTGTACCACACAAAAGAACGGCTGACCAATCAAATTTTCGAGTTCAGATATATATATATTTTTTTATCTACAATTGATAAGCCCTTGACATCATCTCACCAGATGGTAAGTGACGATGATGCCGAAGATGGAAGTGGGCTTACCAAGATTCCCCTGCGCAATTAAGAACTGGCTATCTTATCTTCAAGCCGGAACACATTAATGCTGTTAACACTGTGACTTAGATAAGACTAGCTTTTCTTTTTCCCCCGCGTGCACATAGTTTTTATGACTCTTTTTGAGGGTGTGTGGTGCGTGAGCCGCAACCGGCTCGAGCGTGGACATGAGTTTTCTCTCTGCCATGGCACCTGTATAAACTATCTATCGTTTTGCTATCAGATCGACTAAAGCGTCAAAGATCAAAGATGGAATATTCCATCTGCCCTCCGAGTGAGATCAATAAGGGCATGGTGACGTGGGAATCTTCACAAACAACGACCGCAACTCAGTGCGTGATGGCCAATTGCCTCCACCCTGGATTCGCAAATACATTGATGAGGTTCACAGACATTGCAGCCCAGGCGGGAGCAACTGCCACACGCAAAAAGTAGCCGTCAGAAGAGTTCCCATATTTGTGCCTCTTATTAAAAGATGCAAAACTTGACTTATGCGTTTTTTTTAAACGATTGGAATCTTAAAAAAATACCAATCTGTTAGTCTATGAAACATATCGCTACGTAGCATAGTTCCAGAGGTAGAGCTGTGTAAAATAGCGTATGCTGAAAAATAATTAAAAGAAATACACGCAAAAGTATGAAAATTTAAATCTATACTATTATATGTAAAGATAGATCTAATTTCCCACGGGACCTATTTAGTTTTCCGGGATAAAGAATAACCAACTATGTAATGATGGCCAAAACACCACATCTCAATGTAAAGGTTTCATATTGTTACGTTGAGCCATTCAAAGATATTTTTTTTCCATTCCTGCAGGAACCATTAATTTTTTTGGGATTTACAATGTCCCAGTTTTAGTTCGCGATATAAGGTATCAACGTGTTAAGCTTAATTGCAATAGGTCAAGCAACATTTGCCTGGTGAGTCATTCTAGAAATGCATACTTTTGATTCTCCCACGGGAACTCTTGAATTTCTTGGATAAACAGTATCCTATATGTTAACCCGGGCTATAAGAAACCACCATACAAAATTTCATCAAAATCGGTCCGGTAGTTTTTGCGTGATGCGCGAACATACAGACAGACAGACAAAAATTCCAAAAGTTGTTGTTTTGGCCTCTATATCGTTAGTAATGTCCACCACAGTTATTATTTTCCAAAAATATTTCATGTACAGATACGGCCCCGTTACAGTTTTATTATATTATAGATAGATAGATAGATGGTAGCTAGCCAGGCGGGCTATGAAAATGCCCTACCACCAACAAAACCGAGTCTTACAAAGTTGAACCCACCGGGAATCGTACCCGCGACCTCTTGGTGTGAAGCGAATGGACTAACCATTACGCCACAGAGGCGGTTAAAAGATAGAATAGAAGCGTTGTATATTTTTGCATATTCAAACATAGTTGCAGTACTATAAATCTTAGTCTTTTAATTATTATATGAATATCATTTATGGCTATGCTATCTTGTTTAATAACTGATGATTTTTAGATATAATATAGATCACAATCGTTAGAACCGTGTCCGAGAAATCTAAATCGAAATTACAATAATTATAAAACCAATTATACTAATCATAAGCATTGCTCACTTAAAGTAATAAGGCAGTCGACCAACTTATGAAATGCAGTTGAATTCGTAAAAGAGTCTACAGAAACTCCATTCAACATGGCCTTAACCAACTGTACAATAACTTTTCTTTCTCATTCATTACAGAGTGGCAGCATCGCAATTACACTGTCTTGGTTGCCCGGAGCTCATCGCCAAGACTAAAGAGGAGTATGAGGCTATAGCAGTGAAACTAGGAACGGATGAAGCATAGTAAGTATTAAATATAAAGGGCGACTGGTAAATATTAAAATTTTAATTTCATAATTTATTTTAAAAAATATCGTCCGTATGTGTTAAGCTTATTTACAATTAATATAAATAGTATGTACTCGTATGTATGAAATTCGTTCACTACGTAGTCAAAAAGCCCTTCTCGTAGTGCCCACTGTTCAAACGTGACCATGACGCTTACTGAGTTCTCTGCTGGAGAGCCAGCGAGATGCATTGGGCAAAAAGGACGCCCAATGTTGGATCGAGGCCCTTTTCCCTCATACAAACACACTAAGCTAAAAATATTTTTCACACCATTTATTTTTGACCCATTATATATCAAGCAATCTCAACGTAAACTCTAGGAGGGGGCTATAATGTGATTTAAATTTGGAACTTTAAAATTCGTATGAAAACTCTTAGCATACGGGCATTGTAACTCAGACCAAGAAAATACTGTTTTGAAAATACGGGTTCGATTCCCAGCGGTGTCTTACTTTGTAAGGCTCGGTTTGGTTGGTGGAATGGCATTTTCTAAGCCAGCCTGGCTAGCTGACACCATCTTATCTAAGCCTTGCCGCCAGACATCAATGTTAAAAGCATTGATTTGTTCCGGCTTGAAGATAAGATAGCTAGTTCCCCATTGCGTTGGGAAATCTTGGTAAGCCCGCTTCCATCTTCGGTATAAACGTTACTTACCATGAGGTGAGAAGATGCCAAGGGTTTACCAATTGTGGATTTTAAAAAGGTGAGTTTTTAATTGTGGATACGAACACTACTAAGTCATTATTCAGATGAAATGTGATTACTTTATTTCGATCACGTTTTTAATAACCGCCAAAATTTGTTGAACTCTCCATACAGATGATTGAGTTCATACGTCGATGACATTTGTAATAGAGAGTTCAATTTCTATAGTGTTTTTTTAAGTGGTAGAACAAAAGTTGCCACATTTCATCCGAATAGTGACGAAGTGGTGTCTACCATTAAAACTCACCATTAAACGGGCCTACCAGCTGTCGTCTTCAGGTGAATTATTAACGTGAGCGGTCTGTACAATGCTATATCAGCGGCCGCGTACGACCTAATGTTAATGGAGCTATCTAGTTTCAGTGGAGGAAATAAAAGTGCCATGCCAAATGCATATTGAATTATTATTCATTGAAAAAAAATTCTTGTTTTTTTAGTAAATTCTACAAAATCGTAACATATACTTTTTTATTCCACAGCCTGAAATACATGAAAGCGAAGGTTTCTCGCGCGCGACTTAGCAGCTCGCTCTTCGACTGTGCCTTCTATGTGCGAGGCTTGGAGGCTTTATATGGCAAGATGTGGGAGTGCTATGAGAACGGAGATAAATTAGACCATATTCAAGAATCTTAGTTTTTTCACTATATTTTCATAAGCTATTTTAAATTTACGAAAATGGGTAAAAACACACATAAGTTACCTGCCCAAGTACATGGGCAGCTCATAATGTTCCGTGAAATGAAAGATTTTCTATTTTATAAGATAAAAAGTTTTCTAAATTAAATCCCCAGTCTACCTTAGCAGAATTTATACAAAATTAAACAATTTGTTTAAAAATAGTTTTCCGTCCATTTTTTTTTAAAGATTGGCCTTAACACAATGAAAAAGTTTATTAATTATTATTGTTAAATTTTACCTAATTGAGGGATCCCCTAGCCTAACTAGCGCCGCTGTTAGTTAAAAAAGTAATAATTATAATTTTGAACACTTTTGCAGCCAAATATATTAAGTTTATAATGTATCTGTCCGTTTATACATTTTTATCATTGAACGTTTTCGTTAAATTATATATAAAACTAATTATACACAGTGAGTAATTATTGTATTATTTAAATGCTGGCGGCACTAGTGACCTGAGTGTAGCCGTTTAACATATTTCTTGCTAATGTTATGTGAATGTAAGTTTGACGTTCAAAGTTCAAAGTATACATTTTAATGTTGAAATGCAGTATTTTATTTATTTAATTCCCAATTATCACGGAAAACAAAAATCCTAAAAAATATATAGGATCGTAGGGATAACGATATTAGGCATTAAAAGATAATATGATAAAGGAAATCATTAAGATTGTTTTTAACCACACAGATAAATATAATAGTTACAACGTACGAACTACATGTCCCAGTTCCACGTTGTTGATTTTGGAGTTAAACCCATTCAATTTTTAAAATGTATATGAAAAATGTATCAAGTACGAAAAATACAAAAAGTTTTCTCGTTTTATCAGTTTTCGAACGTGATACACAATTAATAAATTACAAAGTAGTCACAATAAAAAATAACTATTTCTCTAAAAAATGTTCACCAAGTCCCATACAATTTTCCCAACAATTTTCTGGAAAAAATAATTTCGAGGTTTTTAATTTCGAGTGCTGCTGGTAGAGGTTAACGGATCTTAAAATATTTACTTTTGAAAACTTGTTTGCATCAAGGCATCTTTCTTACAGGAAATATTGTTTTTCGGTGTAACTTATTTGTTAGGTGTGCAGTTAGTTATTAAAAAAAATATGTAAATACTTATTATTATAATTACATATTAATATATACTTATTATTATAATTACATATTAATATATACTTATTATTATAATTACATATTAATATATTAAAATAAAATATATCGATTTTGTATAATGTATGTACCTATGCTCTTTAAAAAGTTTGAATCAAAATAAAAAATATAAAAAATTGAAAAAGGCCACGACCGTTAAAATGTTATTAAAAAAGGATAAAATAATTGAAAAAAACCCCGACTTAAAGAATTTATGTGGCAATTACATACTCAACTCCCTATGTACTTAATAAAATCCTTTAGGAACAGAAAGTTGAATTCCTAAAATGTTGAATTTCCAATACTCAAGAAAATCGGAGGCTGCCATAACTATTTTAAATTTCAACATAAATTTAAATAAGTATAGTAATAAAATATCTCCAAATTATTCACGTTACTGTAAAACTACAAAACTAGTTCATTTAATGGCAGCCCTGGACAGATTTTCTTGGGTTTTTTATTAAGTTCATAGGGAGTTGAGTATGTTATTGGCACATAAATTCTTTAAGTCGGGGTTTCATTCAAATTATTTTATCCTTTTTCAATAACATTTTCACCGTCGTGGGTTTTTTTCAAATATTTTAATTTTTATTTTTATTTTAAACTTTTAGACGCTTACTGTAGTATATTTTTGTCCAAATTCACGAAAAATTATTATAGCAAATTAGATATGCATGCAAACTTGAAAATTGAATAGCGCTATCTCGAAATCTAACAAACTTTACAATGGAACATGTAGGCCTTATAACATTTTAAATTTGTTCCTTTATCATCGTTGTCCCTAAGACCCTGCATATTTATTGATTGGACTTCCTCAAATTTTTTTTAGGTTCCGTACGAAAAAAACACTTATACGTTATAAGATCACTCGTGCGTCTGTCTGTCTGTCCGTCCATCTGTCCAAGCCAATTTGCTCCGAATCTACTGGACCAAATCAGGTGAAATTTGGTAAGATGGTGTAATCCTATGACCCAAACAGAGATGTGCAAAGCAAATATTTTTTTTTTAAAATAAGGGTTGTTTTCAGGGGACAAATTAGGAAATTTAAAAAAAAAGTTTTGGAAACCTTATTGTGTTATATATCAAATGAAAGGGCTCGTTAGCAGGATCTTAAATATATTTTTGTTTATATTGTAAAATAAATAGTTTTGATTTTATTTATGAAAGAAGACGAAAAGTAACCATACCCCCCCGAAACTGCAAAAACTAAATTTCGAAAAAAAATACAAAATACAGTTTATTGCTTGAAGATTACAGGAAAACCTATAAGAATTTTATCAATTAAAAAAAGTGGTAAATTTAATATAATACGTTCACCTACGGAAAATAGTTCTAGTCATAATAGAAAATAGTCTATCGGTGTTCTACATGATTCATTTCGGAGAGTGTGTCCTGGAGCTTCACGATCTCATTCCCCCTCTTCATTTCATCATCGACGACCAGGTGCGGAGGGCGATTCCACCCCTTTGTCGTTGATGTTCCACCTTCACGCACGAAGCGTTTTGCTTCTTCGTTCATTATGCGAACGGGCAACGAGTGGAATTCCCTGCCGGCGTCTGTATTCCACGATTCGTATAATTTAGGAATCATCAAGACGAGAGTGAATAGGCACTTTTTGAGCTTGCGTGTTACATTCCCGGCTGCATCGGCACTTACCATCAGGTGAGGTGCAGCCAAACGCACTAATATTTTTATTAAATAAAAAAATAACTCGCATCTTACTGTGAAGATTTCAAATGTGATATTTTGTATTTGACATTGGCATTGTACGGAACCCTCTCCGCGCGAATTCAACTCGCACTTGGCTGTTTTTATTTCTATATATATTTTCTTTTCAAAGGTTGCCACCGGTACACTATTACTAAGCCTTTGCCGTTCATTTGGCCATCCGTGTGTCTGTCCTAACTTTGAAAGGCTGTATCTTTTTAACCTTAATACGTGACCGGTAGAAATTTGTACAGAACAAAACAAATAAGATTATACAAACGAAATAACAAAAACAAAAATGTTAAGAGGTTCCCATACAAGAAAAGAGTTATTTTTACATATGGTTATTTTTTTAAATGAAATATAATTATGAAAATGAGATAGCCATTTTTTAAATTTGAGAAACCTAGGTTAGATTCTTCCTCCGGGCTACAAGTTTTAATACCAGTCCGTAAAGGAATTTTTGAGTTATATACACACATAGATAGGTAATGGTACTTCTTTTATTATTGGAAACAGTAGCAAAACGGCTAATGGCCCACATAATAGAGAATGGCTATCCCGGACTTTGGGATACAGCAGGCCAGCAATGCTTTCACCTTGAGAAATATTTTAAATGAATTTACAAAACATCAGGTCCTTAGTGCAGATTTCTTTTTCGATAGATTAAATATCATTAAACACCCTTTGGTTATTTATAAACAAAAAGTGTTTTTAAAAGTCTAATGTTACCTACCTACCTGTTTTATATTGGGCAACGTTTTGGTGTAAATATGTGTATTTCAGTGAATTTGATTAAATGAAACAATTAAATAAAAATTAACAACTGTGACACCAGTCACCAGGGGTATTGTACTCGTAGTCTTATAACTGTGATTATAAACCACTTGTTATTAGTGTTATTACTGTCGTTTTGAAACAACATTTTTTCGAACAAAACATTTTTTTTTATTTTTTTTTTCTATTTTATGTGGCATACTTATATGTTTTCAATAAATTAAATTTATAAAAAATCCTAATCAGGTGAAGTTTGCAGCCGGAAGGAACTACGAATTTGGCTGTTTTGACCAAACTGTGTATATTAGTGAATTTTATAAAATAAAATAAATAATTAAAAAATAACTGTGACACTAGTCACCAGGGGTATACTATTCGTAGTCTTATAACTGGGATATTAAGGACCTTATTAGGTGGAGTTTGCAGCCGGAAGGAACTACGAGTTCGGCTGTTTGGACCAATCTGACTCTTTCAGTGAAATTTATAAAATAAAATAAAGAATTAAAAAACAACAACTGTTACATCAGTCACCAGGGGTCTGCTGTTCGTAGTCTTATATCAGGGTATATTAACGAGCTTATCAGATGACGTACGCAGCCGGAATACGGGTCCGACTGGTCAGAGGGCATCACCCACCGCTAGCCTGCTGATAGATATATCGCTCTTGCCAGGCTTGTCGATCTCCTCACAGGGTCACGGATTCACAGTGGTGCTGTGGTTTATTTGCAAAGTTTGGGCAATGTTTGTAGCCTGGCATGCACTGGCGAGAGCAATACGGGGCACGTGAGTTGCCCTTCAAACTGACCGGCTGGTTGGTTGACTGGCCGGAAGGCATCTCCGGAACTTGCCTCGGGGTATGACTCCGGTACAATACTGAAGATAATATGAAAGCAAGATTTTATGGCGTCCCGAACTGGTAGTGTCAGTAAACCTTATTTAAATCTACAATTGGTAAGCCCTTGGCATCATTTCACCTGAGGGTAAGTGACGATTATATCTAAGGTGGAAGCGGACTTACCAAGATTCCTCAACGCAATGGCAACTGGCTATATTACCCTTAATTATAACAGCTCATATACGTCCCCACCGAGGGGCTCGAGCCTACCCTGAATCAGGGCGATTAGGCCTTAGTCGACCACGCGGGCCCAGTGCGGGTTGGTCGACTTCACACACAACCTTCGAGTTTCTTCGCAGGCGTGTGCAAGTTTCCTCACGATGTTTTCCTTCACCGTTAAAGCAATCGGTAAGTATATGTACGTAAGTTTTTTTTTTTGAAAAACTCATTGGTACATTGGCCGTCCAGATTTGAACTCAGTACCTCTGGTTAGATGGACCGAGTCGTTACCGGTTGAGCCACCGACGCTTTTTAGCCACCGACGCTTTTTATATATTACCCTTACGCCGGAACATATCAATGCTGTTAACATAGATGTTTGGCGGCAATACTTAGATAATTGAGTAAATATTATTTTTGGCACATAAGATGGCGGTCACCCGCCAGGTGGGCTTAACAATGGAGTGGACTAACCATAAGAGTGTTAAAAAAAGTGGTACCTTCCACCACAAACTCGCCTTGCAGAGTTCCAGGACATGCGTTGACAGGTACCTAGCGGCCCTCATATACAAACAATATTTGGTGTAGACGTTAACTGGATCTTCTGCTCATCATACTGAACAATTATCCATAAGGAACCCGTAGTAAATGCTTAAAACAAAATGCGACGCTCCATACATAAATGCACAAAGTTGTAAATCAGCTGATCAATTTGTATGAAAAGTTATTTTTTTTTACAATCTTTTATTTAACTTGCAATGTATGTATGTTTGTTCAGGTGAAATCTTGCAAGTTGAATTTGACCCACTTCTCGGTTTCCGATTGAGCTGAAATTTTGCATGCATATGTACCTATATCGCGTGACAATGCAATATTAAAAGCTTGTACCTAAAACTTTTTAGGTTTTTCGATAATTAATTTGCGAATTGACTAAGAGTCGGTTGAAAAATGTTGTTCAGTATGACAAGTAGAAGCCCAGATAACGGCTCCTACATCAATTTCGTTACACCCGTATAAACGGTAGTCAAGTGGGGACGCTATTTATCATAGACCAGACTTAGGACTTGGACTTGACAAACAAAGAAACTTACAGTCGGGCAATTGTCGGGCTCCGATTTGACTTATTTTTATATATAACTAGCATTTTCCCGCGGCTTCGCCCGCGTGGACATCGTTTTTATGACTGTCTTTAAGGGTAATTAGTAAATTATGTCGTTTCCCACCTACTAAACCATCTCTGTGCAAAAAATCACAACAATCCATTGCTCTGTTGCGATTTAAATGCAATTAACCAAAAAAAAAATAGTATTTTTTTAGTTCCCTCAGGAACTACATCAGATTGTTATTTTCCCGGGATAAAAAGTAGCCTATGTCCTTCCCCGTGACACAGGCTACCTGCATGTACAATTTTGTCAAGATTGGTTGAGTGTAGAAGCGTGAAAAGGTAACAAACAAACACATTTTCATATTTATAATATATAAAAGTAAGGATAGGGAGTAATCTAAAACAATAGACACGCTACATCAACGTATTTGGAGAAATTGTCATCAAAAGTACTAAGAAGTGACTAAGCCCTCTAACTTCAGAAACGAGACTTGTTCAAGCAAATAGTTGTTAATTAACTACTGGTTTGATTATATTTGGACATTGATAAAGCCGTTATAATAAAACACTTGCTTATTATTTTTTCATGTTCTCAAACATATGATCAAACCAGCAAATAACTAGTAATTTGTTTGAACAAATCTCGTTACAGAAGTAAGTAAGTAAGTAAGTTTATTTGAATATTAACGTTTAGATACAGAATACAAAATAAGAATGGTGAGGTACTTATTTAAGCTATATCTTAGTGGTAGCTTTGTAATAGGGGATCGGACTGCTAGTCATTTGAGTTACTTTTTATGATCTGTCAAAAACGAAATTTTGTTCTAAAAATGTTTGAAATACCCACAAGTGACGTCATAGATTTTAAGAGTCGTTGACGAACTTATTTTGTGAATTTAATCAAATAAAAATCGAAGACGTGATGGAAAAACAAAAAAAGTAAGGTTTTTTGAAACTTCAAGAGGAGAGCAATTTAGGAAATCATATTTTAGAATTTATTTTTGATGCAGTCCGATCCCCTATTATACTCTGACTCTCCCACTAGGATTCCCTGTGTCGGGAAAGTCAGTCTCTTCCCAGTAATAATAATGTAAAGCTACAAAAAAAAGAAATAGTCACATAAAATAAAGTAAAAATAATAAAATATTATAATTATGCACGATACAAAAAAAAGTTAGAGATTTAGTCACTTTTAAGTACTTTAGATGACAATTTCTCCCAATACAATATGTTAAAAATACCTGTTTGTTATTTTTACCCCAAACGGAGAAGATGCGTTAATGGTGAGAGGTTGTTGGTTTGTTTGTTTGTTTGTGTGTACAAACGAATGTTCCCATGTCTCGAATACTACTGGGCCGATTTCCTTGAGGTTTTTTGGATTTAAAAGGCGACATTTTTATGGCGGTAGACCACTAGGCAGCTCTGGGGCAACCAGTATGGTTGGTGCTTGAGGGCTTTTTAGAAACAATTCAGCCGACTCCAATGCAGTTTTTTTGCATTATACTATACAGGGTGAAAAAAACCGGTGTAAGACTCATCATACTGAACAACTTTCTCCAAGGAAGCCATAGATAAATCGCAAAAAAATAAATTCGACGCTTCATACAAAAATGCACTAACGTGCCCAATCAGCCGATCGTTTTGTATGAAGAGATCAAACATTTATTTGCGATTTCAGCTAACTTATAAAATAAAAGTTAAAATAAGAATAAAAGCCCCAGTTGACGGGACCTACACCGATTTTGTTACACCCTTTATAGGTGTCATTTCTGAGTTGGTTTGAGGAAATTTTTTTACAGCAGGAGACCACTAGGGGGTGCTAGAGCAGCCAGGACGCTTGGCGCATGAGGGCTTCTCAGGGACTATTTAACCGATTCCGCTGCGATTTTTCACCCTCGACGCAAAAAGAGGGGTGTAATAAGTTTGATGTGTGTGTCTGTGGCATCGTAGTTCTTAAACGAATAAACCGATTTTGATGTGTTTTTTTTGTTTGAAAGCTGATGTGATCGAGGTGGTTCTTAGCTATAATTTATGAAGATCTGTTCTGCTGTGTGAAGACCATCAGCTTTTATTTAGGTAATGAAGGGAAGTAGGCAACTTATACTGGTCTGATCGATTCGAAATTTGGGCCCTGTTACTGTAATAATATTGAAAAACCATGGTAATCTCGACCTAATGCTGCAGCATCTCCTGGAATCTCCAGGATTCCCAACTCCTCAACAACTTACAGCAGAGGCATCGTATTTGGGCTCATTGGAATAGTCTCAATGAATAGGTGTTAGATAGAACTCGTTAACTTTGACCTGATGCTGCAGCGTCTCCTGATATCTGCAAAATACCCAATTCCTTACCAACTTACAGTAGAGGTATCGTGTTTGGGATACGTTTAGTTTAAAAATATGAAATGAAACTTCGCAACTTAGCGGTCCCCCTACGCGACGACTCTTGGTTCAAAATATAACTGCTTGAATTAAACTTAAAGGGCCAAAATATATTAAATGCTACTTTTTGGAGGTTTTTAAGTCGGGGGTTTTTATTTGCTTTGTATTTCATTTTTACTAGACTGCTCAAAAAGGAAGGTAATGTTTTTCGTCTGTATGTATGTATGTCCGTTTCTTTAGCCGAGCCTGTAGCCTAAACGGTTTGATGGATTTTTGAGTTCAAGGTGTCGTTAGATTTTAGATCTAAATCTAATGTAGATCCAGAAAGTGAAATAGGATTCATTTAACCATACTGCCCAAAAAAGGGGTATTTTTTGCAGTCGAGTTTTTTTTATGATTAGGAAATTCAAAGCATTACTATACATATTTTATAGCCGTAGACCATCAGCTAGACAAGCTCAATAATAAATGCATACACAATGAAAGTTCGTGAAGAATTTAAGGAATCTACGACGTACGGACCACAAACCTTTGAGGAACTTACTGATCGTAGGTACTCTCTAAAAAGTTTGTAAAAAAGCAAAATTTTTTTTTAAAGTCTACGACGGGTGTAAAAACGTAATTGAAACAGGACGACTACAGAGAAATAAGAAATTAAAGATGAATTTTTCAAAATCCAAGAGAAAATCCGACGGGGACTGCCGTTGTCTGCTCTAAAATAGATTGAATATATTTTTATAAGTTTGACTATATCGTATGTAAATTAATTTCGTTTGTAATCAATATAAATTGCTATGTTTAAACTAAAATTTACAACAGAGAGGGAGATGACAGTCCCTGACGGATTTTCTGGGATTTTTAATATTTTATCTTTCATTTGTTGTTTCTCTCTAGTCGGAGAACTCTTTTTCAATTACGTTTTACAATCGTTTTGGGCTTATAAAAAATTATAAATTTGGCTTTTAGACTGCTCTCTAAAATACATCAAAATAAATCAAATTTGCAACAGAGAGGGCGATGGCAGTCCTTACGGATTTCCTGGGATATTTAAAAGTTTATCTTTCATTTCTTATTTCTCTCTAGATGGAGGACTCTAAAAAGGATTTTCAATCCTTTTTCAATTACGTTTCACAACCGTTGTGGGTTTTTACAAAATTTATAAATTTTGCTTTTAGATTACTCTCTAAAATACATCAAAATAGATCAAATCGAAGTCGAACAGTTGGGTATCTTTTCTTGTTAGTATTCTAGCTTACCTCTTTTACCATCAGGTGAGATGATGCCAAAGAAGAATGAAAAACACAACAACTTGTCCAATGGAACCTATATGTACATACAAAATATGTTTGACGTGATAACGTCTTATAAATCGACGAACAACGGCTGCACTCACGAAAAAGTGTCACGTCCTTCCATTCCCTAATCGTTCGAAAATTCGACTTTGAGATTTTGATAAAAATGTACTGTACATCATTTATAGACACCAAGAAAGTGGAGAGGACAAAAACGTGTGTGTTTATGAGTTTTCATATCTCTGATTTATGTAGAACCTACTGGACCGATTGTGATGAAATTTTGACATAGATATTTAATTATTTTTTTAGATTTTTGAATTTCAAAACGTTAAGAATTACACCCACACAAAAAAGTCTAAAACTTTTTTTAAATTAAGGATTTTTTGTTATAACTCATAAACAAGCAAAATATGGCATGGGTAGTGTAGCTGGAAAAATTCAAAACCTGTAAAGGTACATGTCATATAAAATGTACGTATTTAAATTATATTTTTCTTTAAAATGGCGCTAAAGATGTTTTTCAAATTTTCACTATCAAGAACACACGTTAACTCTTATAATGTGAAATATCCCAAGTATTTCTAAAACTCTAAAGAGGTTACACCTGTCATACAAATAGAACTATACAGGTGTAACAAAATTGGTGTACGTCCCGTTAACCGGGGCTTCTACTAATCATACTGAATAACTTTTGTTCTACGACTTTGCTGAAAACGTAATTTTGTGAATTTTAGTACGGAGGGTCCACATTTTTTTTTGAGAATTGACTGTGGGTTCCTTGGAGAAAGTTGTTCAGTATGTCGAGTAGAACCCCCAGTTTACGGGACCTACAACAATTTTGTTACACCCTGTATAAGAAGCTCCTGCGAGAAAGCGAGTTTCTCCATTTGAGAGTTGTATTTACCTATATTTAATCATAAAATATTCCCTCTGAAACAGTGTCTTTCTTTTTTCCATTACACCTACTCTTAATATTTGTTTTTGTGTTTTTAGAAACCCTGCAATAGGCACATCTATATTTCAGTAAACAAATATAGAAACAAAACTGTGTACTTGAAAAATGATTTTATTAATATTTATTATTTTTTACATTATTAATGATCATTCATAAGTACACAATTAACTTTAAGTGTGGCTAGTAATAGCAATAATACACAATAAAAAAGATACATAATACAAAATGATATATTGACTTATGCTCTTATGTATCTATTTTTATCCTGTTATACTACTGCTTCAAATATTGCGGTATCTGTTTTAAAAATTCATATTGTGAATAATATTTTATGTACTAAAAAAATAACGATATAAACAAAAACCAAGACCTATATAAAAGTTACAAAAAAAGATTTCGTAACATGTTTGTAAACTTTAAGTCCAGTTTGTGGCGAACAGAATTTATAAAGATTCATAAAAAATAACAAAATAAAAATAAAATAACAAATAAACTAATTACACACTCAATGGGTGACGACTCCTCGCCCGTCATACGTAGCTCTAGTAACGTTGGAATAGCTCGGTATCGTGTCACAATTACTTTTGGTAACTACAATATACATACTACATGTATTAACTACGCCCGTAATTTATACTTACTAAGGTTAAATGTATATATTGACCATAAATATTATTACTCTATTCGTGTTATTCATGTACATTTATTATCTCCCTACAAATTCCTATCGATTGCAAAAATCGGTGTCACTAAAATTTAAAATTTTATGAGGTAAAGTATCGGTCATGCATGAACATGATTCTTTTATTTTATAAACATGATCAGTTCAAATGACGAATTTTATTTTTAGTAAATCATTGAACGTTGAGCGTTTCCTTAATGTTTATGAGAATATTCATCTCTTAATATACCTAAACGTTATCTTACATAGTAAGGAAATGTGATTGTGTGACAAACGAGCATAACATGTCTTTCAATTTGATTGTGACTTATTCAAGTAACGAATATATGAGAAGAGCTGCTTATTGCTATAGTTTTTTTATATATTTTCAAAGAGAAAGAAAACCATCGATCTAGGTTTGTTAAAAATAATTGTGCAGGATTATTAAAATTAGTGTACCCATATATTATTATTATTTAATTGTGGGTATTTTTATGTTGTTTTGATTGTGGAATAACGTAGTTAAAGTTTAGGATAGGTGCAAGCTACTCGTAAGTTGATAAATTCATAATTCTATTGGATACATTGAATTGTTTTGAATGTAATTTATTTTTGATTTTTACACAAATTGTAGTCAACCAATGATTTTATAAACTAAATAATAATAATAAAAACACTACGTTGTACGGAAAGTACGTGAGCACAACAGATATCTCATTGAATACAAGAGTATAATGCACTTTTAGATAACGATATTAAACAAAATTAAATAACGCTTACGTATGTCGTGGCCATACCGTAAAATGGGCCAGTTCATGAAATGGCCGTCGTAATTCTCTGACGGCCACCACATAGCCAGATCATGAAATAGATTGAAAGATCATGAAATGGCCGGGAATGTCATGTGAAACGAACCTAACCTAAAGTGCCTCCTGCACACACAGGGGGAGCTTCGCTTCGCGAGGCTCTCCGACAGTATCATCACCGAACCTAATGAACCTATTATCGCCCGCTTTGCTCGCTCAACTCAAATCCGCCCGATTATTTCATGATCTGGCCAGTATCCCTCTGGCCATTTTATAATCTGGTCAGTTTCAACAATATGGCCACGACTCATATTATAAACCTAATAATTAAATAAACTGTTTTATATACACCTTTTCCAGAAAAAAATACTTTATGTTCAAATAATTAACAGACAGAAATTTATTCACTAACATAGAGGATGGAAACGACCACTCCAGAAAATCGTGAAAAATCTATAATACACGATAAAGTTATTCAGTTTGGTAGTTATTATATAAATATAATCACAGTTCATACGCAAAGACTTCCCAAACTTATATAAATTGGCTAAATTATTTATGTACTCGCTCGCTTATGTGTTCGCGTTAATGTCAAATAAGAGTTATACTCGTACCTCACAAGGACAAAACGGAACCATTATAAGATCACTTCTGTCCATCTGTCATCTGTTCAGTAGAAAGTTTTATTTAGATAGTTATTTATTGATTAGGTAATACAGTAAGCTAACTTAATTCTAAAAATAAAATCCTGAATAAAATTAAACTTTAGTTCAAAAGCCCGCCCAGATTTGCCCCCTCCCGGGTAAAAATATGCCCATAACAAAAGCGGCATTGCATGATTGTATCGCAAACGAAACGATTAAGAGCGGGTATCTCCGTTATAGCTGATACTCCCGTGCATACTTCCTGGCCTCTACGCACCACACGCCGCCTACTTCCATCGCGAATAGAACAAAGACATTATATTCCCTCCAGGAGTGAGTACTTTTCATTTTTTTAATGGCAGCCGAATTGGAACCGGTGCAAGCTATCCGGACGGTGCGGGCCAAGTTAGATAGTTATTCATATTATAGATACACAAATCTTGCAATAGTAAAAATATGAAACTTTGGTGTTGGCCCTTCCACTAATTAAACCGAATCTTACTAATTTATTGACTCCGATGGGAAACGAACCCACGACCCCCTGAAGCGAATGGACTGTCTCAGAAGTGGTTAGGCAGTATAGGATTTTTTTTATTATCCTAGTTAATTTCGGAAATGCTCAAAATAAGCCCTCTCTCTTTCACACTAGAAACCGCTGAAGCCCAAATTTAGAAATTAGTACAGTATTAAGAATTCAGCTTGTAGTTTTCAATTAAAATTAATATCAAAGTTACTAAAAAAAGATTAAAACCAAATTCCGGTATAAGTAAACCTTGAGACAATGTACGACTATATACTGCAAAGTTTAGTATGTATGGGGTAAGGACATTTTGGTGATCTGTTTGTGTGAGTACGACTCTTTCTTGACTAGTAGTGGAGTGCGCGAGCCACAAGAGGATTTATAACAGGAAATGTATTAGAGATGAGTGCAAATCTATCTGATTTGTATAGGGAGCTCATTTGCGCTCTTACTGATGGTGATGAGCCACTTGGTAAAAGTGATTAGGTACTTTCGCTTATTTCACAGACTTTTCTACACTATACACAATTATAAATGTTTAGTTTTTTTAAAGTTTTTTAAATTAAGTAATAAGTACCATAGACAACGAATAAATACTATTTCAGTTTTTCTTTCTTGATGGCTAAATAACCTGCCATTATTATTTAAGTCTCTATCATTATCAATAAAACGAATAAAAGCCGCTAGGCGGTGCATTTGACAAAAAAAACCTAAGAGAGTAAGACGCACTATCCTAATTACTAGCACCTTTTATGTCACCCCCCTTTAAAACCATGAATGAAAGATTTTATTTATTCAATTGTTACAAATTATTTCGATCTTGCATTAGGTTTTAAAAAAAAGATTTATTTTTTTATTCACAATTGGTAAACCCCTTGGCATTATCTCACCTGAGGTTGCAATTATTTTAAAATTTACGATTTAAGAGGGGGTTAACATAAAAGGGGTAAGTGACAAGAATAAGGTGTCTTACTTTACATATTATTTCTATTAAATAAATCACATTCAACATAATAATAAATAAATATTCGCTAAAGAAGATATAACAAACAATATCTCTAGGAGATCATATTATTGTTTTATTAAAATTTCATTTAATACACCCTACTTCTTTCATTGAGCAGAAAATTTAACAATTAAAATGTCCTTAATTTCATTTTGTTTTATTTAAACTAGATATCCATCACAATTCAACATAAAATATATGGTAATCAACAAATCTTACTTGTGTGAAATACGAAGAATTAATTTTTTTGTTCTCGTCCCTCTTGAAAGGTTAAATGTAATCAAAAATAGGAGAAAACCACAAACCCTTAAGATAATTTTTAAACATGATCTACCTACACATCTGCTAGACCGGATAATAATATGTTTTAATGTAAGAAAGGTATTTAAGTCTAAGATACATATTCTCTTAGATCTATTTTTCTCTTACTATCTAATCATCACTAAACAAATATTTTAGAATTTCGTTTCGGAGCGACGAAGCTATGGCTACGTCGTATTTCTATCTAGGTTCCTTCGATTGCTCTAACAGCAAACGTAAAACCTTACTATATTGCTTATATTCTAAACATTATTACAATCTAGCAATTAGTTTCATTCAAATAAAAATTACGAATACATAGAGTGCCATTATTTTTAGTGTGCTTTGATAATTTAAGTACATAAAGTATATAATTCTAAAATTTACATTAATACCGTTAAATCTAAAATACAATACTATTTTAAGACTAAGTTCAAGTTTGCTATCTGCGTGATCTTTCCGTAAATCCGACATGAATAGGACGTAATGTCGTTTTATTTCTACTCTTGGAAATAAAAAATGTTTTACAAAAAAATATTAATAATGATGGTGTATGCACTTTAAAAAATATTTGTTTCAACTACGTTACAATGTTTCTTGAAGGAACAAAGTGACTGGGTCATTGATTTCACTTGATACATCGCAAAACGAATACCTACGCTTCCTTGTACATAAGAGTTTGCGAATTAATATTGAAGGTGATACAATGGCTAAAGTTCGTTATCTATCAATATCTGGTCAATAACAAAACAGCCTTACATTTTCAGTGGAAATATAACCTTTTATAGTCATTTTTATTGCATTTTAGTGTTTAGTCGTGGCAGTGCGTATCAATCTACAAAGTCAATTATACTGATGTGTAACAATTATTTGCCTCGTAGTTATCAGTGCCTTTCTGTTATACTTACTGTCGTAGCTGAAGACAGGAGCTCTGCTCGTTAGATAAGTGAGGGTTATACACGGATACGTTGTTGACTATAGAATATTAGACCAATGCCCATAGCACCATTCATATAAAATAACGGAACCACAAGCAATTTATTTGGTTTAATTTCTATCATCGACAACAGTCTTTCTAATGCTCAATAATGCCTACTGTCAAACATCAAAGCCCAAGTAATCCATCAGACTTGAATATTTAACTAGAGCTTAGTTATGAATTAACGAAAAAAGCTATTAACAAATAATTTATATCTGTAACGTACGAAGCATGAACAACAGTGCACTTGGAATGCATTGTAACATTGGGATATGCCAAAAACTTTCATGCTCTTAGTGTTCTTAAATAAATGCTACTGCATACTATAATGTACATCCAATGGGTCATAAATTATGTATTAAAGCACAAAATAATATACATTACAAAAATGGTATATTATGCAACTAGTGAATCAAGGACGGATTTAAAGCGAGGGCCATAGATAAATCACGAGCAAGTGAAGGATTCTAACTACTGAATCAGTGATGATTGAACCGCGAACGTAGTGAGTATTAGAATCCTGAGCGACGTGAGTGGTTCATGGTCCTCGATATAAATCCGTTTTATTTAACAGTTGCATAATATAGGTACTTTATACCATGACTCCGAGAAAAAGAAACATTTAAGTGAAAATATACATTTAATGAAGTTGTGTTCGTACAACTTAAAGTACCTATTTAAAAAAGCGCCAATTTACTAATGAAATGACAGCAAAGAACACAAAACAGTTTTTATTCTAATGCTCTCCTTGTCGAAAATGTCGAAAAATTAAATCTCGAGGAGTTATTTGCACTAGGAGTTTGTATGTCGAGTATTCTTTGTACAATGAGTTTGTATCGGGTATAATATATTGGTGTGTTCTAAATTCAAACACCAAAATAGTGATGAAAAGTGATCCCGTCTGACAAATAGCACATTACTGCAGCGGCCAGCAAAAGAGATATTGATGGACGAACGTGTAAATGTGGGCGAAGTGCGGCACACCTACGTAATTCCATCAATGCCTAGTTGTGGCCAAGGCTTGTATATTACTTTTCTCAAATAATGCGCGGAAATTAAAACTAACTAGTACCTAGACAGAAATTTTAATAATTTTTCAGGCGCCAAGGTGTTCATTTCTTTTTTATATACAGCTTTCTAATTGCAAGCCAGTTTGAAATTTAAATAAAACCTTTGATAAGTTACCTCCTTGGTTGCCACGTTCCGGAGTAAAAGATCGTTCCATTTTTAAATTAGACGACAGATATGTGTTTACATAGTAATTTATTTGGCCGCTAAAACACGACAGATATGAATTTTTTATACAACTTTTGCCGGCCACTGCTCGCACGTATTTGGCCAGTACAACATTTCGATTTATCTCGAAGAAGGTTTATGCTCAATAATAATGCTCAAATTTCCAAGCATGTTTGAGAAAATTGTATTTATTTATTTCATTTTTGTTTAGTTACCTTATGTAAACAATCAAAGGCAATCTCGATAATTAAATGAAGTACAAATATATTTTTTGTAGGTGCATATTAATTAATGTAGGTTGTGTGCATGCTGGAGGTTGTACAATATAATTTTTCTAGATACTTTTTAGGGTTCCGGAGCTAAAATAGCAAAAATTGAACTCTTAGAGTTTCATCATATCCATCTGTCCGTCTGCTGTCTATCTCTATGTCACAGTAAATTATTTCTGTAAGTACACAGATGTAAAATATGGTCTAAAATGAAAAATTAAGTCAATATGGCACAATTCATAAATTTAATTTTTAAATGTAGCCTCCCCTACATGTAGAAGGGGAGTTTTTTTTATTGTACTCCCTTGAGTAGAGTATTGTTTATTAGGTTGAATTAAAAATTTATTTAGACACTTTATTAATTTACGTTACATTTACTAAGTCTTGAGCTCTTAAGTGATGTTTTTCGTATCCTAACCTCTAACTTTTAAATATATGACTTAAAATTCTTAATAAAATACAAATTCTAGACATTACTGAATGTAGCCAACAAAAATTACCTTTTCTTCCATACAAGTGCAAGTTGTTTTTGACTGCACCTCCTCGTCTATAAAATCTACAATTATTAAATGTTGTGAGTACATTTTAAAATATGACGCAAAATGATTAATGGAGTCTTTTTATCCATTAAACATATTTTGGGGTGCCTCCCATACAAGTAAAAGTACCACGAAAAAAAAAATTCGTGAACCCCTTCGTATAAGTTCTTTTTTAAACGAAGTACCAGCACCATTACAACATAATATTCTCAAAAGTTCCCAAGACAGCTAAACAAAGTCGTTAAATACGTCTCCCTGCTGTTTCTAAATTATGGGGCCTAGGAAAGTTATTAAAGGTATACTGAGACAAACAGTTTTGAAGTTTAACTCCGGAACCCTACACTATGCGTGATATCGAGCATGCATCTATTAGGTGCAGTATTTTGTACCGGAAACCAAGTCTCAAAGCAATATCCAGGAATGCAATAATTGAACTAAAAATGATAGCTTTACAGTTAGTATGCATATCTCAGGTACAACATTATACATCGTCAAATAAAACAAAGGAACGTACTTATGTAGCAGTAAACTTACAACTAAAACAGTGACTAATGATTAAACGTATGTAAGAACTATTTGTATGTACCTAATTTTTGATCAAAATAAGTATAGTTTATACAGCATGTAAACTAAAGACATTAACGAGATGCTGAAGGTGCCGGACTTACAGTTTTAACGATTTAAGTAAGTCTTTTTTTATTCAAAAGTTTAAGTACAAATTACTTTTATCAGTCTGCGCAATTTCTTAAATAAATCCGGCACTGCAACTTAACGTCTATGTCATTACCAGACAGCTAGCATAAAAAAAAATCACTGAGGAACAGAACTTAAACTTCAATTCTACACAACTACTACTCATTACGTCAAGCGATTAATAACTTGAGCATCAGATTTTACGTTTAGTGTATTTTACTACTTTTATATACTTAATTCCACTCATTTTTTCACTTAATAAATAGGTAATAATTTGAAACTGTGCTTTCAGGTTCTTAAATTAAGTTATCAGCTCTCTACATTAACAATACTTACTTAATCGATCCAACATCGACATACCTACAGTTTTAGTGGAAAAAACATATTTTAATCTGCAATTGCCGTTTTAACATTGGTAATTGGAAATTTAAGGTAATGTCAATATTACCGAAGCGTTCACTAGTTACTCTTCACGAAACATCATTCATGAAGCAAACTCGAGCAGATCGCAGATATCTACGTGACAAAAAGTTCAGTCGTTATGTTCTCTATTCAGACTCCAAGAGAAGGAATTATGTACTTACTCTTTTTAATAGTAGTATTAGTACTTAAGTATTTTACTTTTTTAAATAGTTTATTTACAATTGTTGCGTAGTATAAGCAATTAAACTACCTAAATGTTAACGTCGAGATATACATACTATATCTTTATTTACGTTATTCCGTTATCTACAAATTCCTTCTGATAATAACATTTATTATTGTAAGTCCATTACTGTTAACTTTATTTTTCTATCAATAACAATGGTAGAAAAATGAAACTAACGAATTAATCTATTGTTAAGATTTAAGTTTTCTTCTTCTTATTAGGTTCAGTAGATGCCTTTATGTATAGGCCAGTAAGTAATTACAATGTCTGTTTTTAGGCTATCTTACTTTCAATGTTACTTCCACATATATTATTTATCTTCATTTCACCGTAAGAACCTATGACTGTTCCTAAGATTGCAAAAGTATTTTGAATGTTTTGCTTTGAGTATCTTAATATTTTTGTAAAATCCTGTTTTTGCGTAATCGTAGTAATTACGGTAATGTGTTTCAAATTATTATTGCTATTGTCGTGAGAAAATGAGTGGAAGTGAGTGTTAGCCCTCTATTTATCCACCTCCAGTAGAACCAGATCATCAGCCACGACGTCAGAGACGTGCAAGTAGATGATCCAGTACATCAGGTTGAAGCACACGAAGCACACGGGGAACACGATGCGCGAGTACTTGTCGATGTCCGAGGGAGTCATGCCGAGCAACTTGCTAATGTCCTGGAATTGAATGTATGACAGTGTTTAGAAAATAAAACAATCGAATAGATCAATCATGTGTTTTTGATTCTGATATTTGCATAACGTTATTTCGGGAAGTTAATTTTTTTCAAGAGATTATTTCTATACAAAAATTTTAAGCAAAATTTCACCTCTAGCTTTTACTCATGTAAATTAACAACTTCCATAAACAATCCACGCTCAATTCGCAGAAAAAATCGACTTCATACAAATCTATCACCTGATTAACCAACTTTATGTGAAAAGACTACGAAAAGTTGTTTAATTTCATAATAATGTACCCACAGTTAAAATTCATGATAAAAATATCACCTCTTAAATCTGGATTAGTATCGATTGCTACTGTATTGGTCATTCAATTATCACACTAAAAAAGTTTACATTCCAAGCCCGTAACTTGCAAGTTTGCAATAGTACATAAGGATACTAGGATGGTTAATTTAATAGGTAATTTGAAAACGTGTGACATTTAATTTTGTTCACCCGATCCGCAGGCGAGGATTCACCATCGTCACGAGTTTTTCAATTACCTTTTACGCCTATGTTTTGACGTTTTTGAATACAGTTGTGAGAAAACTATTGTACCTCTCGCTCGGATATTTATCTTAGTACATTTCTTCATTTCAACATAAAATTTAGTTCAGTTGGTCGGTTGCCTAGTATAATGTGACACTGGTGTCGATTCAATGTTAAACGATTTAACTTATTTCACAGAACTAAACTTAGTTTACGCATCCTTTCTTTTTTTCTGTATCAAAAAGAAAAGGACATAATGCTTAAATTTAATTTGGTACTGTCAAATAAGTTTAATCATGTTACACCGAATCGACACCATTAAAAACTAAGAAGCATACATGCACAATTGACTTGAAATTAGGCAAGTGCTCTTAGGTCTATGGAAAGTTGACGCATTTACAAGATTGACAGTCAAAGACGAATGTGGTCTAGAAAAAATAAAACTCACTGTGGGCTAAAATCCATATTGCGCACAGTGGCCAAGTAAAACACACTATGCGGTAAAATAAATTTTGCATACAGGAAATTGACATGATACAAAGTACCACTTTCCGAGCAACTGTACTGAAATAGTTATTTATGATATAAGAGTGGTAAGGTAAATAACAAACGAGTGAGATTTGTAAGCCCGAGCCGCTGGCGAGGGTTTACCATCGTCCCGAGTTTGTCACTTACCTTTTACACACATGTATCTATCATACGCCGTTTTTCAATACAGTTATGAGAAAACAGGTAAAATAAAAAACTAACTTAACAGAAAAACAAAATACATGGGTACATACCTATCAAGGTTTCGGCAACCAAAGTTGACTTGAGGCTCATTTAAAATGTCCGGGAAGTAATTTCCCTTTGTTTTTTACTATACATACACACAAGTATATTTTTTACTACACATATATTAACAATTCAATATTTTGGTGGTATTTGCAACTAAAGCAACTCAATTCAGTTTTAAGAAAATTACGCCATATTTTAGCTACGTGTGTACGCATGCGTAAGTTTGTTTTTAAATATTACCATAAATAGATTACGATAAATAAGGCTTGGGATAATATTATTGTAAGCATTAAAACTTCCTTGGGAAAGATGACCTATTCTTTGGTGTAATACACTTCATTCATAGTTATTCTCCTTTCTTCACAAAGATATAACCCAAAGAGAATCTAATCAGCAGGCGTTATGTACTAACTTCTCGGAGGAACAACCTATCTCTTTTAAAATTCTCCTTTCAAAAGTCTTAAAGAAGATTTTGTATCTTTGGTTACTTAGTTTTATTATTTGCTTAAAATTTTTTGTTCCTCCGAGCATAAAATAAAAAAGTGGCAAAGTAAAAAGCACGTGTGCGGTAAAATTAATTTGCGCACAGTTAACTCGCATATTAAGTGCTTATTTTTGAGCAAATGTATTTAATTGAAAAAAATATATAAATACCAAATATATACAGAATGTTCATCTTTCAGACTTGTAGGAGAATCCTAAGAGAGATAGAGCAGGCGCCATTTTTGTAAAACTATAAATAATTGAGTTTTTTAAGTCACAACGTGTTAAACTTATAGTGCGCAATTATTGTATAGAAAAAGTGAAAGTAATATTAACTGTTAATTGAGTTGAATTTATTTAATTAACACCCAGAATAAGTCATATAATAATAGATAATATTCCTTTGCTAATTGAATAAATACATAAATAATTATTATTTTCTGCCATATATTTTACAGGAATCTCAAATCGCATAAAAGAACTTTTAGCTACCAAAAGGTGTCAGAACTGGAGAAGCACATTAATTGTATCGCAATTCTTATAAAGTTGACCCACAGATAGGTTCTTTGTTTCGTTTTTATTAAACTGGAAAACTAAACTTCCTGTCCATACCCACTCCAGCAAAACTTAATTACTTTGGTGTACGTCTATTCTTCTGTCTGTCATGATTTTTTCCAAACCTATTTTGTTACACAAGTTATTGGCCCGTAAAAAAACTGAATTTCAAATATTAAATTTCTAAAACAGTTGAGTTAAAGTAAATTTCTTATGCAGACGATACTGCTATAGTTTTTACAGGGGACTCTTGGGATAAGGTACATGAGATATCAGAGGCAGGTTTATCTAGAATTGCAAGCTGGCTCAATTTTAACCTACTTACTCTCAATACCTCTAAGACGAACTACATGTGTTTTTTGATTAACAATCGTTCTCAACCTCTTAATAACTTTAACATCAAAATACACAAGTGCGATAGCCTGGTACATGTCCAATAATAGATAAAGTTAGTAGTATGAAATATCTAGGAGTAATGATAGACCAAAGATTATCTTGGCATCAACAACTTGAAGTAACTACCACTAGGACTAGAAATGTAACTTGTAACTTCTAAAGAAATAACTAAATTTACATTGCTCTTGTGCAATCGATCTTAAATTATTGTATTCCAATCTGGGGAGGATCTTCTAAAATCAAATTCCTTGAACTAGACAGAGCGCAACGATCACGTCTTAAAGTAATGTACTTCAAAAACTATCGATTTCCTACCAAAGATCTATACTTAACATGTAACCTACTTTCTGTAAGAAAACTTCATATTCTTCAATTACTCTTGAAAAAACATAAATCACTTCCCTATGATAGCAACATTTTAAACAAAAGAAGGAAAGACGTTGTTGACCGCTGTATAGTTAACACTACATTTGCCAGTCCTAATTATAAATGTCAATCAGTCTTTGTATGTAATAAAATAAACAAGATTTTGAACATCTATCCCCTCAAATTATACGAATTAAAAAAACTAGTTGTTGAATAGTTAAAAAACCTAACATACTGTGAGGTGGAGCAACTCATGAATAGAATAGAATAAGGTAAAACACACATACATACACCACACGCACACATACACACGTGCGCCCAAACATACATTCATACACACATACACACACATCACACGTTATTCATAGTTCTTTTATTATTTGTTTCGTTTCTCCTTTTTCTCTTTTATGTAAATTTTTGATGAACATTGTTATGTTACATGTACTTCTATTTGATCTGTTTGTTTGTTTATTTGTACTTAGTGGTATGGAAGAACTGGGCATCCTATAACAAGTATCTTTTTTACTTAAAAGGATTTCCAAACACAAAATATTATGTACAAACTACCGTTACAAAATAAACAATTTTTGATTTTTGATTTTTAAAGTAATGTCACTTTGGGGGTTACTGAAGTGAAATATCGAATTTAATGGTTTGTCAGAAATAATCATAGAATGGACTAAACGCTTGGCCAGTGGCCGACATGGCCGGTTTATAAGCTTGTATTGTATCAGCTCATATACGTCCCCACCGAGGGGCTCGAGCCTACCCTGAATCAGGGCGATTAGGCCTTAGTCGACCACGCGGGCCCAGTGCGGGTTGGTCGACTTCACACACAACCATCGAGTTTCTTCGCAGGCGTGTGCAGGTTTCCTCACGATGTTTTCCTTCACCGTTAAAGCAATCGGTAAGTATGTACGTAAGTTTTTGAAAAACTCATTGGTACATTGGCCGTCCAGATTTGAACCCGGTACCTCTGGTTAGATGGACCGAGTCGTTACCGGTTGAGCCACCGACGCTTTTTTTAATAGCTTACATAAACAGTTTTTTTTTCACTCACACATCAAACTTAATATAAAGAAGAGTGTTACCGTCGGGTACGTTTATAATATTAATATAGTGGAATTTTACTTATAACTTTTGCAAAATGCAAGAGTTAATGTGAAATTAATATTTGAAAACGTTGTACGAAAGCAAACATTTTACAGTTCCTATTTTTTTTTGTTTTTAAAGTATGTAATCATGACCATAATATTGGTGCACCAATGTTTTTCAACAATAAACAAACACTATTATAAACCTTAGTCTTACTAAATATTAAGTCGTTGTAGGAATAAAAATCGCAAGGCATTGTCACGCAAAGAATGATAAATTCGCAAGATACTGCAACAGTAGCTTGATTAATATGTGATTTGTTATAAAAAAAATAATCACTAACTAACCTTCCCAGGGTGGAGAATGTGCGGAGGTGGTCCTGGATTTTCTTCATCTCCGCCGCCTCTGCCTCCGTTTATCGTGTTCTCTAGTGTTCCCCCTTTGGAATGTGCTTTTGGATCGTGAACTTTGAATCGGACCTCCTAAACATAAAACAAAAATGCAACAGCAGACAGAAATGTGGAGATATTTTAACTTGCAATAAATATATAGCAAATATAATTACCGAGCAGCTTACCGAAGGCCTACCCGGAGGACACCGGCCCAGAGTGCTCATCTTGGAGAGCGTGTGCGGGTCGCCGACAGGTGGACAATCAACAGGAGGCATTTTTTTTTCTGCCGCGATTTTTTGAATAGCGACAAATCTTTGTTTTCGCATCTGTATTCTTTTTGCCATGTATCCCACAGTGGCATACTCTGTAAAGACAAGAAACCAACTTTCACATAATAATCTTTATCACTTTAATATGTCGCTTGAGGCATGTAAATTTCGCTTAGCTGCGCGTTGACGAGGAATTTTTGTCTGGGCGTTCGCAGAAGCATACACCTAAATAAAGAACAAATTTAATGCATACACCTAAAAATATGATTACCTACCTAGTAAACTGGCGAAAACCATGACGAAACAGGTGCCCAGATAAACGTCAATAGATTTGACGTAGGATATTTTGGGTAGTGCGGCATTGGTGGACGACATGAGGGTGGTCATGGTCAGCACAGTGGTGACTCCCAGTGCTACACGTGCTGGCGTCGCGTTGCGATTCAGCCAAAAGGAGACCCACGATATTATCACTATCAAGCCGGATGGAATATAAATTTGGATCAAGTAGTAACCCATGGAGCGGACAAATTGTATCTCGCATGCCAATCTCGAGTAATTTCCTGTAAAAACAGTGCAAAAAATAATATTAGTATACATATATACACATACATGTACAATAATTGTGGTTAAACAATCAAATTTGATTAAATTTTTGTTAATTTTAAACGACTACCGTATAATTTGTTTCAATAAAATACAATTTTAGTAATATTTTTTCAACAAATATCCACACCACAAGTGTCTTGTGCAGTAAACAAAAGCAGGACGTGAAAAGAACTGTGTCTGTTTCTGTTCAGTGTAGTGGTGTATTTCTTTCAAAGATCTGTAAATCCCCGCGACCCCAGTACCTGTAGTAAGCGAGATCTCCATGGCGCGCTGACGGTGGCCCAGCACCTTGAACTGCGGCAGCGACACCTCGTTGGATACGCCCACCGAGTTTGGTCCCTCGTTCCATTTGTACCGGATGTCTCGCATGGTGTAGCCGACTGTGCGCAGTGGACACATCAATAAAATAACCCCAGGCCCATCGCAATGGGTTTTGCAACTCGAGTCGTCATTCGAACGGGGTGAGAGCGGGGAGTCACGAGAACGATTTCGCCTCATCGTGCGATTGTCGTGTCGAGTTTAGCATGTGTGCTGGTGGCGCGGTTTTAAACCTGCACACGGGCTGAGGGAGGCGGGGCGGTGGCTTAGCGATTAATGAGTGCTGGGAGGAGGCATTGCGCCATCGGTTACCTGTGGTGAGCGTTACGACAGTGGCGCGCTGCCGGTGGCCGAGCACCCTGAACTGGGGCAGCTGCACTTCGTGGCTCATACCGACGCTCTTCGAGCCGTCTTTCCAATGGTATCGAATGTCTCTCATTGTGTACCCGACTCCGGAGACATGCCAAACACACAAAACGCTATCACTTACGCTGCGAGCATCGCACTTCCGTCACACACGCGCGGCCGTGGTGTCGAGGGAATCGCAGCACGCATGGTGAGACAAACCGAACGAATCCTTTATGAGGTCAAACGAAACTTGTCCGTAAATCGGATAGGCTTGAAATGGATGATAGAAAAATATACAGGATGTAACAAAGTTGATATAGGACCTGTTAACTAAGGCTTCTACTCATTATTCTGAACAAATTTCTTCGAGAGTCCAATTAGACATTTCGTTAAATAAAAAATCGGGCGGGCCTATATCCGAGCACACGGCCGTTAGTTTAACGTAAAAGGTCTATATCTAGCAGCGTGGCTTGGCAGTTTTGAGACGCTCCCGAAACCGCCTCGTTCGCTCGGCACCGGACACTGAGGATCCTATTGTGGCCCGTAACACCCTCTTTCCAAACGATAGCCGTGATTTTTCCGGCTCGCTCTAGCATGGGCTGAGGCCATCATAATAAATATTTTTTATAATTATTTATACACTTAAATTGATTAGGTGTCTATGACTATATTGATGTTAGCGGAGCTGGTAAAATGTTCGCTAAAATCCTCACAGGGCAGGTTTTGCCTGGAAAAGGGGTTGTAGGTAAACTAATTATAACGTATCTATTCATGCATATAGTACTATTTTACTTCCTAGTTATTTTTATCTATGAATACACTTTTTTATTTTTTTATTCGGTTGGTGTATATAAACATACGAAAAATCACCGTGTTGCCACGTGTGGGTCTTGAGTTACTCTGAATAGAAAGGAGCGAGAGTGCCGGTTTCAGTTATTCTGCGCAGTGCCCCTCCCCACCACCCCGCACGGCTCCATTGCAAATTCAAGGTCATACTAGCGAGCTGACCATAAAAGCTAAATAATGACTCTTTAGAGTTATGTTTCTAAGACTCATAGTTTTGTAAATATGAAGGTAAGACGATGTAGACATTTCACTTTTCTGGCCTAGTACCTTTATCACCATATCAGCTCATATATGTCCCCACTGAGGAGCTCGAGCCTACCCTGAATTAGTAGCTTTATATTTCAGTGTAATTGCGAAAGTCGTTTTACATTAAAATTTGAACTCTTAATACAAGTTTTTTTGAATGGATTAACTATTCATATTTTTTTGAGAATTAACTATGGGATCCTTGGGAAAAACTGTTCAGTATGATGAGTTTTCCCAGTAAATAGCTCATACAACAATTTCGTTACATCTGTATAAATACGCTAATATACTACTAAGGTGAAAGAAGTACAGTTTTTAAAAATACATAATAAAATAACAAGTGCTAAATATAATAATAAATCGCAAAGTGAAAATGAGAAGATTACAAGTGTAAGTATGAAGTGTACTTAAGTGAATGATGATGATAAGGATAATGAGAAGCCTTGAGGGTGGAATCATGCAAGTGCGGCAGATCAGAAGAAGCGGGCGGCAATGCGAGGCGCACGTGCGGCGCTCCGTAGTATGCCGGGTGCTACCAGGGCTCGCCGGCCCCGCCTCCATCGGCCCCCTCAGCAAACGCAGCATCGATGTCTCAATATCAATCCTTTCGCTTTACGCTCGTGAGGAGGTTAACTATTTAAGTGTCTACCTTCTGCGGGTGCTGTATGCGAGAAGGAGAATTTTCAATTTATGAGCACACGAGGGTTATCACAGCATGTGTAGACCATTATTGAACGCTTGTGCTCTCAGGGTTGGTGTCCCTGAGTAGCATCTGTGATACAAGGAAGTGATCACATTACAATATCGTAAGCCTGGTGATAAACTTGCACAGTGGTAGAATTAAACCAAATAATTGCTTTGGGTGAGCGCAATAAACACGTACTTAGATATAATTTTAATATATAATTCTTTATTTTTCTATCATCGATGGTTTCATTTTGCCTCGCTTTTCTTGAAAAAATCGTATCTTTTCATGAAACTAATACCATAGTTTTATTGAATATTAAGTAGTAGGGTGTTAGGATACAGAGCATTTTTAAGAAGGTCACTTATAAAACTGAAAAAAAATTGCTCTAACTTTGCTGAAAACGTAGAAAAAAAATTCCCATACTTGGTTAATAAAGACCAACACTTGTTTTGAAATTCTAGCAAAGTTAATCGTTATACCTGTAAGTGAATCTTCAGTGTTTTCGATTAATTTGCTTTTATTAAGAAGGTACCCAATATTTGTTTGTGGTTTATCTTCAAAAATAATTACAGTCACAATAAAAAACACACACACACACACACACACATACATACAGTAAGTGACTTAGTTCACAATTTAAATCGTAACTTTAAAACATGTTTTTAATTGTTGAATTACTTACAACTCTCGATTTCTATGTGACACAGTTGTCGGTCCATTGGGAAGTATTGGAGATTCATGGGACATGATGCTGTGATTGTTAATCTGTAAAAAACGTCATTTTAAAGAAACATATAAAAAAGTGGAAGTAGTGTGTATTTAGATATAAGTGCATCATTTTCTCGGAGACTTTGTACCTGATACTGCGCGTTATTGAGCCTGAATAGTGAATACGTATGAATTCGTTGCTTGTAGTTGCTATGTGGAAATAGGATTGCTTTTCGTTTACAAAAAATGTGTCGGGCACCCATATGTTCTTTATAAATTCAGAACCAACAGAAAGGGTTTCCACTCCTGGCCTTTTCTTATAGGCTAACCGGGGGTCCGTCCAAAATTGTCTGAAGTAAAAATCCAGTGTGAAGTCCTGAAGAAAGTAAATGGAAAATTGGTTATAAAGCACTTTATTTCCAACATTTGGTAAAAAAATACATTATATATAAATATTAACATAATTCTTGCTTGAAAATTATCTGACGTGTTTGACGTATCTGGCGACCAGAGCGAGCTGCATCTTGAACTTTAAAAATTCCAGACTGGAAACGCTTGAACCAAGTTTGTGCTACTGACTAATACTGCATTAGGTCCACAATACAGCACAAATATTATTTAATGCCTGTGTTACATTTTTACCTTTTTTGAATAAAATTTCAAATGTAGCGAATTTCTTTCTTACTTTGATTCATTTTCGTAGATAGAAAAAAGTCATATTTTTTTATATATATTCATATTTTGAATGTTCGCCTTTTGAATTGGAATTATAACCAGTCAGGTACAAATAATACAAGCAAAGCGATTTGATTACAAATTTATACTTACAAAATACGAAGACACTTTTAACCCAACCTATGGTATGGTTTCGACGCATGGCGCCAATAACGCAAAAGTCCAACAAACGCTAGTGCATATAGCTTTAACTCTGAATTTGGTTTTTTAATTCAACTATCATACTATCAAATAACTTTTCCCTAGTAACACATACTGAATTCTCTAGCAAAACTTTTTTTTATACAAGTGTGATGAATTTTTTTTAAAATTTACAATAATTTTCTTACAAATCGTAGTTAAAATGATGAGTAAAACCAACAAGCAAGAAACATGTTATTCAATTAATCTTTGAATAAAATATTAGTAATTGTAGGTATATACGGCAGTTGATTACAGACACTAAAACATCTAACATGAGCATGCTGTGTTTTCAGAAATATTCATACCTATTACTCGATTTGTACTTCAATAAACAATAAGTAGGTATAAAACAACGAGTCCATAGCGCGATTCAGTCAACGTGTTACATTAGATAGCGACACAAATTGGTGATTATAGACACTGTACTACAACCATCGAACTGAGCGGTAAGCTTGTAACAAAAGTCAAGGTATCATAAATAAAGGAAATGTGCAGAAAGTGTGTGAGGTGTGAAGCCCACGCGGAGACGGTGAGATCTAAAATGAATGGAGGTGCACTAGGGTCGAGAGTGGCGCTAGGCGCTGGTGGCACCCACGGCTCGATGGAGGCGTCCTCACTGCTTGAAGCCAACAAGCCATGTAAACAAGTTGTCAAGATAAAATTTGGACCAGGTTTGTGGAACAGATTAGTATTATAAATGAGTTTGTTTCACTAGTTCGCGACTCTCTAAAGGTATGTCCCTTCCCCCCAGGCTATGGGTCACGTCTCATTGTGACCTTCCCAACCTTGATTTGGTTTCCACTGCGGGGTCCTTTTCGCAAACATATACCTACCAGGCTCGATCGGTTTACTACATTGGAATACCGAGTATCTACAAACAACATGAAACTGAATTTAAGCCAATTTTGTGTGAAAGCAGTGGTAATTCTTCTGACACTTCGGTGTTCCAAGTTGCCGGAGAGCATGAAAGTAAACGATTAGATTGGTAATAATTTGGTTGATATACACATATACGTACATACACAACAAACTACTGAATGAGTCACGATAAGAATTTTGACAGTTATCGCAAATCCATGGCTGCTCAGCTGAAGTTGAGAATGAGTTTAAGTAAGAGTCTGTACAAAATTCCAAGATTTGTGGCGTCACTTAGACAAACAGAAACAATTACAAAGTTATCATGATGGTAATCTGTTACAAAACAAGAAATAAGAAATTATTATTTCTACACCATTGCTTTCTTAAAAAAAACAGTTGTTTCTTTTGTAAAATAGGTACAAAACAGATTAACATCATGTTAAGATTAGAAATCGGCACCCTTGGAGTTACGAGTACTGCTGGACACACAATTGGGTAATTAATTGGTCAACGGATTGCTATTCTTATTATGACGTCGTAGGAAAGAATTGGTTAACAACTTATGGGGTTTACAAGGACACATAATAAGAAAGCAAGTGGGCGGACAAAGGGCTGTCTGCTCCACTAAACGCGGACATGCTCGCAGCCTCGTGTCTGGGGCTGCTCGGTCGCCGCGGCCGGCGGCGACGGCCGAAGCGACCGAGACAAGCGTGAGCTGACAGTGGCGAGTACCATGAGCACTTCGGAGACGGAGCTGATAGAGAGCACATACATGGTGACGCCCACCTCCACTGGCGGACCTGCAATCAAGCCCAATCATGAGTCGCGCGCGCCTCGCGCCGTGAAAACCAAACCAGAGGACGGTGACGTGCCCCATTGCCTCGAGTGGACAGAGGAAGTTGACAAGGGCACGGGGTGCGTGCGGCAAGCGACAGGCGCGGCGGCGGGCGCAGCGGGCGCCAGCGCCGACTCGAGTACGCGTTGCACTTGCACGTGGAGCGCCTAAGTAGGTAACGAGACAATGCTATCGAACCGTGGACACAGGTGCTACGATGAACGGTTGATGCTGGTGATTTTACTAAGGGACAAAAATCTTGCTATGAATGCACTGTGTCTGTAATATTGTTTTGAAAATATACCATTTTCACTTCAGACAGAGAGCTGATGGAGAGCACGTACATGGTGACCCCCACTTCCACGGGTGGTCCTGAAAACGATATAGGTAATACACAACATATGAAAAGTATTTATTTCCTGCAGATCATGTATTTAGGCAAAAGATTGTCATTTTGACTCACTATGCCTTAGCTAAAAGTAATATTTAGAAATCTGTTTTATTTTGAAATCATACGAAAATAAAGTTAGCGAGCTTCGTACTTTTTTTTGAAATCCACTGTTCTTGGTTTTTAAGTTTTTATATATTAATCTGGCGAAAGCCTTAATATGATAAATATCTCGTACGTGCACAGAAATACAGTCATTCTCTCTTTATGTAATGACTTTTATTAGGAAATTAACTATTTTAGTCTAGCTTGAGTGAGTTTTCAAAACATCGCTTATGAGGAGTTTTTATAAGGCATATAAATATAAAAAAAAACAATTTAGGGATATAACGATTTTATATTATAAAAAAAAGTTATTCAAGACACCAAATAACCAATTTTTTTTCATAATTGTTAAGAAAATAGTACCGAGGCCTATTTTTTCATAGTATCTGGGACTGTGACGTTATCACTTTTTATCATTTGAAAAATCATAAAACATAACCAGTGATTAAAAATACTAACATTTATAAATATTTTTAACTGGAAGATACCTAATTTTTTTTCAAGAATGTCAATTGTTCCTGAAAAACGATACGTCTGCGCTTGAAAAAAATACGTTTAAACTGTACTATCGGTCAGAAAAAAATGTTATAAGGAAAGTACCTACCTTCCATACATACATAACCAATGTTCTGTTTAGCTTAATTTACTTTTATTCTTTGCTACTGAATAAGCGTAATGCTTATTGTTGAAGTGTGTATGAAGGCAATTAGGCAACGACAAAGCCACGTTGAAAGTCACGCGAGAAAATATGCACAGCGTGACTGTTCGAATATATAGATTTGCGAACTGTTATAGAATTCACTTTTGGTACGCAACCTATAAAAGGTAAAAGCGAATAACAATCGTATTGAAGAACAAACTGAACTTTAACAACTTTAACTTTATGTCGCAGTCGATGATGCAACAGCAAATGTAAGTTTCAAATCGTAAACATATTTTTTATGTGATATGTATAAGCATCGGTAGCTCAACCGGTAACGACTCGGTCCTTCATAACAATGGTACCGGGTTCAAATCTGGACGTCCAATGTACCTATGAGTTTTTCAAAAACTTACGTTCATACTTACCGATTGCTTTAACGGTGAAGGAAAACATCGTGAGGAAACCTGCACACGCCTGCGAAGAAACTCAAAGGTTGTGTGTGAAGTCGACCAACCCGCACTGGGCCCTCGTGGTCAACTAAGGTCTGATCGTACTAATTCAGGGTAGGCTCGAGCCCCTCGGTGGGTTAATATGTATGGGCTGAGCTGCATGTACAAATTAACTAATTATGGATTTTTTCCTTTCTTTGTACTGTATCTAACTTCTTGCCAAATTTCATCATTCCAAGTCGACAGGAACTATTCTATAAGTTTTGATGAGTTTGTTAGTGAGTGTCAAAATACATGACTTAAATGACCATATTTATCTAATTGCGAAAAACAGAAACTTGAATTTTTCCAGCTCCAAAAGATTGTAAACCTTATCATTCGATATTTATTTACCTACCTCTACCCGTTCCTAAGAAAATGTGGTTTAACAGACAGACAACAACGTGATCATATAAGCGGTCTGTTTTTCCTTTTAAAGTACGAAAATTTAAAATAAGTAACTATTTCATTAAAAACAACAAACTTTAATTTGTAATATTCAAAAAAAGCATGCAACGTCCTCGGCGTATAACTTGTGAGGGTAGTCAGGGTAATTGAAATATCGATGAAGTTATAGTAAAACAAAACAGCTATTGTAACATTATTTAATATTATATGGGTAAGTGTTATCTGAATTTGATTTTCATTTTGTAAATTCAGTTAATGATTTTTTGGGTTGGATTTTTACAATACACACCCGTAAGGACTACTTTATTTACGACATTTAAACAAAAGGTATCAAACTTATCTAAGCACCCCTTATTTGATAAAATATTTATTTTAGCTTGTTTTGTATTCGCCTCAAGAGTATACGTACTTGTCGAAGAAACCGAATACTTTTATAAAGCAAAAGATAGGGTTAATCTAGGACAACTATTGGATTACAAAAATTGCTAGGTATTTAAAAATAGGCTGTTGAAAATTTAGTTGGAAGGTTTATAAGATACGTTCAGAAAAACAGTACTTTTAGATGGTCGCTTACCTGATAATAAAAAGAACTATTTAGCTTTTTAGAAGACAAAACTGTTATTCAATTAATTAATTTAATTATAAAATATTTTACTAACCTCCATAATTTGGCCTCACACGTTTGTCATAACTTATGCTAAATGAATCCAGTATAGCTGATATATTGACATCTCCAAACATACCACCCCCTCCAGCACCCCTGTAAACAAAACAATACATGAATTAAAACATCTAAATTATCTAGATATATCTACACTATGCGAGGAACAACACGCTGTTGGCAGAAAAATAAGTGAATAGGTCACAAAAAGCAAAAAATAAATAAAAGTTAAATATCTAGACGACGACAAAGGCAAAGATAGATACCGTCGTATATTTCTGTGGAACGTCTATATATTAGGAGCAACAAAAATAGAAGAATGAATTATTTTAAGCATTAATTTTGTTTTGTTCTATTTGTACAGCTTAGCGTTATTTTAGCAGTTTTGATATCTATTGCAAAATACTTCCTTAGCGTCCATCCATAAAATATAAAACAAAAATATTCGCCTAAATGAGCCTACTAGGGGTATTAAATAAAAAGTGATATGAGTATGACGCAATTATCTTTTATTAAATTTTATTTTATTTTTCGACGTAGTCACCTTTCAGATTTATAAACTTTGTATATCTTTTTTCTAAACCTAAAACTACCTTTCTAAAAAAACTTTCTGATCCCTTAAAAATCGTGTACAGCGGCGACTAATGCGTCATTATTTTCAAACTTGTTCCTGTTTTTTCAAAAATGTTTATTTGACCACAGAAATAGGTAAAAATCACTAGGAGCAAGGTCCTATAAGATAAGATAAACTTTATAGGGAAATTATTATTTCCTGTGAATATGGAGGATGTTCCATCAATTCGAAGCAAGCTTCTTGAATGGCAGCCATCGCAACTCTGGACTTGTGCGCGGGGGCGTTATCTTGGTGAAAACAAACAACTTTAGCGAGTTTGTCACGCCGCTTCTTGCGTATTTCCTCACGCAATTTTGTTATTTGTCCTGTGTACAAAGTCCCTGTAATAGTGGCTCCATGATTAAGGTATTCGATCATTAGAACTCCTTGGGTATCCCAAAAAAGAGAGCCTATGATCTTACCGGCGGATGGAATTGCCTTAAATTTCTACGGAGTTGGAGATGAAGGTCTCTTTCAAGTCATGTATACTGTTCAGTCGTTCTCGAGTCTTAATGGTGGAGCCATTTTTTGTCCTTAGTTATGAATCGAACCAAAATCGGTCAGGATCTTGGTGTAACAAATCCAAACAGCTTTGTGAAATTTTCAGTCTCGTTTGTTTCTGTGTGTCAGAAAGCAGAATGCACCCAGCGCACTGAAAGTTTTTTTATACCCAAATTGTCGTGTAAAATAATATAGACGGACACTTCCTATCGAAATCTTCAAATTTTTTGCTATAAAACGAATAGTAAGACGACGATTCGCCAAGACGTTTTCAACGTTTTTAGTAATTTGGTCAGTCACTGGCGATGTAAGGCCATCCCATGTGTGAGTCGTCGTTAGTTCTTCCTCGCTTGAACTCAGCACACCAATGCGCAGCCGTATAATATAGAGGAGCATGAACCCCTAATGTTGCTCTCAAGTCTTGATTTACCTGCTCCGTAGTAAAATTTTTCAAGCAGAGATATAACACGTTCCGACACGACACAAACAAATGACTTTAAACTTTAAAAAAAACGAAAGAGAAAATTGAATGTTTATTATTTTCAAATGTTTATTATGTCAAATGTCTGGGCTAAGCCTGCCAGTATTTTTTTCTTTCCAAGGAGAATGTATTGCATTATCACTATTTATTGAACACCCTTTATGTAAATAAAAATCAAATTACTAAATGTTTTTCAAACCTAAAAGATTTTAGGTATAAGCTTTTATCTTGCAGACAAATCAAACGAGCCCAAATTCGATATTATTGCATTGTTTTTGTACTGAGTTCCTGTAACCACCTTCCAGCTGCATCATCACATCAGCTCGATGGTACTAAAATTTTGTATGGTCACTTTACATACTTGTATCAAATTTATGCTCAATAGAACATCGAGAAGTGATCCAAATTTAAAGCGAACAACGTACATAGGAACATTGCAAGTAAACACATTTCAAAAAACCTAAAAACCTTTTACGTACAAGGCTTTATTTGAAATTATGTAGTTTAATTCCATATTTAAAAAGCCGGGCTGTGAGTTTCCTATAGTGTTATTAAAAACAATAGGAGATTGCGGGACACAGTGTTTTATGGGACTCTAAAATCGCCGCAGTTTTTAGCGCATATTTAGTATCCTACGCTATGCATTAATTAAACTTAAAATTGGATCCGGATTCCTTAGAAAACAGCGAGAAAGAATGTAGAAGTAAAACCAGAAAAAAAACCTTTGCAACGGTACACTTTAGAAAGCTCAAAATGGTTTCTGATATAAGTACATCGTTTTTGAGTTCTTTCTAGGTATAATATCAGGGCATTTAAAACGTGTACGGTTTCCTTGTAATATTTTATTTTTATTTTCCAGTTTTTTTTTTACTTCTAAACTAAATAAGATCGGCGCGTAAAACTTTTACAAGTCCATTTGTGAGCTGAAACTTTATACAATAGTAAAAAAAAAGTAGATGTCCGATTTTAGGGTCCCATAACACACTGTGCAGGATCATGATTCCATTTTCGTAGTTCGTCATCAGATTAACTTAATAATACCAAAAGGCCCCCGGAAGTCACTGTAAAATCAATCGCAAGATTTAAAACAGACATAGCAAGCTATAACATAGCAAGCTATAACATTGCAAGCTATAACATTGCAAGCTAAATAAAAGGTTGTAATAAAATATTTCTACAAAAATGTATGACACGTAAATATGCTCGGAATAATGTATATTTTACATGCGTTATAAATTCCATGTAGATCGGACAGCCGTTATTACATGATTGAGTAAAACATAAAAAAAATATGGTCAGGCTTAAATCGCTAATAACTATGAAATTAATAATGCGTAAACAATGGTGAGCCCACAACGGGTAGATCATTTTTGTACGTATTTGTCTCCTATCTGTTTCACCTGTGACGTATGCGCGTAATTTTAGCTAGACGTGTTTAGCTACTTAAGATATTGATTCAGCTGTCATAGTGAAGAGCTTGCGGAGCACTAATAGGACCCAAAGCCCAAAGTGATATAACAAAATTACTCACCGGATTCTAAGTAAAAATCGGTATTAAATATAAAATAAAAAAAATAAAGATGTCACTGACAGATAAATAATTAAACCTAAATAAATATAAAATATAATAAATATTTAATTAATTAAATAATTAAATATAAACATAAGTTATTTTAATTCAAGTTTCATTGAAATCATACCAAAATATATTTTTTTTATTATATATGGTCATTAAAATGTGCACCATAAAATAGCCCAAGAAGAAGAGGCGTGAAACATTTGGTTTGTTATTTGAGAATTATTATTTTAAAAAAATGAATTAAAACTTAAATGATTGTTTAAGCTTTCTTAAAATATTGCGATGTGCGTAATCGATTATTTATATATAATTTAGAAAAAACTAGAAACACAGTACACTACTTCCACTATGTTCTGTTTATGTTTATACTTTTTATTACCTACTATAAATTATTAGTCATGAATATATGATGCTATAAAACTTATAAGTAAGTTTTCAGGATTGGTTTTCTTTAAATGGAAAGTCGATATTTTTTTAAATTGACTATAGCTTCTTAAGTGAATGCTGTCCAGTATTACGACGGAACGGACTTGGCCGGTTTTATTAGAATAATGTTTTTTGTAATTTGTACACGGATTTATTGAAAAAAAAATCGAACCACTCCGGGAGTGCCGACAGAGGTGAAAACGTTTTATAAGTTTTGACCCTGCGAGTGTTCCTGCTAAGGTGGCGGTAACTGTGGCGGTAACGTAACAGTGTCGCGAATTCAATAGTTTTTCCCATCTCAAAAATGCCCAACCCGCCTAAAGAATTTTTCACAATAAAAAACTGTTCAATAATATAAATAGATCAACTATGTTGATATCGAATTAATTTTAAGCAACTGTTCTTAAAGCATTAAAATAATGAGCTTGATTGATGTGCTTATTTGTTTAGTCGAACATTTTGGTCATCTCTCTCTCTCTCTCTCACTCTCATTCTAGTCTATGACTGACTATCCGTCTGTCCGCGATTTAATTTAGAGACTCTTAGTACTGGAAAGCTGTGATTTGATGTCTGTAAAGGTGAAGGAAACATCGTGAGGAAACCTGCACACGTCTGCGAAGAAACTCGAAGGTTGTGTGTGAAGTCGACCAACCCGCACTGGGCCCGCGTGGTCGACTAGGCCTGATCGCCCTAATTCTGGGTAGGCTTGAGCCCCTCGGTGGGAAAGTACATGAGTTGAGCTGCTAAAGGTGTTTATTGTTTTTCACGTCTATCTCATAGGAAGGGGTGTCGTTGGATAGGTTGTTCAAATATATCGCGGGTGTGTGAAAACCATTTTTCGATTCATAGATCCGTTTGTGAATTATTCAATTTTAAAAACAATTTTTTGTTAAAGACAAGGTGTCCGCCTGCCAGCTAAACCGCTATTTCAGGACATCTTAAAAAACATGTAAACAGTATACGACATATAATCAATAAAAAAAAACTATGATGGCCAAGTGTAGTCTACTTACTTAATATGTGCAGTTCGATTCGTAAAAAAAAATATAGATTTTCCATGCCAAATGTTCTATTACTAACTTCAATAATATTTTTGTGTTTTAAATTATATATTTTTTTAAAGTCTACGGAACTGAACCCTACTTTGCTCGTGATTTTTTTATCCACAGTTGGTAAGTCCTTGGCATCAGCTTACCTAAAGGTAAGCGACGATGATGCCGAAAATGGAAGCGGGCTTACCAAGATTTCCTAACGCAATGGCGAACTGGCTATCTTATCTTCAAGCCGAAACACATCAAAACTGTAAACATTGATGTTTTGGCGGCAATACTTAGATAAGATGGTAGTAGCTAGTCAAGCGGGCTTAGAAATGTCTATTCCACCAACAAAACCACGTCCATCCAACAAACCTACAAAGTAAGACTCCGCCGGGAATCGAACCCGCAACCTCCTGCTGTGAAGCTAATGGACTTAACCATTACGCCACGGAGGTGGTTGGTCTTGGCAACTTTTTTACGATCACCTTACTACTAATAAGATCTTATTGTTTATCTTAATTAATTAATTGTACATGTATATTTAAGACGTGAGTTAAATAAATCTCATTTAGGTACTTACACTTATTTAAATTATTGAAATTCATTACCATAAAGATTTAGGTTAAATAATTTAATTTCGTTTTTAAACTAAGAGGTGAGGCAGATCAGAGACAACGCAAACAAAAAAGGAAAATAATATGAAAGCGAAGTGGTGTTTGAGAGGCTGATGATGCTTCAGCCGAGTTCTGATGAACGCTTCGCTCGAGTGTGCTTGACGATATTTTTTAATTGACTTTTTAAAGCTGCGTTAAAGAGTGTAAAAAATGTAATTTTAGTTAATATAAGAGTACTCAACTTTGTTTAACGTCTATGTTTTCCGTTTACATGGCGTCGTTAAGTGAAAACAAACTGATATGACTCGACTACACTAAAATCCCGGACAATATAAGGAGACGCAATACTATGTATTACTATAAAACTCTTCTTTACTTCTGTGTATAAATCTTTAAAACTTAAAAAGAAAAACAAGTCATATGGACTCAACAGTGGCTACTTAATGACCATTGAAACTGCAGTACCGTTACAATAATACTCTGTAGGTATTTTACGCCCATGGGGTTTACTTTTCAAAAGTCCATTTTTAGTGCTCACCTTACTTTACATAATTTAAAGTTTCTCTACACGTCATGTCACCACAACCTTTTATTTTAACTTGCAATGTTCGTATGTACTCGTACTTATGTGTGTATTTAAGTTGCCTGTTTCAAAATTTGCAAGTTAAATTTAACTCACTTCCCGGTTTCCGTTTGTGCCCAAACTTTGATCACTTAGACGTTTAGTTTGGATGACAGTGCATGGTAAGCTAATTGACGTCATTCTAAATCCAATGTGGCGGAAAAGATGGCGGACCAGTTATTTTTATGCGCTCCCATTATATGGCAATTAAGTGAAAGTGTTTACTTAGAAGAGTACAATATAATTAAAATTATTTTTAAAAAGAAGTTTGTACCTACAAGTTATTAAGTTTTTCGAAATGAACATAATTTGTAAAAGTACAAAATACAAGTGTGCATACTAGTGAATTTTGTTCGTTTCGCTTCACAGCGTATTTACAGCATTGTATTTTATAACTAAAATTTAACGTAATTCGATCCCAAATATTTTGATAGACAAATAATAAGAAACTGTTTCAGTAATGCATATCGGAAAACAGAGTCGGTTTTAAATCGTCACAAAAAACTCAGCTTATCTATGTGAAAACTTTGTATCAAGAAATCAATTTCAGAATTAGCTAAACGCCGTATTTGACGTATTTTTCCAGCTGTCTAAAAATAGACGTGATCCCGGGTTGAGGGCGGGCGGCGCGGCCCGGGGCGCTGCGCGATGCTCGCGTCCTTTCCGAATTTGAACCCTCCCACTTTCGATATCTGGTCTCTTTTCCAATATACAACGCTGCTATCCAACGAGATAGCTATGAGCGTTCACTCTCTGCGGGACATACGCCATAGCATAGGGGAATATCTGATCATAGCTGACGCATTTTAGTATTTTAATAGGATGAAGCGTCGGTGGCTCAACCGGTAACGACTCGGTCCTCCTTACCAGAGGTGCCGGGTTCAAATCCGGACAGCCAATGTACCAATGAGTTTTTCGAAACTTGCGTACATATACTAACCGATTGCTTTAACGGTGAAGGAAAAACAACGCAAGGAAACCTGCACACACCTGAGAAGAAACTCGAAGGTTGTGTGTGAAGTCTACCAACCCGCACTGGGCCCGCGTGGTCGACTAAATCCCGATCGCCCTAATTCAGGGTAGGCTCGAGCCCCTCGGTGGGGACGTATATGAGCTGATATGATGAATAGGTTGTTCAAATGATAGCCATACAATTGACAAAACAACCTCTCATATCATGTGAATACGTTAAAACCAATTACACATTCACAGGCGAATGAAATTTATAAACAGTGTTTCTTAGTTTCGAGAATAATCTTTTTCGCTTACTTACCGCCTACGTTGTCGCCCACGTGATACTTTACATCGAGCAAAAAGTGTAGGTCCTCATATATTTTTCGTGGTAAATAAATACAATTAAATAAGTCGCGTTAGGCTAGGTGATAGTGTGTGATTTGTCTCTGAATATTTATAATTAAGCATAATTTTGAATAATCCAATACTTTTTCAAATACAAGTGCGTTAGTATCCGAGATGCCGTATGTGTAGTGGTGTGAGATGCGTATGTGGATATCACTCACCCGGAAGCACCAACATAAGTCAAGAAATAAATAAATAGCCCGAGAGTCCACTGCACTCACACTTACCCTACCTGATAAGGTAACAGAACAAATAAATCCACTTTGCACGGAGAGCCGACACTTAGTAGGTTCATTCACTCTTGGTCGGTCGGCTGCGGCACAGCTTGGCAGGTTTTGCGTAGTAGGGAAACAAGTTGGTCAATTTTAACTCACACAATACTGCATCGGTTACAGAACGAAACTAGTGTGGTAAGACGTTTAGTAAAGACTAAAAAACATGGTCGGTCGGATCCCATCTTGGTAGGTTCCGGTGACCAAATTCAATGTATATTTTTACCTCATCGAGTAACAGAATGAAAAAAATATTTATAAAATTAGTTTCATTAATGCTGATCATATATGTCTTGATCGGCCTGACCTCAGACTGGCAGTTTTCCAAGTCCTACTACATTTATGTCGAGAAAATCAAACTAGGTACATTTTAACTCATCGAGTAACTGAATGAGAACAATGCATAATAATAGTTTAATTAATGCTGTTCACATATGCCTTGATCGGCCTGACCTCAGCTCAGCCTGGTAGTTTTCCTAGTCCGGCCACATTTATGTACAGAAAATCATCTAGGCATGTTATACCTCATCGAATAATTGAATGAACATAACGCATTATAATAGTTTAATTGATGTTGTTCACGTATGCCTTGGTCGGCCTAACCGCAGCCTTTGCAGTTTTCATAGTCCGACCACATTCACGTTCAAAAACCAAAATAGGGATATTTTTTATTGATAATAATCAATTTCTAATTATTAATTATAATTAATAATCAATTTCTAATAATTATTTCTAATAAGAAAGAAAACAACGCATTAAATAGTTTAATTAATGTTTTCACGTATGCATTGATTGGCCTGACCTCAGCCTGGCAGCTTTCCTAGTCCGACCAAATTTACGGTAAAAAATTCAAACTTAGTATATTTTATCCTATCGAGAAATTGAATGAAAACAATGCATTATTATACTTTGTTTATGCTGTTCACATAGGTACATCAAAATAGGTATATACCAAGGCATTGTTTTAATTCAATTTCTCGAAGGGGTAAAATAGACCTATGTATTTTAATTTTTTCAACAGACATGTGGTCGGACTAGGAAAACTGCCAGGCTGAGGTCAGGCCGACCAAGACATACGTGACTAGCATAAATTAAACAAATTTTATGCGTTATCTTCATCTTGTTACTCGATGCGGGAAAATGTACCGGTTTTGTGGCACTCTAAATTTGGTCGGACCCCGGAACCTGCCAAGACAGGATCCGGCCTACCAAATTTTTTAGTCTTTACTAAACGGCTTCCAACTTACCACACTAGTTTCGTTCTGTTACCCGATGAGGTATTTTATGAGTTAAAAGTGACCAACTTGTTTCCCTACTTCGCAAAAAGTGCCAAGCTGTGCCGCGGCCGACAAAGTGTGAATGAACCTATTAAGTGTCGGCTTTCCGTGCAAAGTGTATTTTTCTGTTATCATATCAGGTATGATCTCTTGCATGTCTATGGCTCTCGGGCTAAAAGATTCAAAAGTGAAGACTAGCTCAACAAGGCTTAATCTCAGAGACGAAAAATAATTTTGATGGTCTTGCACTAGGATGATGTCAATCACAGAGAAAGAAATCAATGGTCGTGCATTCGCTTACGAGTTCATTTCAAATTTGTATTTTCAAAAGTTAACAAGGACAGCACACTTGGTAATTTGGGCCTAAACCAGTATTCCCTTTACCACAGAGTAAATAATTTACTTTATCCTGAACTATGGAAAAAAGAGACTGAAATACAAATATATACTTATGAGTAGGTACGTTAAAATTATAGAAAATAATCACCCAAACAAAGAGTAAAGTAAATTGTTCTTCACCCGAATGTTTGCCTTGGATGAGAATTGAATCCACGACTCTCGGTCGAGTAGGCAGGAGTGCTGACCACGAAACCACAGGATGGGTGGTAATATCTAGCTCCCATTTAGATATTTGTGATTTAATTATACGAGTAAGTAGGAAAAGTAACGCCAAAATATAATACATAAAAAACAAACGCACATACCTAATTCGAGAACGAACGATAACGGCTACTCTTCTAATATCAGAGAGTGGGAAAATCAATTTCATTTTACGACGTTACAAAGGTTGACAAAGTTTTGCATGAGTATAATATTCCGTATCATGACGCCTTCCACTTGAAAAATTGCTTTAATACCTAACGAGAACGAAGGCTCGAATAGGCGGTCAGTTAAGTAGAAGTTCGCGTGATTTCTAGCTTCATTCTTGGTCGCGTGAGTCGTTGCCTATAACGTGTATGCAAATACCAACTCTATGCCATTGTGGTGAGTTAGAAAAGAACGCAAATTAATGGGTTAAAAATCGAACTAGTATAATGAGTAAATGTAGATTACGTAGTTGCTAGTCACCATAGAATAGCGTGGTCGTTTTTCAGGCATATTATAACAAAACTGATGTTTTGAGATGGCAAATCGACGTATCACGGTTTTACTGAGATGTGTTCCCTTCTTATGTTTTGTAAACTATAAAAGATATAATCAACAAACTTAAGTTCGGTGAGGATTTGGAAACATTTGTTACTTTCTTTTTAAGTGAAAATAAAATCCATAACTCAAATCAGTCGGTCAGCCTATTTGTTCTTATGTCACATTCAATCTTATTTTACTTCTATTAGTTTTACCCTTAAGGCATTGAATACCCTACGCGTCTAATACAATAATGGGCTTAGGATATTAATGGCACCTGCAGGCACGTCGGCAATGTTTACAACAGCTTGCACTGACTCTTGTCAGTACTTGACTCTTTTCTGTGCGTAAAAAAGTACCGCTTATGCGTTACGTTCAGGACAGCCTTAGAAGCCTCTTCTAAAACGTTTTTTTTTATTTTTAGGGTTCAAAAAAATAATTAAAACCCTTCCCTTTTTATGAACTCGTAGAAGTAGTTAAAATTACTATGCTTTGTATTCCACGGTCTCTTCGAGCTGTAAAAAAAATAAAGTTTCTAAGTCAACGCAATCAAAAATATAGCTATTTATGCCGGAAATTTTGACACTCGTAAATAAATCAAACTGGAAGTCGTCAAACCTGCATGCGAGATAATTAGTAATGACGCTTGAAAAGAGCTTGGAAACATGGCTTAGAAGTGAGATGGGTCTGTAGTTCTTCGTAGGTATTGTCATATTTTTTTAAGAAGAGCAATACCGAACTTCTGTGATATGCCTTAGACGTTTGTCCCTCGAGTATAACGGAATTGAAAAATTTTTAAAGAGCTTTTGGTACCGGTGTTCTATCTCTTTCAGAAGTTCGGCAGTAATTATTCCATCATCACCCGGTGCCTTGATATCCTTGAGTTGTTTGAGACCCATTCTAATGTCGGTACAGGCTGACGTTCGGGATATCTTCGGTCTATACTGAATTAGTCTGGCTCTTTGGTCTTTAGTCAGATCGCTGACAGGTAGACTTATGGTCGTGTATAATTGCACGAAGAACTTTTTAACTTCTACCAACAACTCAGTCTTAGACGATATTATGATCGTGCCACCCTCAGTCTTCAGTTTAGTCACTTGTCTCTGTCCAACAAACAGACCTTTCGCGAATACTTTTGAGCCTTTTTGTGCTCGAACAACTTTTTTTTAAAATCGTAAAACTGGCGCAAATTGCAAAACAGGGACTGATCTGCCTGTTTAGTCAACGGTACTAAGTATCGTCTTCAGAGGACTGCAAAACCAAACTATGTACATCTTTCTCATATGAGTTAGTTCCGAGATCTTTTTGGTTCTGTTTGAGCGGCGCATTTTAAAAATTTTAAACCCGTCCGTTTAGACAATTGTAACGAACCTGTCATTGTAATCGTCCACATTTCTGAGCTGACAGCTCGCGGGATTTTGGAGTTGGATAGGCACTAGTGGGAGCATAGACTTCATCAGTGGGCATATTTTTACCTCAGTTTCAGATTCAAAGTGCCTCTTATCATTTGATGATCACTTCCTGTTTTTACTGAATTTATCACAGAGAAATAAATGAATATTTACCTACTTGTCGAAAAGAAAAAAATCAATCTCATTCTTCGTTACGCTATTGGGATGCAACCATGTCCACTTCCGCTATTTTGGCTTTTTGAAGAAAGAGTTCATCATAAAGAGGATCTCGTTCTCCATAAAGTTAGCCAGCAGCTGGCTACGTACATTCCTCTCTCCGTATCCAAATTGGCTGACTCTCAGCTCACCATTACTTTGTTTGGCCAGTTTCGCGTTGAAGTCCCCTGTTGTTTAGATGGGTTATGCACTAACAAACAACATTTAAAAATCGAAGCCATTTACACACACACCATTACAAGCAGTTCATTTCCGTTGCACCGATACTACTAAGAAAAGAGATGCCAATTGGCATCTTTTTTTTGCTTCACTTTTTGGATGCACGTAACCTATCTACCTCCCCTTATATATAGCATATCTCTGATAACAGCGGTATAATTAGCTTTAGACATGTCCTCATACATAGTCTCTATCTCATCGTAGGAGTATTCCGCGGTCAGCTCGTTTAGCTGTATGAACTTCAGTGAATACCATTTGGTGATCTGAAACACTCAAAATTTAAACCACATTATTATCATGGACTGGTGGACAAGAAACTCGACACCACCCTGGAACAGTTGGTCGCCCTCCCGGACATAGAGTAGGTTTCCGGATTAAGGATCATGGTATCTTCTCCCTGTCTTTGGACTTCACATTAACCTACGAAAGAGCACTTAGGGCTTTACCCTACGGAGATTGGTCTCCGGCCTCGTGGTTTAGGCTGTTTGTCTATGGATCCATAGTCTTCCTGATATCAAATGTGACTAGGTATTAAACTATTAAAGGTTGCTATGGAGTCGCGGTTTGTTAGTCGGTTGCTATGGAGAAAACAGATTCCATCGCCACTTCCGTTACACTCTTTCATTACTTCCATTACATTACAGGTTTTTGATTTAATTTTAAAGACGTTTCATGTTTAATAAACAATCGACATCATTATTAATTTAATTACAGTATGTACCTATCTAAGCAAATAGGCATACTGGGTAATCTAACAGCAGAATCTTGTTTACTGCGATAGTATCCAATAAGATTACATACAGGTGTGCTTGTACTATTGGAAGGAACGATAGAGATATGTTATAGCCATACAACGTTGTGAGCATTATGTAAGGCGATCTTAAGTAATGAACATTTGCTGCCTGTGATGTACCTATATGTGCCTTGCTGCTACTCTAGTGTTCAGGTTTTGCTTGCTGGGCCCAGGGTAGTGGACATAAACTCCATCCAGGGCAAACATTTGTGTGACGAGCAGGTTTATTTGCACTGTGTCTGGGTGTTTAATATCTATAGTTAAATGTGTAATTCTTATTTAAGTGTGTTATTTAGTCTCTGGTTCCCGATGACGGCGGGTGATATAATAAATCTGTTTATTTAAAAGGAAAAGGTGACTGACTGGTATACCAACGCACAGCCGAAACCAATAAACAGATTTCGCTGAAATTTGGAATACGATAGCAAGTAGGACGTGGGCATCTGGTAAGAAAGGATTTTGGGGAATTCTTACGGGAACGGCAAAAAACGGCGCGCGCTCTCATGAAAGCGAAGAAGTAAGGCACCCGCGCCTCGGCGAACATGCCCGACACCCTCAACCATCTCTGTGCAAAAAATCACAACAAACCTTTGGTCCATTCCGATGTTAAAGTAATTAACCAAAAAAGAGCCTTTTTTTCAGTTCCTTCAGAAACTATATCGGACCGTGCTATTTTCAGGTGACAAAAAGTTTCCAATGTCTTTTTCCATGACACAGACTACGTGCATGTCAAATTTTGTCAAGATTGGTTGAGGTTTTGAAGCGTGAAGAGGTAACAAACAAATAAACAAACAAAAAAAAAACACATTAATAATATTAGTAAGGATTATTTTTATGTACAGTGTGAAAAAAATATAGGTGATCGCTGATCACACTTCCATATATTTTTTTTGGATTACAGAAAAGTTTTTAAATTCAGCTGGTTTTAAATATTTTGTTATTTTATACTTTAGCATAATTACTGTAATTACACCAAGTTTCGCGCTTGTGTATTGTGTATTACCGTATTTACGATAGAACAATTATGAACGAAAAAAAAACCCTAAAAAACAACGTCTCTTATATGGGGACCACCCTCATTTTTAAATTTTAATTATTTATAAGTAACTCCCCCACAATAACCATCTCCCATATTATTCTTTAAAAATTCCAACCTATATACTAGAGTTCAAAAAGTACAGCCAGATAGTTTAAACGTCAAACAGACGGACGGACAGACAGACAGACGGACAGCGTAGGCTAAGTAATACGGACCCGTTACCTGGTACGGAAACCAAAAATGTTTAAACAAATGAACAAAATGCATCTATCATGCATGAATGAGCAAACGAAGCAGGCATTGAAATTATTGTAAAGCTCTCTGCTGAAGGACGCTGATATTTTGCTCCGGATGCCTCTCTCTGATAACAGAAAACAACGAGTGACTATGTGTTGCGTATACTAAGTACAGTCGGCCGCACGTTAGACTTTGAAATATCGCTGGTTTCTGGTTGGTTTCTGTTTTGATAGTCTAGCACCATTTCAGCTGGTACTGATATTTTTATTACTGTCTGGAACGTATATGTTTCAACTATTACCTCGACCAAGAGCATAATGGCCTATTCCATCTCAATGGGCATTTAGGTGCTCGAATAATTTAGATTTATTTATTTTTAAGAATTAACGGTTTTCTACTCATCATACTGAACAGCTTTTGTTCTACGACTTTGCTGAAATCACAAAGAAAATTTTTTTCTCTCCATACAAATTGATCAGCTGATCGATCAATTTTGTGCATAGTATGGGGGACCATTTTTTTTAAAGAATTGACTATGATTTCCTTGGGAAATTTTGTTCACTATTATGAGTAGAAGCCCCCCGTTAACCGGTTCTACAGTATTTTTTTTACACTCTGTATAGTTGTTCGGGCAAGGCCAGCCCTTGCCTTCCAATACTTCTTCTTAATCGTTCTAGCTACGGCGCCGGCCAGGAAAGCGCGTCAAGTCTTGCGCCCAAAACAAAAATAAAAGATTCCGACGACAGAGAGCCTCTCATTTTTTGAAGTCGGTTAAAAACAGATCAATCTGAAAAAAAATGTACATCCACGCTGTGCATACTTTCTCGCGAAGCCTCTACCATCTGTCACAGTGGAGCATACAAAAATCAACTATAAACATTACACTTACTTAGTAGCAAATAATACTGTAAGGTACCTAAATCAGATTTGATGCAATATATCTTAATAATTTAGTTTTGTATGGGAGGTACCTACTTTACTCCGATTTTTTCCTGATTAAGTACCCAGTGCACTAGACTTTATTAAGTCCTAGTTATTCAAAAAGTTTCAATTAAATCTTCAGAACCGATTTTGAGAAAAAGTAACACTACCTGAATTTGTATAGGAGGTATATATTCCGATTTTTTTTGGAATAACAAACTACCGCGTGCTATAAGCCATGTATAGTTATGGTTACGTAGGTACCGAGTTTCATCAAAATTATTAGAGCTTTTCTGAGTAAAAAAATAAAAGTGATTTTTGACTATGGTGGCAACCCTAAAAAATAAAAATAGGGGAAATTTGAAAAAAAAAACAGACTAGAAAAAAACGGCTGGAGATATGAAAATATTGAGGCTCTAACCTAAATAAAACCCAAATCCGTCCAGTAGTTTGGGAACTAGAGCACCGAACAGATGTACACACACACACTATTTTTTTTTATATTTTTTAGACTATACTAGTGTAAGACAATTGATCCCCATAAGACCTAAGCTAGAAAGTAAAAAGAAATGACAGGAACCAGGGTAGAGTTTGAATAACAATGTGTCAAAAAAAATGCGAACGAAAATGTTCAAAGAAGATGATACAAAAGAAATCAAAAATAAACTAAAAAAAAATGAGCGAGCCTTACAGCAGTCAAATAAATTATGATAATACGGATAATTTCTTTGATATTAATAATTTTATAAATATGTATGAAATTATTAATATCAAAGAAATTATCAGTGTAATTAACAGAAATTAACCTCAAAACACAACTCCGTGAGACAACTTTAACAGTTTATTGGTTCCATATAATAGCCGATACGATAATACTTACCCCGTGAATGTATGACCCGATAATTCATGGTTGAGTTTACGTGGGACCAAAGACGACCTATTATTGACTGTCGGAAAAGAAAGGTTAGGGAGGGAGGGGGGGAATATGTGGGGGTTATGAGGAAGATGTCACCTCCTGTCAAGGGAGGGTGGAGTCCCCTTTTTGAAATCGGTGGTAAGGGCTACGCTCCCATTGCGCGGACCCCCATTAATAAATCTTACGGATTGAATTGGATAGTGGAGGCCTTGACCCTGGCAGACTCGACCTTGACCCTGACCTTGGCCTTGAAATGACCTTGACCAATTACCCCATATTTTTCTATTTGTTATCCCCAATTTTTTGTCCTCAAGTAGGATCCACGTGCTTTCCTCGTCCTGATACTCCCACATCCCCCTAATCTCAAAGGTTGTTTAGGGATTAAATTGGGTAACCTTGCCCCCGGTGCTAAATTTACTTGAACAGGTTATTTTTTTGCTTTCGGAATCGCAAAAATTCCTTGGATTTTCCTTTGTTTCTCAACCCCATTCCCAAACATTTTTGATAAAAAATAAATAAGTTTTAAGGTTATGTGGGGCTGTCTATAGAAAGGAAGGATAAAGAATGGGGGGATAAGTAAGAGGGATGATTTCTTTCTCCATACTTAGCTCCCTTTACCAAGGACAACAGTTAATAATGATCATATTGGTCCCACGTAAACTCAAACATGAATTATTGGGTTGTAAATTCACAGGTCAGGCCTTTGGCCTCACATTAGGCGGCATGGCCATTTTACCTTTAGCCGTGGATTAAGAAAACGTTCAAATTTCCAGTTATAATTTTCATCCCATTTCACGAAATTACTCCCACAAATTTCAATAATAATGAAAAAGAGAAAAGATGTTAAACATCAAAAAGAATGACTTCGTCACAGAGTATTAATGATAACTATCAGGAAAAAAATTGACAATCTTCTATAATCACCAGAAAAAGGCTTTTATGCAAAATGTACGTGGGTAATAGGATAGGTGACTGCATCAAAAATAAATTAAGAATTATTATTTTCTATTATCATCTGCCCTTATCCTAAAAGAAAATAAAAAATGCGCTCTAAAATCCACAAAACGGACATCGTAGAGAAAGCTGCCAAACTGAAATGGGACTGGGCGGGACATGTCTGCCACCTGAACTCAGAAAGGTGGGCACGGAGTGGGTTCCGAAAGGCCGTAGAGGTTGCGGTAGACCAAAACGGAGATGGCCGGATGAGTTGTACAGGTTTAAAGATCGATGTAGAGGTAGTTCGCGATAGGGATGTATGGCGTAATAGGGAGAAGGCCTTTGCTCAGCTGTGGGACAGTCTAGGCTAAGAATAATTATAAATATAAATAATTATTATCATCTGTCCTTATCCTAAAATAAAATAAAAACAATTTTTTTTTCACGTTGTTTTGTTTTGATCATGTTGTTATATTTTTAATACTCAAGTTCACAAAAAAAGTACATCAGTGATGCTTAGTAAATTTTGGAATTAATTAAAAATTAAAAACCCGACTGCATTAAAACTGAACCCGTATTTTTTTTGTAAAATCGAGCAATACATTATCTTATGTCACTCACGGGATAAGGACAAATCTAACTACACCTCGCACTCTGAAATCCATCAAGCCGTTTAGGCTACAGAGCGTGCCAAATTAATAAATAAATAAACATTCATACATACTAACAAATGTAAAAACATACAATCGAAAAACATAACCCTCCTTCTGAACGAATCTTACGATACCTCGCACTCCAAAATCCATCAGGCCGTTTAGGCTACAGAGCGTGTCAAAAGAAAGAAATAAATAAATAAACATTCATACATACAAACATACATACATACACTCGAAAAACATAACCCTCTTTCTGGACGAATCTAACGATACCTCGCACTCTAAAATCCATCAAGCCGTTTAGGCAACAGAGCATGTCAAAGAAATAAATAAATAAATTAACATACATATACATTACATACATACAAAAATTCATACATACACTCGAAAAACATAACCCTCCTTCTGGCGCAGTCGGGTAAAAACTATGACGTCACGCCTTGCTATTTTTTTTATTTTTTTTTATTTTGTTTTTGCCGGTAGAAAAAAGTAACTCAATGACTATAGCAACGAAATGAAATCTACTACCTTACTGGTGTAACTTTTTTATAGGCAGTCAATCGTTACGCGAGCTATACTTTTATGTACTGACGAATGGCCATTTTTACAGAAGCTATTTAATATTATGGAAGTTGACGATGCGTTAATTTGTACTTTATTTATTACTTAGGATAAGAGCAATATGTACTTAAAGGTGTTGATTTTGACAAGTAATAAATACATAAGTCGAAGTATATTTACGATTACTAAATCTAAGTAGGACTAATGGATATATTTTTTTAGTGCAAGTTGCCAAATATTCTGTGAAAAAGTATATTCTCAGTGAAAAATTGAGATTTCGTCTAATCTATCATTTTAATAAAATCCTAAAAAAGCCGTATAGAAAAAATCTATCAAAATTTGTCCGAGTAACTGAACTTTATTAAAAAAACAGTTATTGAATAAACACATTGCTCTTTCTTAAACAAAGGCGTTTCCATATCATTAAGCGATTAGGTAGCTGTCTCAATATACTGCGTCACATTGATTGTTACACAAGCTGTAAGTAAAATCTTTGGTCAGATCTTTAATATCGATTAAATGTCGATATATTTTGAGTATCCTGCGCCTACAAAAGCTATATACGTCAACCTTCTGGCTTGACGTCTACCAAGGACATGCGAGTTAGCAGATTGCCTCAAGTTTAGATACCGTATGAAAGTCAAGGAACAGGTGACGTTGTTATACATGATATTGTTCTTTTGTTACACGTATTAAAACATGTATTTTATAAATCTCACCTTTATCGCATTTGTGGTACTAAATATAAACAACATTATTGACGATGTCATAATCATTATACCCCAGATACAGAAAAACCAACGTTGTCATACATCGCAAATCAAATGCATTCCGTTTTATTACTACTCCGAGATTTACGATCGTCTCAGCTTATCGGTTATCCAGGGAATTGTACAAAACTTTATGTCACCGCTGAAAACTGCTCTTATGCATTTGTTATTGTACGTGATACTCACGCGACATGGTCTACTTGTGGTAGAAAAGCGGCTGCGAGCGCCAGCAGCAGCGGCGCGCTGCGGGGGCAAGCGCCGCTCATGGCGCGAGCGGAGGTCGCATGAGGCGCGCCCGTGCGGTGCCCGCGCTCGCTCGCCGCCTGCGTCGCGCGGCGGACTGGGCGCCCGACGCCGTGTGTTCCCGCACAGCGACTGCGAGCTGACGATGTTGCCAATCGGCGAAAATCAATTGGCGCCCGACGAGAGACAACGCGTCGTAAGCATCACAGGAGAAAAAAGTCACCTTAAATAATTTGAAACGCTAAATACGTAAAAACCGACTTCAATAGCATGACCTTAGCACAACTTTGCTAAATTTCTGTTTTTCTTGATTTTCTAATAAAACACTTAACCGATTTTGATAACATTTAAATTAGACTAACCTGGAAGTATACCCTGTGTCGAATGAAAAAAAGAGATATAAAAATTGGTTACCATTTGCGAAAACATCGCGTATGGTAATAAACATAAATAACATACAGTCGAATATAGAATATTCAGTCTTTTTGGAAGTCGTTTGAAAGATAGGTTAATTGAAAGTTAGGTAAGTACTTAAGTATACACTTCAAACTCAATTTCACGTCACTAGATAATTATTCAAAAGCTTTAAAATATATTAGAATTTACTTATTTGTGCCTTTAAGTAAAACTGAAATCTAAGCTTAACTTAAGCTCGACCATTCAGGCGATGAAACATCAGATTAAATTACATCCTTATTTTTTTGTACAGTTTGGTATAGGTGATGATAATTTATTTAAAAAAATAACAATTAGTTAGGTTTAATATACTACGTAAGCTGGCAACCCAGGCGGCGGGTGCTGGTATCGATCGCCGGGCGTGACCCGGGCCGGTACCGCCTGTCGCTCCCCTATCGACCGCGCGCCGCCGCAGCGAGCGACGCGTACTCACCTCATAATTACTACTGGACTCCCTTGCATTAAAACTTGAAATGCGCGCGACACCGCTCGCAGATAAATCTCTTCTATAGTAAATGTTGAATTTTAACTTACTCAAAATTGAGTTGGTTATTTCATTTTTGTCTAAGTCTCTCACATTTCTTGACTTAATTTTAAAAAAATCATAGGGACATGATGCAATAAATGCATACATTACTTTATATTGATATTTTATACAGTGGTAGTCCATTAGACGAAGCAAATCTACGGCTGACTTCTTATCGTATATATTTAGTCTGGCAAGATTTATGAAGACAGTTATTATTATTCTGAAAAGTTCAATTTAATTTTGATTATTTCTTATACAGTTTATGATAATGAAGAAATCTAATTATTATCTTTTGCCATCGTTGAATAAACTCTACATTTCTGCTTACCTGGAATTGTAATCTAAACGTTCAAACTTTGGTGTCGTACGACAACAAAAATCTATTAATTCACACTTACCAACTTACTCAAGCAGCATTCTGTAAGTGTACTTGAACGTTTCTCTGATATAAAAACGTTTGGTCTTAAAACAGTATTATGAATTATTAGATAATCATACTTTTGCCTACAGAATCACCCGCGTGAACATCGTTTACCCGTGATTTTGTTCCCGCTTTGTTTCCTATCACGTGGAAATTTCAGGACATTGGGCCTTATTTCTCGTGTACATCATAAAGGGAATTTCTGTGCTAAATTTCAACTTTACAAGGAATTTGGTTCGGCGTACTTTTTTTTACCCGCGGCTTCGCTCAACTTAAATTTCCGATACTATCATCACATCAGCTCGAGCCTACCCTGAGTTAGGGCGATTGGGCCTTAGTCGACCACGCGGGCACAGTGCGGGTTGGTCAACTTCACACACAACCTTCGAGTTTCTTCGCAGATGTGTGCAGGTTCCCTCAAGATGTTTTTCTTCACCATAAAGAGCGTCGGATAAACGTACATATGAGATCGAAATTCGAAAACACATTGGTACGTGGCAGGACACGAACCACGACCTCCCGGATAGGAGGTAGCGGCCCTTGCCCCTACGCCACCGAGGTATTAAAAAAAACATTTAGGGTAAACTGCTTTGTACGATTCTCCTTCTAAGCTGTAAGAAATATTTATTTTTTTGATTGATTTTCGGAAGATTATGATTATGAAAATAGACATAGAGTATAGACGTTGTTTTTATGCAAAGTAAATATCCTAATAGTAGTAATAAAATAAAGGGACTAATGAGAAATGTAAAAAACCTTATAAAATAAAAAGTACAAAGTATACTCGTAATGTTGTGAAGGTAATTAATACATATTATTTATTTATGGATTTCGTTAAAGTTTTTTCCAAGACCAATCCTCTTTAGTTTTTAGGGTTCCGTACTCAAAGAGTAAAAACGGGACCCTGTTACAAAGACTTCGCTGTCCGTCCGTCTGTTTGTCCGTCTGTCACCAGGCTGTATTTCATGAACCGTGATAGCTGGATAGTTGAAATTTTTACAGATGATGTATTTCAGTTGCCGCTATACCAAAAAATACTAAAAATTAGAAAAAGTGAAAAATAAAGGGGAGGCTCCATACAAAAAACGAGTTTTTATAAACATGAAGAAACTAGCGCCATCTAGTATGATGGTACGGGACCCTATGTGTGCGGTTCTGACTCGCACTTGGCCAGTTTTTTGTATTTCTATATTCTTTCCGTTACTGCCTGTTTAATGAAGCTTAGTGCGAAACTTAATGATTCTAAGTTTGGGCTGTGTATTGATGTTGATATTTGTTCATAATCGTCAACTTTTAACTTATAATCATAAGACCAAAAAAGAAGTATATGCTTCTAGTTTCAAAAATGATGAACTTCCAAACAAACTTTCAACCCCTTGTTTACCCTCATAAGGGTTGATTTAAAAAAATATATTTTATGTATACATGTTTATACGTTACTAAAGGATCACACTTTTTCTGTTCCTAGCTTTTTTATATTAATTCACCCTGTTTCACCCCCTAGGGGATGGTTTTCGGGATAAAATGAATCACGTGCTTAATCGTTTTTATAAAGATTAATCCTGCAAAATTTCGAATTCAAAAGTAAATCTAATCTTGATTCACCGTACAAAAATTGAACCCCCGTTTCATTCCTTCAGGGTTTAAATGTTCAGAAATGCTAGAACACGTATTTATTTATTTCTAATTATTAATTTAAAAACAAAGTTAAATGCTCCAATCTTTAAAAATGACGGACTTGCATTACATACATCCATAAAAATTTTCAACCCTTTTTTACCCCCTTAAGGGTTGAATTTCAGGAAATGTTTATATTTGTTCATAATCAACTTTGAAAATTTAATTGTTACCCTAAAAATAAAGTTTTGAGCACAAAGTACTACTAGATACAAAAAGACTTCCTTCCATACAAAATTTCAACCATTTTTTCACCTCTTTAGGGGTAGAAATTGTTTATACTTTCTTATTCCTCGTCTACATCATAATAACAACCCTTATGACAAATTTCAGCCTTCTTGGTCTAAGGGCTTATCGTTGATAAGTATGTCCGTGCACGAGTCGGGACTTTTTTTTGTATACACTTACGAGTAGATTGATGATTTTCTTTGCGGAAAATTCTCTCAAATCAATCCTGTGACCCATCCTTTGCACACCATTTCGTTTTTTTATATTTTTTTTACAATTTTTCAGGATTCCTAGGAACTAGGAACTTTATAGTTTCGCTGTCATCTATCCGTTCATCGCGTCGGTATGTCACATGAATTTCGAGAATTTGGCAATTTTTACGATTACGTAAACTTAAAGTATTAACAGTATCATTAAATTTTCTGTATTTCTTAAAATTTTGTTTTAAGCATACTCGTATCTATAAGACTTTTTGCTAATTAAATCTTTAAACCCTCAGTTACCATCTAACTGAGTTTCCGTAATTATTTTAACAGAAATTAGAATAAATCTTCATAAAAGGGAAGAATAGTATGCATTCTCTGTACAAAAAGAGAAAACGTTTTTCCATCTCTGAATATTCTTCAATAATATTATATGTTATTGACAAAATAAAAAGCTAGGTTTATAGGTTTAGTTTTTTAAATTATTGACTAATAAACTTAAACTAAAAATTTATAAAACCCTGACAAAAAAAAACCTCTAAATGTAGAAAATAATATGTTTTGGCATTTATGTTTAATATATGTAGTTTATATTTTGATCTAAGATTTGTCGCTTAGGGGGACCGCTAGGTTGTGAATGTTTTGGCCCTCTATGTTCAATATAAGTAGTTATATTTTGAGCTAAAATTCGTCGCGTAGGTGGACCGCTAAGTAAATAAAATGAAAACAGAACACATTTTTTTTATTCACAATTGTTTAAATTTACTGCAAATTCACGAATAATTTCACAACTGAGCGGTCCCCCTACGCGACAACTTTAAGCTCAAAATATAACTACTTTCCATTTTCTACTTTTTATAAGTGATTTAAACTTTATCCTAAACACGATACCTCTGATGTAAGTTGGTAAGGAGTTGGGTATCCTGCAGATACCAGTAGATGCTGCAGCATCAAGTCAAGGTTCCCATGTTCTATCTAAAAATTATTCATTAAGACTATTCCAATGAGCCCAAACACGATTCATCTGCTGTAAGTTGGTGAGTAGTTGGGTATTTTGCAGATTCCAGAAGATGCTGCAGCATCAGATCGATGGTTTGCAATATTATTACAGTTACAGGGCACCAAATCGATCAGACCGGTATAAGGGTGCCCACATCCCTTCATAACCTAGATAAGCCCTGATGGTTTTCAAATGACTGAACAGATCTTTAGAAATTTAAACTAAGAACCACCTCGATCACGTCAGCTCTCAAACAAAAATAAACCGCATCCAAATCATTCCATTCGTTTAGGAACTACGATGCCACAGACAGACACACAGATACACAAATACACACGTTCAACTTACAACGCCCCTCTTTTTTACGTTGGGGGTTAAAAATATACAAATAATGTCCAAAATTTATTTGTATGAAAACACTGAACGACGAATAAAATTGTATTTAAAAGAAAAAAGTTATAAACCTTGTTTTTTTATTGTTTCAATAACATATTATTTAAAAATCATTATAATAGGAATTATCCTATTCAGAGGTGGAAAACTTTTCTCTTTTTTTATGAAAAGTGCGTATTCTTCCATCTTAACCCTAGAGTGTTTGCGCTATGAGCATTTTGCCGCCCTCGGCAAATACCTAATGTATAATATTTTTTAGACTATGCACTCGCCAAGGTCAAGCCTCCTACTAGCTGCTCCTCTATCCTTAACCTACGTGTATCATAAGTTGTAAGAACATCAGTGGGCGGGTTGACGTTTGGAGGAAAGTGTTGTTGCTTGCCAGGACCCAAAATAGTTAGCATTACATAAATGAGCAAATTTACTGTTCGTACATTTTCAGGACTTATTTTTACTAAAATATGCACCGAAAGTAATGAAAATATATAAGTCCGCCATTAAATTAAAGATTTAAACAAAGAATTATAAAGATGGTTAAAAATTCAGCAATTTTCCCAAAGATCTTGTTAAGTATTTTTTTTTTAAGTTTTTAAATTTACATAATTAAATATTACTGTTTCATATAGTAAATGATTGATATTAATTCTTCTAAAAACATTTATAAGTTTTTGAAACTATTGTGTGCAAAAAATAATTTTAACTTAGGCGGCAAAATGCTCCCCACGCGAAGACTCACGTTTCACGGAAAGGCGCGACTATTCTAGGGTTAAGGCTGATTTACACGTATTTTAGATAATTAACTAATTATCGTGCCGTTTTGACGAGTTAAGTTCTTATCATCGTTTAGATGGGGATTTGCCAGTTTAGTAGCAACTTACTTAGTACATAGATAATAAAGCGATGTTATCATTTTTCGACTAATCAAGTGGAAGTCTACTCGACGTGAATATCCATCACCCCAACAACTATAAACTCGCCACGCGTATAGACGTTGTTTGATTTTGCAGTGCTCTGTAGGTATACGCTACTCAGTTGCTACTCAGAATCGGCAACTAAACAGGTAAATCTCCAAGTCTCTGGTCAGTACGAATTGTATTCATAAGTTGATCGAGCACAACGAAGGCTCAAAAGTATTCTCGAGAGGTCTATCTGTCAGGACAGAGCCAACTGACAAAGCTGAAGGCTGATGATGGCAGGATCATATGGTCGAAAACAAGTTGTTGGAAGGAGTTGAGACATTTCACAGAGAATTATACACCAACACACATCTGCCTTTCAGTGATCTGGCAAAGTAACCCAACACTGTACTTCGATAAGTACTGGTCGACAACCAGGACGTCGATAACGGCTGTGGAACAGCTCAAGAACAAGCATGATGAAATTACAGCCCAAGTTTTGAAAGCAGGTGAAACACCAGTTCTAAAAGCTCTCACAATTTGCTTAATTCCATACTCAAAGGAACAAAAGCCTAAGGCAGGTACAAAAGTGTGGTGGTGCTCTTTTTCAAAAAAGGCGACATACCTTGCTTCCGAAGATGCTTGAGTACTATAGACCACAAATATAATCTGCGGCAGGTTGTACAAAAGACCGAAGAATACAATCAGCCACTATGAATACTAATCAGAAAGATTTTAACTCGGTTGAAACCTGGGCTGTGATACAGTCTCTACAGCTGTGCTGAATTGACTAGGTAGTACATCGTGGTATTGAAATTTTTGTACGAAAACGTCACTATGTCGGTTTGCCTCCGGAACAAGAATTCGAAACCTATCCAACTACAGTTAGGGGTCATATAGGAACACTATATCTCAAAAACTTTTCTCGGCTGCCCTGGAAGATGTTTACAAGCTTCTGGACTAGGGTAGACTGGGCATCAATATCAACGGCGAGTACGTCACTGACCTTTGATTCGCTGAAGATATCGTGGTGATGGCTGAGAGTATGGAATACCTAGTCACAATTTTCGAAGGCCTCAGTGGAGTTTTTTCAAGTGGTTGTTAGAATGAACATGGACAAGACGAAAATAATGTGAATGTTCATGTTACACTCACTCCTCTAAAAATTGGTGATTCTACACTTAGAATAGTTGACAAATATATGTACATGTGGGACAAAAAGTCCTTTTAGGTAGGTCCTACTTCGAGAAAGATACGTTACAAGTTATGTTGACAAGCTACACAATATTTAATTAAAAACATAGAAAACAGAGGAACTTAAGTAGTAAGGGCCTAAAATAAAGCAAGAAATTATTGTGATCCCATAAATAAATGTTCATTGTACCTAATAAAACCGGCCAGCCAAGCACCTTTGGGTATGGAACATGTTCTTATTCTAAACAAGCAATAACATTGAGTAAGCAAATCTCGGCGGCTAAAACTGGACATTGGGTGTTCCAATATGTAAATTCGAATTTAATAATAAATAAAGGGCACATATCGCGGTTGAGTCGTTTGGGGTAAAGGAAAGGTCAGCCAGACGGCGGGAAAATGTCCACACTTCCTGAACAGGTACCGAAAAGCCAATTTGATCTCATATCGTCGCGTAGCCTAAACTGCCCGCTTTTCATCTGCCCTCGTAAGAGGGAGAAGCGTACACCTCCGATATAACTTGATAAATTTTTGGCCAATATTGGCCGCGCGCCCCTGGTTTTCACGTAGTATACTTATTATTTTAATTAATGTTTAACGACCTTCGTTGCATAATGCTTAGTCCATTCATTAGCTTCACATCAGGAGGTCGCGGGTTCAATTCCCGGCGGAGTATAGCTTAGTAAAACTCAGTTTGGTCGGTAAAAGGAAATTTTCCAAGCCCGCCTGGCTAGCTACTACCATCTTTTCCTAAGTCTTGCCGCCAAACATCCCAAATATCAATGATAACATCATTAATGTGTTCCAGCTTAAACATAAGATAGCCAGTTCCCCATTGCGTTGGGGAAACTTAGTAAGCTCGTCTCCATCTTCGGCATCATCGTCACTTACCATCAGGTGGAATGATATCGAGGGCTTACCATTGTGGATTTTAAAAAAGTAGTCGTTTCTTTACACAGTTACAACAAATATGCAAAATTACACACAAGAAGATTAGTTTTCACAAGAGCTGTAAGTAAATTTTAATAAAACACCCAGCATCCCGCTTATAATTGATTGTAATCTTCTTGTGTGCAATTTTTCATGAGACAAAGACCTCACCCTGTGACCACGAATAAATAATAGTCAAATGCATAGAAGTGAATCTCTCATACTGATGTGGCAAAATACCGGTTAGTCCCCCCATGCCCCTTCCCCTCTTTCTCCCGTAAACCCACTTTAGGGTTGTTACTTAGTTATTTGTCTCTTAGCCGAATAGCGACAGCTGTGGCATCCTTCAATTTCATTAAGACACCACTATGTTTCAGACACTTTAAACTCCTGCTACTTATAATCTGTGCTTATTAGAACGCATTGCGACATGGAACCTTATCGTATTGACTGCGTAGTCTATCTATTTGCATCGCACGCGGATAATAGATACCCTAACCACTTTCCAGAGTGGCGGTACGGTACAACCAGTGTATTTACCTACCATGACATTATTATAATATAATCAAAAAATATTTCGACCTTTTAGTTATAAACGCACAAGCTGCTAAGGTATGAGTATGAGCGTGGGTAAATATACCGAACGTGCTCACAGATATTTACAGATTTACTTACAGATGAAATATTATAAGACCTAGAATTCGAAAAGCATTATACACATTAAATTATAATCACAAATCACGAAAACATAATTTTATCTTACCCGATATGGGTCTTTATAGAAAACAGCAGGTAAAAAAAATATATTTTATAACCAAAGTTTAATGGTAAAATATGTTGAATGTGTTATATGTGTCACACTTTGTTTTCAAAATGTGACACATGGATTGTTATGTGCCAGCGCATGAGAAATAGATGAAATAGATCGAAAGGAAGAAGACCAAATAACAGCTATGCGTTACCGCGTTACAAGCTTTTGCCCGCGGCTTCGCTCGCGTGGGCATCGTTTTTATGACTGTATTTGAGGTGGAGTAGTGCGCGAACCGCAAGCGGCTCTGAAGAGTTTACTGCAGCTCCTTCGTAAACTATATCGGGCTTATTCTTATTAGCAATTTATGTCACTTTCCACCCCCTCAACAATTTTTATGCAAAAACTCACGTCAATCCGTTGCTCCATTGCGACGCGTCGACGTGAAGCTATTGGAAATGAGTTTTCTCCAGATCCCTCGGAAAATATCTTGGGCTATTCTAATATTTTATTATATCAGCTCATATACGTCCCCACCGAGGGGCTCGAGCCTACCCTAAATCGGGGCGATTAGACCTTAGTCGACCACGCGGGCCCAGTGCGGGTTGGTCGACTTCACACACAACCTTCGAGTTTCTTCGCAGGCCTGTGCAGGTTTCCTCACGATGTTTTCCTTCACCGTTAAAGCAATCGGTAATGATATGTACGTAAGTTTTTTTGAAAAACTCATTGGTACATTGGCCGTCCAGATTTGAACCCGGTACCTCTGGTTAGATGGACCGAGTCGTTACCGGTTGAGCCACCGACGCTTTCTAATATAAGTCTATGTAATTTCTCACCCTTTCAACTATCTATGTGCAAAAAATTACAACAATCCGTTGCTCCTTTGCAATGTTAAAGAAATCACCCAAAAACAGTTTTTTTTCAGTTCCCCAGGAACTGTATCGGACTATGCTACTTTAACGGGATAAAGGTATCCTATGTCCTTTCATATGAAACAGGCTACTTGCGTGCCAAATTTAGCCAAGATTGGTTGAAGTGTTGAAGCGTGAAGAGCTAACATAAAAACAAACAAAACCATATTATTATAGCATCCTGTACTTCTCGAAATCTTTAGGGTAGTGACATTGACAATGACATTGACAATGACATTGACAGTGACATTGACAATGTGATATTTTAACAGCTCGGCACAATTTCACATCTGCACAATAGTATACCTACTCCTTTCTCATCTACGCCTTTGCAGACGACTTCGCCTACGTGCATATGGTTTTTAATACTGTAATTAAGTGTGCAATGTGCGACTGGGCTTAAATTTGTTCAGATTCCTTGGGAGCTATGTGTTTTTCCACGATAAAAAGTTTTTTTATTATTTTTCACACTTCCTTGTAGTTCTATCTCAAATTTCATCAACATCGGATCAGTAGTTTAAGCATGAAATAGTTACAGACAGACTTCACTTTTTGTTGTATTAGTAAGGTCATATACGTACCTACATACATCCGAACAAATAAGCCTGTTTGTCACGAAAATGTGTGTCTTAATAATGGTTTACTATGCAACCCGTCCGTAATAGACCCGTCACTAGACATGATAATAATATGAAGGGGGCGTCGAAACAGACAATGCTCTTCCGGGGTCCCTCGCGAATCTACGCTGCTCCTACATTCGCGCAGCCTTACAAACGTGTTGGCACCTAATGAAAACAAAAAGGTGATGTCACTCAATCCTTAAATTGAACTTTGTAAATTTAATTATTTTCTTGGACTTCTCGTTTTCCTGCCTTGTGATGGTACTGTGGACCCCCCGCACACACCCTTAGATGCTATAAATGCATTTTCCAATTTTTCCGCCTATTCTGAACCGGGGGTCGTAAGTCTCATTAAAGGCCTTTTTTTGGTCTGTCTATTGCACTGCACCGGTAGCAATGTCTATTGAATCTTATATATAGCATATCTCTGATTGGAATAGTACAACTTTTTGCAGTTTTAGAAAGTTTGCTTTATTTCAATGTCGCTCCACCCTAATATCAAGGCCAGACTGGTACTGCAAGCAAAATTAACCTTTATAGACCTCCGGTCGAAAACTACATGCTCGGGACTATTTATTATAAATAATATATTAAATAAAAAATAGATTCGTAGCTTATGTCTGTTTTCCCGATGGACTCACGTGCGATCTGCCTCAGTCTAACTCAGTAGCTAGACCCAGTTGGTACCTTTTATATTCACAACATATATATGTATCATGGTAATTTATTGAGTGACGGATCACATCTATCAAAACATAGAGGTATAAATGTAACACAACGAAGGTTGGTATTAAATCTGTAAATAGGATATATAACAATCCCCCCCTTAATTACACCAACGTCGCGGGCAGCATCTGGTTGATGTGCTGGCGCCAGACTTCTCCTCCATCGGTGGTGACCGTGTAGTCTAAACGTCCCAGTCGGCGGGTCACGGTGCCAAATTCTCATTTGTTTGGATTCGTGTAGCATCGCATTTGAACCCTCTCTCCTTCCGCAATATGTCTTCCCGTATAAGGTTCCGCACGTGTTGGTGTTCTATGATTTTGTAGGGTGCGTTTTCGAAACATAACGTGGATATTAGTTCTTATATCTCTTCTAAACATCAAAGAGTAGGTACACGTCGTGACCAGACGCGTTAGGGGTCCGACGTAATTGAATTTTTACTATCTGTAGTTTATCATGTAAGTTTCCGGGTTGCCCCTCCATGCTCTTTATGGATTTTTTAATCGTTTGCACAAAACGTGCGGCTTGTCCGTTTGAAGCCGGATGGTATGAAGCAGAAGTACGGTGGGTTACTCCATGTTCTTTCGAAAACATCTCAAACTCCGTTGAAGTAAACAGGCGTCCATTATTGGACACAAGGGTGTACGGTAGTCCAAATATGCAGAAAAGTTCCGTGATACACAGAGATTTGTTACCATAGATGGGTTATGCACTAACAAACCACATTTGAAATTCGAATCCATTTACACACACATTATAATAGGTACCTTACCTACCGAATGCTACTATGAAAAGAGATGCCAATTGGCATCTTTTTTTTTGCTTCTCTTTTAGGATGCATGTAACCTATCTACCTCCCCTTATATATAGCATATCTCTGGTGATACACCAAGTACTCGTCATGGTTTTCGTAGGGATTACCTGCATAGCTCTAATCTCCAAATAAAGTTTTTGAACGTTTCTGAATTATTTTGAAATGGTTGAAATTGAATTTTAAGAGTAGAGTTTTGTGGTCTATTTAAATTATTTCCGTTGTCGAAATTATATTCACAACAAATATCTGTATCTTGGTAATTTATTGAGTGACGGATCACATCTATCAAAACATAGAGGTATAAATGTAACACAAAGAAAGTTGGTATTTTATCAGTACCTATTCACGGCGGTCACATGTCCAGTAAGACAGTGGATGCAAAACCAAATCCGAGTTCGCACCAAATTTAGGCTTTATTACCTAGAGATAAAAGTAAAAAGTGACTGAGTAAATTGAGTGTTACCTCTAATACATAACGTCATGGTCATCAACTAAAAATTACTGCATGTTCATAGCGACCACGTTAGCACTGAGCGACGATCGATTTGAAAAGAAGGTAATTATTTGAACAAACAAATTGTAGGAAAAATGTTTAAATAACTCATTTAGTGTCCAGCACGCTACACAGCGTAGACTTAATTCTTACTTAGTAGCAAAGAATAAAGTAAAGGATATCAGACTTGATGAAATCATTTTCAAATAATTTAGGGTTTGTACGGGATTTGTAGGTACCTCCTACCTTAGTATGATTTTTCCTGAAACAATTAACTACCCAGTGCAGTAAGCCTTATTGAGTCCTAGTCATTGATAAAGTTTCATTAAAATCGTTAGAGCCATTTTTGAGAAGAAGTAATAAACAATCTGGATCGTATCGCAGGTACCTTATTCCGTTTTTTTGGAATAAAAAACTACATCGTTATGTAGGCCATATAAAGATATACTAACATACTGAGTTTCATCAAAATAATTGGAGTCATTTTTGTTAAAAAGTGACAAACAACTTTGATTTGTATGGGAGGTACCTTATTCCGATTTTTCTTGGAATATTAAACTATCACGTGATGCTACGCTATGTAAAGGTATAGGAAATATCGAGTTTAATAAAAAAAATCGGACAGGTGCGAGTCGGACTCGCGCAAAGTACGATTCGGTAGTATTTTCAAAACATAAATGTATATTTATAAAAAACTAAATTATATTTGCAGTTGGTAAAATAACATTTGGTATGGAAAATCTATGAACTTTTTACAAATCCAACTGCACACCTTAAGTTGGTCGAGTATTACTCCTAAACTAAGAAAGCCTACTTAGCCGTGATAGTTTTCCTTTTAAAATCATTATAATAGTGCCTACTTTTTTAAATTTTTTTGGATGTTGCGGTTTAGCTGGAAGAGGGGGAAGAAGGGGACATTTAACTCTAACAAAAATTAGCACTTTGAAGCTTAAAATTTCTCAAACCGATACCTGAATCGAGACATCGCTTTAGCAAACCCTCAGTAGTTTTTAAAGACCTATTCAACGATACCCCACTCGATAACCTAAAAAAAATCGCCCCCTCTTAACATGTAGGGGAGGAACCCTAGAAATGTTTTTTTTTCAAGATATTATTACACCACTTTGTCCGCGTAATTAATATGACGTATATCGATGCTAAATAACAGTTAAATAGTATTAATAGTCTCTAAGCTAAGCCGCGGACAGACGGACAGACAGATGACATGGCAAAACTATAAAGGTTCTTTGATGACTTCACAACCCTAAAAATTGAGTAAAAAAATAATAAGGTTTTTTTACTATGGTGGCAACCCCAAAATTCAAGAAATGGAAGATTTTAAAACATTGGCTGGAGAAAAAAAATGCCATAACGGATAACATACACACACACACACACACACACATACACACACACGCACGACATATAATCATGTAATCAAATTGGGAACCATTTTTTTTGAAAGTATATTTAGTTTGACCTGTTAACTAGCGCTATTACTCGTCATACTGAACAAATTTACCCAGACGCTTAGTCAATTCGCAACTAAAGAATTATTCATGTAAATTGATCAGCTGAGTATTTTTTTACATTTTATTTAAAATTACATTTTTAGTAAAATCAAAGTATTATTTTCTATAAAAGGCTTTTTAAAACCAATAGGTTTTTTTTTGGGGAAAATTGTCTGTCCTCTATCTTTGAATCAGTCGGTCAACCTAAATAATAAACTACTAGACAAGGAATCGTAGAGGCGAATACGTTGAAACAGCTCGTAATTTCATTTGGAATTCTTGAGACTTTATGTAGCCGATTTGACTTTAAAAACGGATGTTACGTGATTCTTTCCTGGTGGCGGTTTTATATTTATTATTAAAATGTTCACCAAAAATAAAAACCGCATAACCAGCACGTATGTTCTACTAGCTGTTGCCTACCACTTCGTCCATGTGCAGTACATAACAAATTATGAAATAAACACTTACTATACTATACTATGCTATCCTATAATACACTATACTATACTGTACTGTGCTGTGCTGCGCTGCGCTGCGCTACGCTGCACTGCACTGCACTGCACTGTACTGTACTGTACTATAAGTACAATACTATACTAAACTATAATACACTCCCCTCTGTGCCAAATTTGCGCGAAATCGGTTTAGTAATTTTATCGTGATAAACAGTAACAGACAGGCCCACTTAAAAATTTAAAATATTAGTAAGGATTTTTGACAGTTTTAGTTTTTGTCACTAAGCAATAATTACTTTTATAATAAGGCGTTATTTAAGTTTGCGTGTACATACCATTCTCGATTGACGCAGTCACTTTTCATCAGGCGAGATTTAACAAAGCTACTCAACCGCCCGCTTAAAAAACCGCCCAAGTGCAATTTGGATTTGGAAGTAGGTTTCGGTGGTCATTTAAAAAAAATATTGTTTATTTAAAAAACAGAATGGTGTTTGCAGTTGATAATAGATCGTTTTGTATGGAATATCTATGAACTTTTTACAAATCCAACTGCACGTCTTAAGTTGGTCGACTATTACTCCTAAACTAAGAAAGAGTTAGGCGTGATAGTTTTCATTTAAAGTTAATTATAAGTCAGTTTAGCTGGTATGGGCGTGGGGTTGGGGGGAGCGTGGGAATGACGACACTAGATTTTTACAAAAATTTTCACTTTAAATATTAATATTTTTCAAACGGAATCCTGATTTGTAAAATGGTTTTAGCAAAACCTCAGTAATTTTTAAAGAACTATTTATCCTACACGTACCCTGGTAACAAAAAAAATCCCCCCTTCTTTACAAAAAGATACTTTAAAATTATTATTTTTTTAATTTAATTTCACCAGTTTGTCGAGCGTGATTAATATCATGTATAAGCATGTCAAATTACAGCTTTCTAGTACTAATATAGTGTTTGAGCGATTTATTACGATCTTCATTTAAAGTATGTACCACAGTAAATACCTAATTAAAGTTTATCAAATAAAGAGGATACATAGTTTTTAAACGTACATTTTGGTATACCAATTTGATGGCCATCTCTCTTCTCAAGTCGTTTCAAACTTAAAAATCCTTTTATCGCGATAGCGACTAAACTTTATATCATAAAATCATAAGCTAGATAGATGGATGTGGGAATATGGTGGGAGAGGTCAGGGCTTACTTCAATAAAGTCACTTCTTTTTATTCAACCCACTTTTTCAACCGACTTCCAAAAAGGAGGAGATTCTCAATTAGACTGTATTTTTTTAAATGTTTTGTAACTCAGAACTTTTGACTGGGTGAACCGATTTTGATGTTTTTTTATTATTTGAAAGCTAGTGCTTTCCGTGTAGTTTCATATTAATTTTATCAAAATCGGTGTAGTACTTTATTATAAATTAACAAAAAGCAAAAATAATAATGCAAAATTGTACTAAGTAATTGCGATGGAAGTCGTTTTTTTAACGTGTTTTGCGTTTTCTTATTTTTTCAAAACAATGCTTTTTTTCGACCAACTCACCAAAGAGTTTAAAAGTCTTAATTCTAGTGTTGAATTGTCACATAATTTTAAATCCAACATATTAGGCTGTTTGTTCAGCTACTCGTTTCACACACGGCCAACCTGCGGCTTCTACAGTAACAAATTTAATTGTTTAGCATATTCAGGAAATCAAAGTGGAAGAAGTATAACTTTAATAAATTGAAGTGATTTTACTAAGCCTTCGCTGTCGGTCTGTCCGTTTATCTGACGTTTAAACGGCAATAATCCTTTGAACCGTCATAGGATAGCCGGCTGAAAATATCTTAGAATATGTCAGATTTACTAAAAATCGGCCAAGTGCAAATCGGACTTGCACTTCAAGTGTTCCTCACCACCACACTTCCCCTTCCCACATCCCTACTAATATTATAACTCTGTCTATCTGTTACGCTTTCCCGCAAAAACTACTTATTGGATTTGGCTGAAATTTGGTAGGTAGACAGATTAGGACCTGGATTAAGACATAGGCTACTTTTTACCACGCTCGCGAGCCGCTTGTGGCTCGCGCACTGCGCACCCTCGAAAAGTCATAGAAACGTGGTCCGCGCGGGTGAAGCCGCGGGAAACAGCTGGTAGTATAATAACAATGATACCTGTTCACATTACAAGGAAAAGACATCAATGCGAGCGACAAAAATATCCTTTTTTTGTCATTCAGTTCTGACTCCTTAGCACGAGTACGACTCACACTTGGCCAATTTTTATTATTTGTTGTTATACTTCAGTATTAATACTATAATCACACCAAGTTTCACGCTTGTATGTATTACCGTTTTTACGATATAGCTAAATCAAAAATACTTCTATAGACCTACAAAAATCACGTTTTTTTTGTAAGGAGACCCCCTTATTTTTTTGCTTTCTCTAATTTTTTGCTGTTGTAGCGGAAACATAAATACACATTCTGTGAAAATTTCAACTGTCTTCCTATTATGTTTCACTAAATACAGCCCGCTGATAGACAGACAGACGGACAGACTGCGGAGGCTTAGTAATGGGGGTCCCGTTGGTCACCCGTTGGGTGTATGGAACCCTAAAAAGTAAAAAAACTTCCGGGTCATAAGTATACCTAAATTTTTTAATTGATAGTTGACACACAAAATTGATTTTGTCTATCAGATTTTTAATTATTTTCTACATGGATATATAACTTCCGATCTTTTTGTCGTTAATTATATCTATCAGATAGAAATTTAATGAAACAGAAAAAAACTAATATCATAGGTAACCCGACAAAATTAAAGGGACTTGAATCTGCTAAACTTATAAATTCACAAGCCTTCATTCTTGTCTGCGTTCTTAATATTATTTTTCATAGCAACCTCTTTTCTTTTCGCTTTATTTCTCCTTGCTCTCATCGCCCTGGCTAGACATTCACCGGCTTCTACTTTTATCATTACACTGCCTTTTTAGAGTTCCAAAGTAAACAAGAAACTCTTAGTAGTTTCACCATGTCTGTCTGTCGGCGACTTAGCTCAGAGACTATTAGTACTAAAAAGCTATAATTTGGCGTGGTTATACATATTAATCACGCCGACAAAGTGGTATAATAAAATCTTGATAAAAAAAATTAGGGTACCTCACCTACGTGTAAAGAGGTGGTGAATTTTTTTTTTGTTGACGTACCCTATCGTGTGGGATATCGTTGAATAGATCTTTTAAAAACTACTAAGGGTTTACTAAAACTATTTTTCGATCCAGGGATCGGTTTGTGAAATATTAAGCGTTAAATTGCTAATTGTAGCTAAACCGCTAATTAAGGACATCTGAAAAAAAAACGTCAATAGTAGGACATATTATAATCAATTTAAAAGCGAAGCTATCACGGCTAAGTAGGCTTTTTTAGTTTATAAGTGCTAGTCGACCCACTTAAGATGTGCAGTTGGATTTGTAAAAAGTTTATAGATTTTCCATACAAAATGTTATATTACAAACTGAAAATATAATTTTGTTTTTTAAAACGTACAATTATTTTTTGAAAAGACTACAGAAACCTTCTTTGCGCGAGTCCGACTCGCACTTTACTGGTTCTTTTATATATATATATTTTTATAGCCTTTTTTCCTCCCTTCTCTTTCCTTGTCTTCTTAGCTCTTCTTTCCCTTTTGATTTAGTCTCGCAGTGCTATAAAATTTTGCAGCAGTTCGATTTTGTGATTGCGTTACAACAACAGTCGTTAGCAAACTTGAAGCCTCACAGGCTGTCCGTATGTCATCGAAATCAGAAAATAGAGCGTACTCACATACATAGTGTACACAATTTTGTAATTATACAGGGTGTAAAAAAAATGATGCAGGACCCTATTAACTAAGGGTTCCAATCATCATATTGAACAAATTTTCCCAAAGAACCCATAATCAATTCTCAAAGAATAATTTATACCCTCCATACAAAAATGCACGAAAGTTTTTTTTTATTATTACAAAGCCATAGAACAAAAGTTGTTCAATATAATTAGCAGTAACCCATATAGGGTTACCGCACTGGGCCCGCGTGGTCGACTAAGGCCCGATCGCCCTAATTCAGGTTAGGCTCGAGTCCCTCGGTGGGGACGAATAGGAGCTGACATGATAAACACATACTTGAGCTGACATGATGATAACAAACTTGAGGAAAGGTTGTGCAGTATGATGAGTAGAAGCCCCAGTTATCAAGTATACTACACCGATTTTGTTACACCTCGCATAGCTGTTTCTAGAGGATTTGTAATAGCGAGTTTCTAAAAAAACTTAAGCCGTTTATGCAACATATTATATGTACTATCTAATTGTACTATATCTATTTATTACTTAAGATTATTATTTTCACTTCTTTTAAATTGTGTAATTTTGTTTCTTTGCTCATTGTTTCAATCCTTTTAATAGTTAAGGGTTGGCTGAAAGAGATCCTTGTTTGGGATAAGTCCGCCTTCGTACATATTATATTTATTCTGTACCTTTAATTATATATTTTGTTGTACAATAAAGAGTTCACAAACAAACATTAGTAACAGAGCATAAATAACAAAACGTGTATTGCACGGAACTCTTGACGCTTGAGTAACGATGCATACCTATATAAAAATTGGCAGCATTTTATTTTTTCCTGGATAAACACTACTGGTTTATGTGAATGTATGTAAAGAGAAACCAGATCGTGAATATCCGAATCAACACTGAATTTACAGCCCCGAGGGTTCTGGCACGCTCCACTACCGCCGCCGGTATGCACCGCATTGCGACTTTTAAATTTGGTATGCTTCTCGTAACTATTGTCTTTATTTTCACCAGCACTCACCTATCCATGGCGTGAACGATTAATCATACGTCATGCATGACAGACTTTGTCCTGTCCAATCAAATGTCGGTCGTGAATTACGCATACACATCTTTCCTCAGCATCGTGAGTCAATGGTCTTGAGTTCATAAAAAAACACTTTCAACCGCCTCCGTAGCGCAATGGTTTGTCCATTCGCTTCACACCAGGAGGTCGCGGGTTCGATTCCCGGCGGGGTAAACTTGTAAGACTCGGTTTGGTTGGTGGTAGGGCATTTTCTAGGCCCGCTTGGCTAGCTACCACCATATTATCTAAATCTTACCGCCAAACATCAGTGTTAACAACATTGATGTGTTCCGTGAAGATAAGATAGCCAGTTCTCCATTACGTTGGGGAATCTTGGTAAGCCCGCTTCCATCTTCGGCACCATCGTCACTTACCATCAGGTGAGATGATGCCAAGGGCTTACCAATTGTGAATAAAAAAAAACTCTTAAAAAGTCATTTATTCCCATATTTCATTATTTTAAGTCCAAAATCTATCAAGCCGTTTAGGCTACGCTACAGCAAAGTATATAATATATTAGTACTAACATATAGCATGTAGCCGCTACAGGCTCAATCAAAGAAAAAGACCTTCAAAACTCAAAATCAAATGGCTTCATTTGCTAGAGCACTGTAGGCACAGGATATTAATAATAATTACCATACATACATACTTACAACTCATACATAGTACATTCATACATACACCCGAAAAACATTACACACCTTTTCGGGCAGTAAAAAAAAATTAATGACTAAATTCAAGAATGTAAGTCCGAATAAAATTTTACTTTGGCTCTTAAACCGTCTCTAAAATAATTTATTCATAAACAGTCAGATATCATAATAAAACAAATGACAAAAATATTAATAATAAAATAATCGTTTAAAAAACTTAAAACCGACTTCAAAAAGAAATTCACTCAAAAGTATGAAATAATATTTTGATACAGTGTGTATCGGTTACCGATATTTTAAGAGCATATAATACACCATATTTCGTTGACGAAAAACCCTCATTAGGGGGTCGCATCCTTCTGCCTGTGATGGCCTGAAACGCCATCTTTATTTCAGAACCGCACGGAACCCTAGTATAATTAGTTGTTAAGACGGATGAACTGGAGAAACGGCGAGGTTGCCAGACTTATCTATTCTAACATGTGCGCGACGCTTGCTTTTTTTTTTTACTTACGCATGTTGCCAAATTTATGCGTTAGACTGTGTGAAGAATGTTCAGAGGATTTAACAAAAGAATATTTGTACGAGACAGAAGGAGAAAGAGCGATTGGGCGTACACGTGTGCGAATGCGACGGGAGTAATATGGTTTGGAGGCCTGCGCCTGAGCGTCAGAGGGAGAGACAGGGCACACGGGGGCACAGGCTGGAAGTCGTCGGTCGTTCCCTGACGGGAAAAGGGTCCTGAGTTTGGTTCTGTGTGAAGTGATTGAGAATAAGAGCGATGTGTGGGCGAGACTGGAATTTGGTATGTTTTATTATATTGCTTCTTGCTTGATTGCAATATAATCTCACAGAATCGTCACATTAAGGACTTGTTCCGTATGTCGTTTTAGTTAAATTCTCCCTCAGTTAAAATGCTCGCAACCTCTATAATATTTGCGAAGTATTGTGAAGATAGATTCTGTGTGATTAACTAAATAACCTTGTTTTGTGCTAATGAATCTAACTATCATCTTAAACGGTATTCATAAGACAGAATATGTATGATTTGTTTTTTAAATATTAGTAATTATTAACATATTAAATACAAATAACAATGTCAAAAAGTTTAAGTCTATGTATGATTTTAGTTTGGTTGAGCCTGACTATTCACAAGTCGTATATACCACTAGCAGATATGGTTATTGCTAACTGAAGTGTTCAATATCCCTGGGGTTTTATACTTACAAATTGTACTCTTGATAGACCGGAACTAGCGAGAAGTCAGCGCTCGCTATAACCTAAAACATTGTTCAGAGCAATAATAATAGTATGTGAGTCTTTATAAAAATGTAATTTAAGTAATAAAGACTTGCCAGACGCACTTACGGCTGTAAAGTTGGGTACTCTTTGGTTGTAAAAGTTGAGTAGTCAAAGTAAAGTCCAAGGCTCCCCGTAAGTTACAGAAGTGTACAGTGGTTGTAGTACTGTTGGCTTGACGGAAATGCATAATCTAAAATATTTATATTACCTTTTCGTTGCTGCCATAAGTCTACTTTATCTAAAGTAAGCTAACCTTACCTTATGTAGACAAATTTAATACAAATTTATATACATCCATAATTTAATGAGCGATAGCACACAGGACTTGTATAATTCTATTATAATATCAAATTTGTACTGTCAAATGCTAGAATAAATAGCTCTATAAAATATAGGGCTGAAATCAATGTAATGTGGAGTTTTACGCCTACAAATGTAAGGTTTCTCCACAATTTGAGTCAAATAAATTCAAAATTAATTTTTAGACTCAACCAAGACATTTTATTTATTTTACCCTCTGCATGCAACATTGAGGCTTCCTTGAGGGAGTCTACGAATTCCCTTCGCTTAGAATTGACTGAAATAATGTAACTCGCATTTTGGTAATCTCTGAATCGAGCCCCTCAGTGGGGACGTGTATGAGCTGATATGATACTAGACGATTAGGTACGATACATTGTGTCTCGTGTGTGTTCCGCTTCCAGCAGCTTCAGCAGGCTAAGGCACATAAGGCCAGTCTTAAGGGGAGTAGGGACCACCACATCTGGTACGCGTGACCACGGATCAAAGCGTTGCGTTAACTAAAAGAAACGCACCTTTGGAAACCTGAATTAAAAATAAATAAATAAATAAATAAATAAATAAATAAATAAATAAATAAATAAGTAAAACACAACGTAATTAGCGGGTCCATTGAAAAAAAATAATAATAATAAAATTAAACATATCATAAGTACATAATGTTTCATTACAGTTCATAGTATGAGAAAAGAGAAAAACCATTTTTCCTAAATAGGTTAATTTAAATCGGTTCAGCCGTTCATGCGTGAAGCGATAACCAAGGAAAAAGAAATTCATTCTTCTATAGATATGAATTAATATTTAAATATATTTATTCAAATTAAAATTCAAATAACTTTTTATTGTACATCAAAACCAAATACATAACATGCAAAGTTTAAATTAAAACTAAGAAACGTACAATTAAGGGGGTCTTATCGCTGAGAGCGATTTCTTCCAAACAATCCAGTGCTCGGAGAAAAGCACGGAGACAGGTAGTACGCGAGCAACAATAACAGAAAATTTAATGACTAATTATGAAGGGCGAGGGCATTTACTTCGATCAATTTAATAATGTATTTTAAATTATCCACGATTTTAACGACCCCTCACATTCTCAAATCGGTCCAACAGTTTAGGCTATAGAATCGAATCAACGGGGAGACAGACATACAAACATCTAGAAGAAAAAGTTACATTCTCTTCAAAGCGTACGAGGCGGGATTTACGACGGTTGTACAGAAAAAAAAAATATGCTTTCTATAAGTTGTGCAGTGCTATTGTTTTACAACGAACAATAAGACGGGTCGACCCAAATGCTGATCAGGTACATACTTGAACAACCCCATCAAAACCATAGATGTGACAAATGTTAGCCAAGTTCAATTCAAAAAAAAAATGTATATCTTGGTTGTACGCTACGGCGACAAAAGGATTGAGATCTAGATGGATGCCAAGTTCTGTTAATATATCCCGAGATCTACTCATGAGAATAAAATACTTCATAAACGAATATGATGGTAATTATTAGAACATTCAGACGAAAAATATTTAGATTTAAATAAAACTAATGTAGCTAACTTTTGTCTAACTTTATGTATTTTATCCCCTCGCGGAAGGAAAAAGGAAATGTTTGATACATTAAATAATAATAATTAAACATTAAGATATAATAATAACAATGTCGCTTCTAAAAAAGCTTGTATCTGAGGGTTAAGCTTTTGACAACTATCTTAATTCCCGGGTTTTTCGCTTCAAAAGGTCGATACGCTATTAAAAGTAGGTACTCGTAGATTCCTTCGTTCATAAATAATTCGTTAATAAATACGCCGGAGAAGTTTGCATAGACTCAGGACACGTTAAGTGGTTGGGTTGTGTAGGCAAATGTGTTGTGAAAAAACAGTTTTTGTCGGTGTGGTTTTTTATTTTAAATTCCAGGGCTGCTTGGCGAGACTGGAGATGGCGTCAGTTGCTGAGAGGTGCAAGCGAGCCGAGGAATTTAACGCGCACATGCAGGCTACGTTGCGTTGGCGCCTACTGAGGACAAAAAACGGGGTCTTCTACCTGTGACGCTGTGCGAGTGTACGCGCCGGCGCGGCCATTTTTACGAAACATGGAATATTTTTGTGAAAGTTAAGTTTTGCACACTTTAGAAGTTATAAGATATCACCGTGCCCAATCTTCGTAGACCAACAGTTAATATTTAATAAATAATATTTAGTAAAAGGAGTAATATTTAGTAAAAGGGTCAATGAATTAAGAACTTAATAAAGCAAGTATGCTTCAGGAACAACATATAAATAACTTATTAACAAATACCTAACTACTTGATAACTGAATAATATGTTCGCAAATCGATTTAAGATGGATAGAATTTTAATGCTTTTAAAACAAATACATTAAATATTTAGACAAAAGAAAATACATTAAGCAAAGGCGGACTTATCCCTTTCGGGATCTCTTCCAGTCCACCTTGGAATTCAGTCTTCAGAATAGTGAGCTGTATGTGTTGGTTTAGAAAAGTCGCGTCATGTGTGAGTCGGGCCCGTCCATCAAGGGTTCCGCATTATCAAGCTCCAGACAAAGAACCATTGAGATTGATAAAATAAACGGGACAACAAAAGTGAATAAGATGATGTTAAATCAGGGAAATTAGTAACTAAAAATGTGAATAACGAAGGTACAGAATTGGCACTTAATTTATAATTGATTAACTTTTAATTTTAATTTTTATTTCAGTTATGTCACCTTGCTTTACTTATTAGTTCCGATAACAGCGATAAGCTTAGACATAAGGTAGCAAACTGTTTCCCGTGGCTTCGCCCGTTTGGGAAACGTATCTATGACCCTCTGGTGCGCAGTGTGCGAGTCGCAAGCGGCTCGCGAGTGTGAGCAAAAAGGAAAAAAGGAGAAAAGCTTTGTGTTAGTCCAGGTCCTGATCTGTCTACCTACTAAATTTCAGCCAGATTCGTTCATTAGTTTTCGTATAGGATTAACAAACAACATTCCTTCGTCGTTATGATATGATAAGTTTGACACCGATGGTATAGAGCAGATGGATTTAAGATAACAGATATGTGTAAAGTACCTGCAGCAAGGGAGCCCTGTGAGGGTTTCCGTTTTTTCCCTTATGCAATAGGGAACCCTAAAAATGTGACTGTATACGTGAGGAAGCATACGTTTTGGGCTAACTGAGTGGTGATAGCCGACCAGTTGCGGATTTATACGCCACGATGCTAAGCCACAACACTTCAGTATGTAGGTTAGCCAACATGGCGCAATAATGGGTGGTTGCGTTCAAGCCGGGATAGCGGGTTCGACTCTCGCACAGAAAATTAATCAAGGAATGATGACTTATATTAAAGGAATACTTATTTGGTACAAAGTTGTGATGAAGAACATACATGAGAAAAGCTGAATATATGCGATATAAACCGGTGGAATGAAAGGGGTTGGTTGTTTTCTGTGAAAATTTCACTTACATCGGGCATCGCGAATAAACAGCGCGCCCAGGTAATTTTTATAGACGAGAGCACCAAAGGGCAATGGATATTCAGACGGAGAAAAATTTTATATTTTGAAAATAAAAGGATAAATTATTCTGTATGGGTTTAAACGCACTTGAACATAAATAATTCCAGGGTGATCCGGCTCATTTTGTCGTGACTAAAGCTGGTTAGCCGAGGCGGATTCGAGCTGACGAACGTTAGACGCGGAACGCTGACGAAAGACTTTATCAGGACATCATGGAGAGAGTGTGACAGGAAAGAGAAGGAGTTCCTCATTGCAGAGAAGTATCACCTAGTTTCCTTTATTTTATTTCAGACATAAGCGTACCTATTGTTTACGCTAAACTGGAAACTTGCGGTAAAATGACACAGTTTACCGTCATCATGGTCTGAATGTCAGTTCCACAACAGCATTGTGCTGCCTGCGTCCGAACGGCTTTCACCCTAAATGTAAAGCACTAAATCAGGGTTTTCACGAAATGCATCCAAGTGGTATTTTGGCATCCTGTTGGAAAAGGAGGTGATTTCCACAAGCTGCTGCTGGCTTTCAATATAGGTACAATATGAAGGAAACATTATCTTTTGGCCTGAGGGAGTTGAGACAGACAACGACATCGGAGGTGTATTATTTACAAATTAATGTTAATATGTAGTTACCATATAGAAAAATATATATATATATATATCTGCGCATGAGATTTCCACGTGCAATTTGGCGCAAAGGTTGCATCCGAAGTGGCTTCGCTGGGTTTTATACGTAGATCGACAGGCCTAGCGTACGACGCTATTTTAGTAGCGGTCGTCACTCCACAACTTTCGAGAAAATATAGCGAGGTAGCGCTTAACCACGTATTCAGCTGCCAGTACCTAGCGGCTTTAGAACAGTAATTATTGAAAGACTACACAAAACTATTTAAAGTAACAGAAAGATGAAGGCACGATGAACCCTTACATTGTTTATTTTGCTAATACGTATGCAATTAATGTTGATGTTTTTTTTTATAATATAGAAGGAAATGGAAAGCTAAAAGCTGAAGCCCTATTCAGACTGTAGAATTGAAGAGAACTGTTGGTTAAGGTTTTAGAAATATGATGTTATCTCCCTGTTTGATACTATCAATTGATAGACTTTAAATTTTTTTCTCTCTGTTCGGTCAAGATCTGAGAAAAATGAGTTCGATGGTCACAAAGGTATGACCAAATTATTTTGCTAAATTTGAGTTAGGCTAACGTAGAGTTTTAGATTTCATTTGGACTAAAACTCCCTAACATACATGTTCGGTGTACCGAACAAATGAAAAACTCCAGCGTACGCAAGACAAAAGGGTCATACAGACGCGTCAACTTACCATCAGCAATATGAACCCTAATAACAACAAACGAAATATAAAGGAGTCAAGCTCTGAGCAAATACTAGGATACCTACAGAGGTATTCTAAAAAAAAACCTAGGAGGGAGCGTAGGTTTGTGGTCTCAAGTGAGTATAGGTAGGTAGGACGTAGGCATGTTTAGACGCATATGGTCGATGGCCTGTGCCGCGAGTTAGTTAAAAAGGAGAGATAACAGCATATGAAGTTGAATTGTTTAAGCGTCTTGTTTAAGGATTGACACACGTTAAAATTTGGCTTTTCTGGACGCCTTCAGAAGGGGAAGCCCGTTCTTAAAGCAAGAAGCAAAGATAGTAATATGAAACCTCGATTCAGACACCTTCAATTCTGCAACCAGAAAAAAAAAAAAATCTCATCCAATTGGAATTTTTTTTTTGCAATTGGAAAGATTCCAATATGACTATACTGTGTCTAACATTTTGTATCTGTTTACAGTTTGAAAACGCGAACGGATGTTTGGAGGCATCACATTCTCGTTGTCAGGGAGGGGCGTGTGATGGCCTGAAACGCCATCTTTATTTCAGAACCGCACGGAACCCTAGTATAATTAGTTGTTAAGACGGATGAACTGGAGAAACGGCGAGGTTGCCAGACTTATCTATTCTAACATGTGCGCGACGCTTGCTTTTTTTTTTTACTTACGCATGTTGCCAAATTTATGCGTTAGACTGTGTGAAGAATGTTCAGAGGATTTAACAAAAGAATATTTGTACGAGACAGAAGGAGAAAGAGCGATTGGGCGTACACGTGTGCGAATGCGACGGGAGTAATATGGTTTGGAGGCCTGCGCCTGAGCGTCAGAGGGAGAGACAGGGCACACGGGGGCACAGGCTGGAAGTCGTCGGTCGTTCCCTGACGGGAAAAGGGTCCTGAGTTTGGTTCTGTGTGAAGTGATTGAGAATAAGAGCGATGTGTGGGCGAGACTGGAATTTGGTATGTTTTATTATATTGCTTCTTGCTTGATTGCAATATAATCTCACAGAATCGTCACATTAAGGACTTGTTCCGTATGTCGTTTTAGTTAAATTCTCCCTCAGTTAAAATGCTCGCAACCTCTATAATATTTGCGAAGTATTGTGAAGATAGATTCTGTGTGATTAACTAAATAACCTTGTTTTGTGCTAATGAATCTAACTATCATCTTAAACGGTATTCATAAGACAGAATATGTATGATTTTAGTTTGGTTGAGCCTGACTATTCACAAGTCGTATATATCACTAGCAGATATGGTTATTGCTAACTGAAGTGTTCAATATCCCTGGGGTTTTATACTTACAAATTGTACTCTTGATAGACCGGAACTAGCGAGAAGTCAGCGCTCGCTATAACCTAAAACATTGTTCAGAACAATAATAATAGTATGTGAGTCTTTATAAAAATGTAATTTAAGTAATAAAGACTTGCCAGACGCACTTACGGCTGTAAAGTTGGGTACTCTTTGGTTGTAAAAGTTGAGTAGTCAAAGTAAAGTCCAAGGCTCCCCGTAAGTTACAGAAGTGTACAGTGGTTGTAGTACTGTTGGCTTGACGGAAATGCATAATCTAAAATATTTATATTACCTTTTCGTTGCTGCCATAAGTCTACTTTATCTAAAGTAAGCTAACCTTACCTTATGTAGACAAATTTAATACAAATTTATATACATCCATAATTTAATGAGCGATAGCACACAGGACTTGTATAATTCTATTATAATATCAAATTTGTACTGTCAAATGCTAGAATAAATAGCTCTATAAAATATAGGGCTGAAATCAATGTAATGTGGAGTTTTACGCCTACAAATGTAAGGTTTCTCCACAATTTGAGTCAAATAAATTCAAAATTAATTTTTAGACTCAACCAAGACATTTTATTTATTTTACCCTCTGCATGCAACATTGAGGCTTCCTTGAGGGAGTCTACGAATTCCCTTCGCTTAGAATTGACTGAAATAATGTAACTCGCATTTTGGTAATCTCTGAATCGAGCCCCTCAGTGGGGACGTGTATGAGCTGATATGATACTAGACGATTAGGTACGATACATTGTGTCTCGTGTGTGTTCCGCTTCCAGCAGCTTCAGCAGGCTAAGGCACATAAGGCCAGTCTTAAGGGGAGTAGGGACCACCACATGCCCTCAAAATGGCAGCCATTTTTATTTTCAATTTAATTTTTTGGAGCTGTTCATGGAAAAAAAAAGAATATATGTTTTTTTCTTAAATACACAGCAGTAAAGACTTTAAGATGGTCTCATTTGATAGGTAATTTTTTTTTGTGATCCATATATAAACAAAACCGAGACATTTGAGGAAAAAACACAAAAATGTTTAAGGAATAAATGCAAAAAAAATAAGTTTGATTTTACTTTTTCGAATCTACCGCAAAAACGAGGTGATTAACGTCTTGTTCTTTTCTTTTTAATCGATTGATTTTGAGTTAAGCTTTAAAACGACATCAAATTTTGTACAATTAGGTTCTTACTTAGTATGCCAATTTATGGTTAATACGCGACCCTCGCGGTTTCTTACTTGGAAATGGTCAGAAGAGCCACACAGCAGGTTGTAGTGAGAGCTACAGCGTGTCGGTAGAATGAATGCAGTCACTTTGAATGATTGTTTTAGGTAGTATTTCAGTTAAAAACATGCGAAAATATTAAATAGTTATGAAAATACTATTAAAAGATTGTCACAACGCCGCACAAGGGTCGCATAACCATCTATTTGCATCATTGCGTAAGTAACTAATGGTAGATAATTTAGTGTCACTTTGAAGCTTAGCTTAAAATCTATCGATTAAGAATAAAATCAACAAGTAAAAGACCTGTAGTTTTTTATTAGGTTAAAAAAAAAAAATTTTTTTTGTATTATTTCCTGATTTTTTTGGTTAATTATATATAGAGAACACCAGTGAAATTAAATAACCTTTTAAATGAGACAATTTTGAAGTCGGTACTACTGTTAATTTAAGATAAAACATTATTTTCATGAAAAGCTACAAAAATAAATTGAAAATTAAAATGGCTTCGTCGATGAAATGTGCTGTATAACTACCTTAAACTATTGGTAACCCTATCCGATACGCAATGTATATAAATACAGTGGAACATAGAACCTCCTACTTTTTTGGAGCCGGTTGAAAAGGCCCTAAAATCTTAATCTAAGGCCTTAGTCAAGAACCTGTCTCTGTATGTTTCTGGTTCAAAAGGTCTCATGATGCTCGCTGCATTGCCAACCTGGATGGCAATAGACAGCTGTTTGACCAGAAAAGCGCCGGAACGAGGGTAAGACGCCAGGTTCTGTATCATATCCGTTCCGAGTAGGAACCAGACTAACTACCAGGCTACCCTATAATAATTACGAACACCAATGACGGTCAACAGGTATTGCATAAGAGCCTCCTAAGATTGATCAATGAATAATACAAATGAAATGAAAAGTAATAGAGTAAGGACGTGGTAAAAATAGGTCAAGTGAGAGTTGGACTAGCACAAAGTTGTGTTCCGTAGTATTTTCAAAAAATCCATGTAGTTTCAAAAAACAAAATTATATTTGCAGTTGGTAATAGAACATTTGTATGGAAAATCTATTAACTTTTTTTCAAATTCAACTGCACACCTTAAGTTGGTCGGCTATTACTCCTTAAAGAAGAAAGTCTACTTAGCCACGATATTTTTCCTTTTAAATTGATTGTAATATGTCCTACTATTTTTTGGCGGCAGCAGGAGTCCCGGGGAAGGTGTAAGAAATAAATTAAATTAGAGAAAATGCTATTTTTGCTGTGTACTAAAATCACTCATGTAATCATGACAGACAAGAAAGAGCCTTCACAACAATAAAATAAATAGTTCTTAAAAGGAGAATGTATGCAGCTCCGCCACATCACTCCCCCCTAGAGACCATCTTAGGATGGGCGATAATAATCAGGGAATCTGACCTTTCTCCCTGATCTTGCTTCCTTTGTTACCACGTTCTCATCTTTTCTGTTTTAAGATAGTGTTGGTACTGTTTCCAAAGAAGGTGAGCTGTTAATCATGTACGATGGTTTAATTCTGTCTATAGAGACAGTTTGTTCCTTACATTTCATCAGGATCTTATAAATTTTCTCCGCTCTTTCCAGCACCTCGTAAGGTCCGGTAAAAGCGGGTTGGAGCGCTCCTCTAACAGCGTCGTCTCCACTTGGTGAATTCAATAGTCCCAGGTGGTCGTGTAATTTCTGGATAGCTTCTTAATATGTCGTGGAACTTGGATTCGCCTAACACTATCTTCACTGAAGATATCATGTCTGACGTCTGAGCTGGCGTTGCTGAGGTGATCAGAGTAGTAGTACTATCAATGCGGCGTTTATTACGACAGTCGAGCACCAGGTTGTAAAATGACAAGAAGTCTATGCCAATGATTGCTTTGTTGACGTCAGCTACCACAAATCGCCAAATGAAACGGCGACGTAGTCCAAGGTCGATATCCAGATGCGCGTAACCATAGGTGTTAATAACTGAGCCATTCGCCGCAATCAGCTGGTAACTGGTTGGTAGCCTACGCTCTTTCAATGCAGCACGAGGAAAAACACAGAGGTCGCTGCCTGTATCAACGAGAAACTGTATCTTTGTAGCACGATCGAAAACAAAGAGGCGGCCAGTTGACGGGGGGCAATCATCAGCCGCCATTAACGACTGCCCTGAAGGTTTTCCTTTTGGTAATCGCAAGGTTTCAGGCAACTTCGGACTTCTTCTCCATACTTGCGGTGGTAGAAGCAGACAGGGAATTTGCTATAGCTTGAATGTATTCGTGTGCTGCTACGTGAGCGCGAGCGTCTATTGAAACGTTGTCTTGATCGCGAACTTCTATAGTCCCTTGTAGAAAGAGACTCCACTTTACGGGTCAGCTCGGAAATCTGCTTAGCCATCATGTCAAGCGTGGTTGAGGAAGAGAGTCCGGCTATCGCGGCTACATCCGGAGATGAAGGCACCAGGTCATGCACCTTATCTGCAAGATCACCGAGAGCTTGAAGCGTCGAGTCGGGTTGCCATGCTATAACTGTTTGTAGGTTGACTGGCAGGCGACTACTCCAAATCGAACGAATGAAGTCTTCAGGGACGTTGGGGCCTCCTAAGCGCAGCAGATTTCTCAAAAATTGCGATGGACAACGATCCCCGAGCTCTTCGTGCATAAGGAGTTGTTTTACCTCCTTTTCTCTTGAGGCCGATAATCTCCTAACAAGTTCCGTTTTTAGCTTCTGAAATTTATCTTCTTTAGGAGGCGAAGTTATAATATCTTTGACTTCGGCAGCGTAGCGTTGGTCTAGTTGAGCTACTACGTAATAGAATTTGGTGTCCTCATCCTTAATTCCCGATAGAATGAAATTACCTTCAATTTGTGCGAACCAAACGGCGGGTTCTTCAGGCCAGAACGGAGGTAGTCGTACGCTGACACGACAAATATCGGATGGTATAACTGTCTCTTTGGGAATTTCCTTTATCTCGTCATTAGCCATTTTCCATTTATATATAATATTTGCTTACGGTTTATATTTTATTCACAGGGGTCACCAGTTTGGCGGCGGCAGGAGTCCCGGGGAAGGTGTAAGGAATAAATTAAATTAGAGAAAATGCTATTTATGCTGTGTACCAAAATAACTCATGTAATCATGACAGACAAGAAAGAGCCTTCACAACAATAAAATAAATAGTTCTTAAAAGGAGAATGTATGCAGCTCCGCCACATCTTTTTTTTTTTCAGATGTCCTTAAACAGCGGTTTAGCTTAAAATAGCACTTTAAAGCTTACTATTTTACAAACCAATCCCTGAATCGAAAAATGTTTTTGTTAACCCTCGGTATTTTTGAAATAACTATTTAACGATAGGATACGTCAATAAAAAAATCACTCCTTCTTTATATGTATAGGAGGTACCCTACAATTTATTTTTATTTATTTTATTTTCAATTTTATTTCAAGTAACATGGACTCATACATAGTTAGTAGAGCTTAACCTAGGGGATTAATACATGTAAAGAGTTACAAAAGGAAATGAAAGGACAGTTCGGCCTGTCCGCAATCATTTTCAGGATGATGTTTGCGCTGCCCCGCACCCTGCGCACCAGAGACGCGGCGCGCCTGCGCATGGTCGCGCGGAAGCAGTCGACCAGCGCCCCCGCAAACATACCCGAGGCGCTACAGCGACGGGGCAGCCCCACCAATATATTTTTTCAAAATTTTATTGTGTTTATTTGTCGGCGTGGTTAATATGTATACCCATGCTAAATTACAGTTTTCTAGTATGTACTTACAGTCTCTGCGCGAAGCCTCGGACAGATGGATAGACGGACAGACAGACATGGCAAAACTATAGGGTTTCTTGCTGACTTCGGAACCCTAAAAAGACCGAACGTTTTCTATCATTTATGCAAACAGAGATATGCTATACATACTGTATGCAAAAGTACTTTTAAGTTGTACTTAGGAATTTTAAGTTGGAGTGTTGAATTAAGGATTATTCATTATTTAATCAATAATTATGTAAGTGAATTGTAAAATTCTTAATAAGAATAAATGTTCTCTAAACCAAAATTATACTACGAAACCTTATGATTTTTTGACATTTTACAATTTAATAAACAAAATAGGTAGTCATTTTACGCTTCATACTGTAGTTATTCTGTTAAATAATATTTTAAACTTTTAGAAATCCTACAAAATAGTAGTTTTACGTTGCAGTGATTCTGCAAAGTAATCATTTATATTTTAGACATCCTACAAGGTAGTCGTTTTACATTGTAGTCACTCTACAAATAAATCATTTAACCTTTAAGACATAGTAGTTTTACGTTGTAGTCATTGTACAAAGTAATCATTTAATCTTTTAGACCTACTCGTTTTACGTTGTAGTCATTCTACAAAGTAATCATTTAACCTTTTAGACCTAGTCGTTTTACGTTGTAGTAATTCTTCAAAGTAATCAGCTCACCTTTTAGACATAGTCGTTTTGACGTTGTAGTCATTCTACAAAGAAATCATTTAATCTTTTAGAGATAGTCGTTTTGACGTTGTAGTCAATCTATAAAGAAATCATTTATCCTTTTAGACTAGTCGTTTTACGTTGTAGTCATTCTACAAAGTAATCATTTAATCTTTTAGACCTACTCGTTTTACGTGGTAGTCATTCTACAAAGTAATCATTTAACCTTTTAGACCTAGTCGTTTTACGTTGTAGTAATTCTTCAAAGTAGTCAGCTAACCTTTTAGACATAGTCGTTTTACGTTGTAGTTATTCTACAAAGAAATCATTTAACCTTTTAGGCATAGTCGTTTTGACGTTGTAGTCATTCTACAAAGAAATCATTTAATCTTTTAGAGATAGTCGTTTTGACGTTGTAGTCAATCTATAAAGAAATCATTTATCCTTTTAGACATAGTCGTTTTACGTTGTAGTCATTCTACAAAGTAATCATTTAACTATTTAGGTTCTTACCCCAGATGAATGGAAAAATAAAGGTTATGATTTCAGGCGAGAAATTCTTGTTTTCATAATTTTTCGTAGTCGGGTTTTAGTTTTTTAAACTTTTGTTTTATTAACTATTTTTGTAAACGGAAAAAATAATTGAAAAATGGTGTTTTTTTTTTTGCATTATTAAAATCGAATGTTCACCTATTCAATTTTATTGTAACCAGACAGGTACTAGTAAAACACGCAAATAGATTTAATTACAATTATATTATTACAAAATACGACGAAACTTTTTACCCGGCCTGTGGTATAGTTTCCACGCAAGGTGCCAAAAACGCACGCAAGTGCAAAAAACCCATCAGGCTTAAAATCTGAATTTGGGCTTTTAATTCATCTATAACGAAGAAACTTTTTCCCCTATCTATTATAATTGATTCTCAAAATTCAGAATACCGTAATATGACAAATAGTATATTACTGCAGCGGCCAGCAAAAGAGGTATTGATGGACAAACGTGTAAATGTGGGCGACGCGAAGCCGAGGCACACCTACATAATTCCATCAATGCCTAATTGTGGCCAAGGCTTGTATAGTACTTTTCTCAAATAATGCGCGGAAATCAAAACTACTCGTAAGTAGTACCTAGGCAGAACTTTTTTTTGAAAATAGAGTTAATGAATGTACAATTTTTAAAATTTTAATAATTTTTCACGCGCCAAACTGTTCATTTGTTTTTTTTTAATTAACAGCTTTTAAATGTTCGCTTTCACTTTAGAGAGCATTCTCACATCGCAGAGAACTCCAGTTAGCGCTCTCCACTTTAGCCATCCTGTTGTTATTCGCTACCCAATTTTGTATGATGTTTTTTTTTATTTCAGCAAAACTGTAGAACAAAAATTGTTCATGAGTGAAATCACAGTGAAATCAACAATTATGAGATTTAAAGTTATGAGCCAGTCACTTTGTATAATATGTTCCTTGGGGAAATTGAGTCAGTTTTGTATTTCAGTGAATAATAACACTGTCTCTGCTGTCGCATAGTCGGATAAAAAGGCACTCTGTAAGTAAAGTTTTAATGTAAATCTGAAATCGTTCAATAGCATAGCGTGTGCAGTTGTCAACATCGCAACGAAAAAAGTCAAAATGCCCTACATGCAACTGTGACCTACAAATATATCCACGATCTACGGTATTTTATGTAGCTACACTTTGCACCAACGCACGCGAACTGTAATTACTTTGTAATTATTATAATTTATCGAATAGTCGTGTAAAATAATGTTTTATTTCGTAAATAGCCATAAAATAACCGCCTCAGTGGCGTAAAGTTTAGTCCATTCTCTTTACACCATGAGGTCGCGGATTCGATTCCCGGCGGGATTAACTTTGTACGACTCGGTTTGGCTGGTGTTAGGGCATTTTAATAGCCCGCCTAGCTAGCTACCCCCATCTTATCTAAGTCTGGCCGCCAAACATTAGTGTTAACAGCATTGATGTGTTCCGGCTTGAAGATAAGATAGCCAGATCCCCTTTGGGTTGTGGAATCTTGGTAAGCCCGCTTCCATCTTTGGCACCATCGTGACTTACCATCAGGTGAGATGATGCCAAGTGCCTATTAATTGTGGATTAAAAAAGAAATAATACGTAAAAAATCAGTGTCCCGGCACACTGCCATTAGTTCAACGTGCGTGAAAACTGTAGTTTTTGACGTCCCTGATACTTTTTTTGGCTTTGCAAAGAGCGCTCCGGGCTACACTCTGTTGCTATGAAGGCGCGGTTTCTTACTTGGTTGCTATGGAGGGAATATCTAAGGCTATGCTAATTAGTAGGTCTTTGTCATTTCTCACCCCCTCAACCATCTCTGTGCAAAAGGTCACAACAATCCAATGCTCCCTTGCGATTTTAGAGAAATCAAACAAAATTAGTTTTTAAACAGTTTTCTCAGAAACTGTATCGGACTATACTATTTTCATAGGATAGTAAAAGTTAAAAAAACTAAAATCCGACTAAGAAAGATCTTTATTGAAAAGTATGTAAACGAGAGTTTCATAGCCTTATTTTTCACTTCATCTGAGGTATCGGCATGGTCATAAGCTATAATGATAGATACTTATGATATAAATTTTGATTACGATAGGTCTTTTGACCACGGCTATTACTTTGGGCGAAGGGATAAATAAAGGCTATGATTTCAGACGGGAGAAAGTTGAGTTTTCATACTTTTTATAAAGATGTTCCGTAGTCAGGTTTTACTTTTTCAACCTTTAATATATTTCAATACTAACTGTTGCCCGTGACTTTGTCCGCGTGGATAACTGAGAAAGAAAAAGTATGATAATTGTAAAAAACACACAAAATTTAATTTTTTGAGATCCCTAATCAGTAGTTGATTGTCAGTGCTAAAGGAAGATTATCGTCATCATATGGCGGCATACATTCTTCGAGTATTGGTCCTTGTTACCTGTATCAGACTGATGTCTCACGCCATAACCGAAAAAGCAACCCCACATTTTGAAGCTTCCACCGCTTGCTTTACCGTCTTTTTGTGAATTTTGTGCAGGTTAGCGTACGTACTGCTCGCCAAGAAATAATAATCTATTTATTTTGCTGACATCAGAATAAAACTACATTCTTCCATTGATCTTCTGCCAGTTTACATACTTTCTTGCAAACGCCATGCGGGCCTGTCTATGACGTGGTGTCAACATGGTACCTTTTAGATTACTCCCCCAAATAACTGTGCCTCCACCAAACGTCTTCGAATGGTGCGCGCCGATACTGTGAACTTGCTTGATGGTTATTCTCAACAAAAACTTAATGTTTTATGTGACAAGAGCCTTTAAATGGGTACAGCTTAGCGAGGTGAACTATTCTTAAATCGTCTCCAGGAGACGTTTTTTGGTTTTTGTTTGCGGGGAATATGAGAAGTAGTTTGATGGGAATTAAAATGTTTCACAGCCTGGTACACCATCGTTTAAGAGCAACCCAAATGATTCGCAAATTTTTTATAAGACTAGTTACGACCACGCAACTTTATTATTATTTATCTAGTAGCAGAGTCACAAAATTTATTTTATTTCCATGGTTTTTGGCGAATAACTGCAGAAAACGAGCAAGGAATCAATAACGGCGTACAACTGCTATAAAAATTGCATCGCATTCCATTTCAATCTTATGAAAAAAGCAAAAAATGATTAAATTTGTACAGCTAGTGTTCCTGCAAATAAAATGAGTTCTTGAGATTTAAATAAATGAAATAAAATAAACATGCACAGTATTTTGACAATATTATGATACTAAATAAAGCAGGACAGTCATAGTAAGATTCTATAACGTTATTAAAACATTTTAAGGGTTCCGTACAACCAACGGGTGACCAACGGGACTCTATTACTAAGCCTCCGCTGTCTGTCTGTTCGTCTATCAGCGGGCTGTATTTCATGAACCGTGATAGGTAGACACTTGATATTTTCACAAAATATGTATTTTTGTTGCCGCTAAAAGTAAAATTACTGACTTAAAATTTAAAGAAGTCTCTATATAAAAAATGGGTTTTTATAGGTCTTTAGAACTATTTTTGATTTAGCTCTATCGTAAAAACGGTGATACATACAAGCATGCAACTTGGTATAATTATAGTACGAATACTGAGGTAAAACAAAAAATATTAAAAATTGGCCAAGTGTGAGTTGCGCTCGCGCTAAGGAGTCCGAACATTATTAAAAAAAAACATATTTTTGTAGCTCGCGTTAATGTCCGTTTGTAATATGAATAGATAGCATTGTCATTATTACTATGTAGTTGTGGGAAGAGGTGTGGAGGTACGGAACCCCCAAAGTTCTAGTTCGACTCGCATTTGGCCGGTTTTTATAAACTTATTGTACTATTAATTCTGATGACAAAATTAAATTGGCCTCGTTTCTATTAGCGTTCTTAATTCTATAACCACCACTATATGGGTGACTTTTAACTCTTTTTTGATAACAAAAGATATGCATGTACTCGTGATTAATAACAACTTTTTAAAGAAACTATATGTAAAATCAGAAAAAAAATGGCCCTCGATACAAAATAAGTTATCGAATCGGCAAAAATCTATAAGGGACTAAAATTCTTTTAATAGTTTCTTTGGGAAAGTTGTTTGTAATCACGAGTACATGCATATCTTTTGTTATCAAAAAAGAGTTAAAAGTCACCCTATATAGTGGTGGTTATAGAATTAAGAACGCTAATAGAAACGAGGCCAATTTAATTTTGTCATCAGAATTAATAGTACAATAAGTTTATTAAAACCGGCCAAGTGCGAGTCGAACTAGAACTTTGGTATATGGTAATATATCCTTTGCTATCAAGAATTAATTAAAAGTCATCCCTTATATTATATGTACTGTAACTGTTTCAGTCCCATAAGCCAGTTTTGAATATGTTAATGTAACGTACAGCGCAGAAACGGCTCTAATTTGAAGAGAGCTTGTATGACTTCAGCTGTACAGAAGTGAGCTGACTTGTATGATATCCGCATGGAAAGGCAACACAAAAGAACGGCACTCTAGTGTTCAGATAGAAAGCCTTCAGCTTGGATTCGTAATTATCTAAGTGCTGTAATGTAACAAAATTTTAAATTGAGATTTTCCTGCATTAGATATAAGACGAGTTTTTCAACAACATTTATTACTCGAGTTTCAGGGTCAAAAATTAAATGTATTTTAATTTAAGACCTTAAACGTAAAATGGAGGCAGGATGTCAAAAAAACATTTCTTAGGGCAGCTTCCCTACATATAAAAGGGGATTTTTTTGGTTCATGAAATGCGGGTATTTCGAATATAAAGGGTGTATCATAAAGGTGTGGTGATACTTTAAGGTGGGCTTGTACCCATCAAACTGAACAACTTTCTCCATGGAACCCATAGTCAAATCGCAAAAAAAATTTGAACTTCCCATACTAAGTTGGCATCACAGCTGATCGAGTTAGTATGGGAGAGCCAAATTTTTTTTTGCGATTTGACTATGGGTTCCATGGAGAAAGTTGTTCAGTTTGATGGGTACAAGCCCACCTTAAAGTATCACCACACCTTTATGTTACACCCTGTATAATTTGTTTTAAGTTATGTAGTGTTTTATAAAAACATATTTAAAATAGGTTTAGGTACCTTTTCCAATTATTATAGCTCGCCAAAATTGAATGAAATTTGTTTTTTCTAGGAATGTAATGATTTATGTAAAAAACTATTCTCAAGTTATGAATAAACGACTCTGGAAACTTACATAATGCGGGGTACAACGTGGGTACAACATGGACTTAGTATCTTTTTTCACTTAACAAAAAATCGTACTGCCATCGGAAAATAAATTCCACCGTGGATATCGAGAATGAGCGGAGTTTTTTAAGACTACGTGTATTCTGAAATTCCATTCTAACTATTCGTATATTTGTGAATTGTGAGATTACCTCCTAGATACAAACATACAAACATTTCCTCTTTAAATAATTAGTGTAGATTTGGTATCGAAATATACAAATTATTTTTTTAGAAAATAAAATATTACATTAGCATTGGATTACGTATTGTTTACACCCAGTAATAAATTTTTACTGTTATTGTAGTAGTTTATGAAACTGATGCATAATAAGGGTTCTTAAAATACGAGTGTAGCATAGCATTACACAAGTGTTTTAAGACCAAATTATGTGCAGTTTCATGCACTACTTTATCTAATCTCATGCATTGGGATTGAATCAACTAAAATACAAAGATCAAAGTTAAGAGTAAGAAAAAAAACCCACGAAATTCAGTAAGCACCTACAACAAAACGTGTCATAGCGCTGAATCCCAGTGCATCACCGCGCTTCTACTGAAGCGGACGGTGTCACAGACAGGTAAAAACAATGCTTTCACTGATCTCAGACATTTTTAAACAAGAATGAAAATTATCCACAAATTCAGTATCTACAACAAAATTCAATGAAAATTATAACATTATTTCTCTAACAAAATAATGTTATACTTAATGTATTTTTTTAAATTACGGTATTGTGTTTATAAAGTATGCCAATATAAACTCGTTTTGAAGTTGATAATGCGAACTTTACGTTAAGAGAGTAGATAAAATAAATTAAACAATTTATGACTTGGTGTATTTTGGTTTTCGCTACATCGCACAGCAATAAACTCATAATGTATAAAATCTATTATTTGTACTGTTTGCGTTTTTCATGTAGATACGAGTAGCTTTAATCGTATGGAAAGTTGTTTTTTTTTTGTTAACCTTCTACCTAGTAGGAGTATGAAAAGTAGGGTTCCGTGGTAGGTATATCTGGAATCGTGTGAGAAAAGCGGGCCTTTTGCCAACATTGCGATACAGTTGGTTCTTGTGCCGGAGATGCCTGAAATCGTGCCAACTGTCTCACAATGACTACTTGCCGAGCTTACCAATCTATCAGTTGCCTATATTTTTATCGTGTTTTTACCCGACTATGAAAGAAGGAGGGTTATGTTTTTGACAGGCTATGTATGTATATACGTATGTGTGTATGTATGTATGTATGTATGTATGTGTGTCTTTGAATTTGTGCCACCACTCCGCGTGTCATAGGATATATAATAGAATATAAAAAATCAACATGGCAGATTTTATAGGTGAACCAAAAATTTTTTTTAGATATCATATCATGTCTGGTATCAAAAGAAAGATCTTGACAAGCACATTCTTAATATATGTAAATATTTTTAATTTCTAAGCAAATAGTCACACAAGCGATACTATGAGATGGCTCAATGTACGCGCGCTACAATCAAGCGACACGACACGCGGCCGCGGGTAACGAGGTGGGGTGGCGTTATACCCTGAGAAGAAAATGGATATAAAATAAAAGTTTAAGAAACTAAAACCCGACTACGGAAAAGTATGAAAACCTAGCCCTATCGTGCGCAAAAATTATGCCTTGCGACCTAAATGAAGGGAAATAATGAAATAATAACCTAAATGAAGGGAAAAATAAAGGCCATGATTTCAGACGGGAAACTCTTGTTTTAATACTTTTCCGTAGTCGAGTTTTAGTTTTTTGATGTGTAACATCTTTGCTCTCGCTTTCCTGCAATTTGTGGGAGTGATTTCTTGAAATGGGACGGAAATGTGTAACATGGGACGGAAATGTCTAACAGGAAGTCGCGAAAGCACGCGCGATCTGACGAATGAGCTTTGCTCTCGCTTTCCTGCAATTTGTGGGAGTGATTTCGTGAAATGGGACGGAAATGTGTAACAGTGATTTGCTACACATCATATGCGAGTACTGTAGGTCTCGCTGGTTTTTTTTTTGTTGTATAGAGGTAATTATTAATTAAGTGAGCCTGTCAAAGGGGTTTTATAATAACAGTTTGTGATTGAGTTTCGATGTTAGCCTATTAGATTTTGAAGCGTCCTGATATTATACTAAATAGGGTAATACTTCCCTATCACTATCAGTTGCTCTTTTTATGACATCCCTAAAACCAATAATTTATAAAATAATTCTACACCTGTTTTGAAAGGCTTACAAAAGAACAAAATTAGATAATTTAAAAAACTAGACTCCACATAGCCATAGGCCTCCCCCAAGAATTAATGTGTGCACATGTGTTCACATGTGTACCCATGTGTACATATGTGTGACTATGTGTTATATAGTATATTTATAAATTTTCAAGCGACTTCCAAAAAGGAGGAGGTTCTCAATTCGACTGTATGTTTTTTTTAAGTGTGTGTTACCTCAGAACTTCTCACTGGGTGAACCGATTTTTATGATTCTTTTTTTATTTAAAAGCTTTCCGTGTGGTCCCAATAAATTTTGGCAAAATCGGTGTAGTACTTTATTAGAAAATTAACAAAAACCAAAAATAATAATGCAAAAATGTACGAAGTTGTTGCGATGGTAATCGGTTTTTTAACGTATTTAGCGTTTTCAATTATGTGCGCAACTTATCTCGCGCATCGCCCAGCACATTTATAATCGTTCGTAACACTTTTATATTTCGAAAGTATTGCTTAAATATTTTAAAAGATATCGCAATTTTTGTAACCGTACCATTTTCTTTGCGATCTAGTGCATAATAACCCCTTATTATTATTATTGCTCCCCAACAAAAATCTAAACTTTGGGGAAAATCTCGACTGAGATGAAAAATTTAGACTTCCCCTAAGTCTTGCAATTTCTAGACCAATAGGTTCAAAATCTAGACTGGGGGGGTGCAAAAAATAGTATGGTGTGAAATCTAGACTGAGGAGTGAAAAATCTTAACTGTGGTGTGATAAATCTTGATGGAGTGTTGCAATATCTAGACTCAGGAATCCAAATTTAGACTTAGGTGCGCAAAATATCATCTACTATTGTATCATTTTTCATCTGTGACTATATGTACTGCATGGTCGACAACCGCATTGCGATCGCCCTTTAAATTACGATAAACTCTGGTTGCCTGAACTTCTTAGCACCAACGAGAAGTGTCGCTAGATGGAGTTCTCTTTGAAGTGTTTTTTTAAGGAAGTGGTTGATGTTGGAATAAGGTGGTCTTTGATTACGAGGCGGAATTTTAAAACAGAAAAGCGATCAAGCGTGTTACACCTCTGCACCACTTGATCAGTCCGCGCCAGTAGACGAGGCCCGTAGACCATGTCAGCAATTTATTCGAAATCAGCTGAATAGTGCTAAATCCTACTAGTAAATAGACAAATCTACCTGAACTTAGCTCAATCTTTCTGAATAGAACTGAATCCGGCTGAATAGAACTATATCCAGCATAATCGGCTGATTTTGGCTAAATTAGTCTTATTCAGGCTGAATCAAGCTGAATCAGTCGAAATCTTACTGAATAAAGCTAAATCCAGCTGAATTTAGCTGAAGATAAGATAGCCAGTTCCCCATTGCGTTGGGGAATCTTGGTAAGCCCGCTTTCATCTTCGGCAACATCGTAACTTACCACCAGGTGAGATGTTGTCAAGGGTTTACCAATTGTGAATAAAAAAATAAAATATAAAAAAAAAACAAATTGATTTGGATGGATATATATAGCTTAATCTGGCTCTAAATCTAGCTGACTCTAGCAAAATCTTGCTGAATCGGTTTATATCTGGCAAATTAGAACTAAATTTGTTTGAATAGATCTACATCCGGTTAATTCAGGCCAAAACGGGCTCAAATTTGGTGTATCGGGCCGAATCTGGCTAAATCGGACTGAATCAAAATATATCTAGTTAAACCAAGCTGAAATTGTTTTAGTCCAGCTAAATCAAGTTAAATCTGGCTGGATATGGCTTAATCTGGCTCTAAATTTAACAAAATCTTGCTGAATGAGCTTACATCTGGCTAATTAGAACTAAATTTGTTTGAATAGATCTAAATCCGGTTAAATCAGACTAGATCGGGCTCAAACTTGGTCTCTTGGGCTGAATTTGGCTAAATCTGACTAAATCAACATGAATCCGCCTGAATCAAGCTAAACTCATCTTAATCTGTCCAAATCGAGCTCAATGGGGTTGAGATTGTCTGATTTGTGCTAAATTTGGCTTAATTAAGCTGAATCCCACTGAATTGAGTTGAATCTAGCTAAATTTAACTGAATCCGGCTGAATCGATAGTTGAGTTTCATTTTACAAAAATTAACTAATTGCGACATCTAGTTACCTACTGCTTCAAGCCTTGTGTCGCTTGAACACGTCGTGGAAGCATGTTGCCTATAAAGTTACTCAAAACGCATTAGGTACAGCAAGATTTTCACAGATGGCGTCCTATAGGTTAAACTTTTTAAGCTTTGCGGTTGCAGGTTGCACTTATTATTATTTTGCTAAATAATCCTTACTTATTATATTGTATTACATAAAATTCTCGTATCACGGTGACGGTGACGTTCTGGTGACAGGCAGTATAACACAGGCTATAAATGTACTTAATAGTACACCCTGCGATGCTGGCGATGGCGGCAGTGCTGAAACTCCAGATTTAAACTAGGCTCAAAGACGACGAAGAAGCCAAGTTCTTTAAAATTAGTTCACCAAAATATTCAAGGCTTCCTCAGCAAAGATTAAGAAATAGAACTTTTTTTGGAAAAATACTGTGTAGATATTTTTTGTGTAACAGAACACTGGCTGAAAGATCATGAAATGCTTTTTAGTTTTGAAAATTATTGTTTAGCCAGTGCATTCAATCGAAAGTCCTTACAATGTGGTGGTTCAGTTATATTTACCAAAAATTGTCTTAAGATCAAAGAACGGAAGGACATTGTTGGCCTTTCTATTGAAAAAAACTGTGGAATTATCTTGTGTGGCGCTGGAGAATCACATCATTGTTTGCGTGTATAGGCCCCCATATGACGATAACTTTGCTGGCTTCGAATCGGCAATGGAGGATGTATTAAATTTTGTAAGTAAAAGCCGTAAATCGGTGATAGTATGCGGCGATTTCAATGTTGATTTGTTGGAAAAAAAGTCCTTGAGGACTAGAATTACTTGTCTCTTCAAGTCATTTGATTTAGATTATATAATTCTGGAACCCACAAGAATAACAAAGACCTCTGCCACATGTATAGATAACATGATACATTTATTTCCTAAAAATAGTGACAGGCATAATTTGAATTTAAGAAATGTAAATAAGGTAGATATAGCCTTTTCGAGACTAAGTAAAGTTAAAAAGTCATTTGTGGGGCAGTGTATAAGATTCTACAATAAAATTCCAGAAAATGTAACTAGTTTGTCAGAGAACAAATTCAAGACTCATGTCAAAAAATGCTTGTGCTCTAGAGGATACTATAAAGTAATAGATTATGTAAATGACAAAGATATATGTATATGTTGATTCTATAACAAATACCATTACCTGAGACTATAATCTGTATCATGACATTATGTAATAGACAATAAGTATTGTTTTGTTTTTTTTGACTATTTAAAAGTGTGTGTTAGCACCTATTTAAAAATAAATAATTTTGATTGATTGATTGATCACGGTGTTAGTTGGCGCATGAATTATTCCTCCGAAACAGCTCGACGGATTTCCATGAAATTTTAGGGTACATTTGGTAGGTCTGAGAATAGGTATAGAAAATTGTTCACCGCGATCTGAGCGGGCGAACCCGCAGGAAACTTTATTTGAATTATAAATGTGAAAGTGTGTTTGATTGTTTCTTTGTCCCTCCTTCACGTCGCAACACACGGACGATATAATCAACATGATTTTTCGCACAGAGATAGTTGACAATATTGGAAGTGGCCTATGCGACACAATTTTCAGCCAACTTTCTTGTGGATTTCTTTCACGTCGCAACGGAGCATTGTTTTGGCGTAATTTTTTCCAACAAGAATAGTTGAAGGGGTAAGAAGTGACATAGATTACTAATTGAATCGGTTATTTGAGAAACCCCTTAGATCAGGTTTTTGGCGGTTCTGACATTTTTTTAAACTCGATTCAGTTTTCTTGGAACGCATCTTATTCTGTTAAGAGCCCACTGGAGTTCATAATCCCATACAAACGTAGTATTTGAGTCATTTGTTAACCAAAGAACCGATTTTGAAATAATTTTATATTGATAATCGGGTGACGTACATCTGTGTCTGTACCGCATTACTTTTTTGAAAAACGAAACAGGAATCCATTATTAAACAATAAACTTGTTTTAAGGTAAAAGACGGAAAACAGGTATTTTGGAATAAATGGATTCCTGTTTCGTTTTTCAAAAAAGTAATGCGGTACAGACACAGACATGCGTCACCTGATTATCGATATAAAATTATTTCAAAATCGATTCTTTGGGATTTATGAACTCCAGCGGGCTCTTAAGAAACCACTCAAGGCACATTTCTTTAGTAGAAATCGAGCACGTTTAACTTAGCCGCTCCATAGAGAAAACCACAAATAAGAAAAAAAAAATGATTCTTCTATTCTGTGGAGAAAACACACAAGTCAGTGATTTATGTTGTTACATACATCACCTGAAGATGTAGAAGTTCAAGTTTTTTATGAAACCATATTTAAATATATATTATACCAACTGCAAATACAGAAGAAAATGATGAAAATAAGTAATATTTTTTTGAAATTTTGTATTATTTGAATTAAAATATATAGTTATAAAAATACTGATTTTTATTAAAATATTTATTTTTATTTCCTAAACTAGTGTTTATTTGAGAAACAATATAATTCAAGGGTTTTAAATAATTAAACTTATATTAAAAAAATGTTTTATAAAAAAAAATATTTTACTATTCAATATACTATTAGCTACATTCTGAGATAGGTTACTTAATAAGGTTGCCTTCATAATTTTACAACAAGAAGTTTTTGTGATTCCTTAAAAGTATAGCTGGTCTAACTTATGGGATTTCTCAAATGACCGATTCAATTAGCATAGCCCTGGAGAAAGCCCATATCTACGCTCGCGAGCCGCTTGCAGGTCTCGCCCCACACACCCTCGTCTTTGGTGTCCACGCTTGCAAAGCTGCGGGCATAACCTTGTCCATAATAAATCAAAGCGTACTAACGATTCTAAATATTTTTTTATCTATGACGACGCGACGATAACAGCTTCCTTCGTATTCTGACAAAAGTTTCCAAATCATGACGCCTGGTCACCCTAACTGGCTGATGACGATATTGTAGACGTAACGTTTCTGGTACTATTACTAATTTTACACTATCTGTCCATCCGTCCATCCGTCCACCCGTCCACCCATCTGTCTTACATTGGGCTGTATCTTTTTAACCGTAATGGGTAAGCACTTCCAACTTCAACACAGTACTAATTGTATCTCTACGTATCATAGCAAACAACTAAAAGAGTATGCGAGTTGTGTGGACGAGCCTCTTCGCTTGTGGTATAAGTCCTAAAACGCACTAACAAAATTTCCTTAAATGTTGCGTTTCGAACTATCACCTGGGAGGCCCGGGTTAAATTACTGCCGAGAAATAAAATAATTATTATTATATTCGTGGATAAATCAATCACACACGGTCATATTTTTTTTTTCCAAATATTGTGAAATTTTATTTCATTGTAGGAAACGTTTTTAGGAATCCGTGGTGAACCTCTGGTGCAAAATTCTGACTTACACTTCCCTGGTTTTATGGACTAACACTACGCACTGTGCCTGTGATCTTATAAATTCATTTTTAACCTCAGTTATCTATCTGGATTCCAGTTGGTTATGTAGGTAAGTATCTTGAAACTAGGTGCTAGGGTCATGAAATAAAATACAATAAAATAATAGCTTACTACTGAAGAACTATATTTATCATTTGTAAATAAATTCGATTAAAAAGGTTCAATTCCACAATAGTATACATAACAAGATATAAACGGATAAAATACGTAAACAAGTTTATTATGATAACTCCAGACTGTCTCTAGATATTTTTAATGCTATAAAACAGAGTACTTAAAGGGGCTAACCATTATAACGTACCCCAATACTGGCAACATAAAACAATTTATGTATGTCGCAGGCATACTGTATAATTCGTCATTATACATACGGTCAGGCAAATTATATAATGGCGAGGGCGAGGAGCCTCGCCTTGCGAGGCTCTTTGACAATTAAATCAATCAAGCCTGACCGAACCTAACATTGCTCGCTTCGAGAGCTCATTTACAATCTGACGGAATACGGACGAATTATTGCAATTTGCCTGGCCCGGCATTTTACAATCTGCGTACATAATTTTTCCTGACCATTTCCATACGGACGAATTTTAACAAATTGCCTGAATTGGCGTACAACATTTTACATTTTGCCTGACCTTTTCCATACGGACGAATTATACAATTTGCCTGACCGTATGTAAAATGACTAATCATACAATTTGCCTGCCACAGATACACCAAATAATATTATTTCTCACGAATTTGGATATGTCTTAAAACTCTACAAGTTACTTAATAAGACTAATGGACTAATTAATATCATTGAAAAACGGTCGATTACGACTTATGGACCGCTAAATATTGCGATCTTACCTACTTAAGTACTAAACACAAACACAGTTAAAACAGTGATAAGTATTATTAAATAACACAAAAATCTAGCGATTAAATTACAATCATTTTTAAAGATCTAGATAGATTCTTGAACTACTTAGTTAATATTATTTAAGGTAGACAGACACTTTGAATCAATCAATGAATTTCGACGATAACACCAAAAAGTGGCTATGCAGACAAGTGGAGAAATAACCAACTTCGCGTTTGTTTACTTATTATAGAATAACTTCGTCCGCGTGGAGGTTTTGATTTTTTCCACGGGAACTCTTAAATTTTCCGGGATAAAAAGTATCCTATATGTTAACCCGGGCTAGAAGGAACCACCACACAAAATTTCATCAAAATCGGCCTGGTAGTTTTTGCGTGATGCACGAACATACAGACAGACAGATAAAAATTCCAAAAGCTTTTGTTTTGGCCTCTATATAGTTAGTAATGTCCACCACAGTTATTATTTATCCAATAATATTTCATGTTCAGACACGGCCCCGTTACAATTTTATTAAATGTATAGATTCTTCGTATTCTGTTTTTTCCTTTTTTAGAGTTCCGTTGTCAAACTAGGAACCCTTACAAATTCGTCATGTCTGTCTATACATCGGCATGTAACAGCCGTTTTTCTCAAATACGATTACAGCAATAAAGATGAAAATGGTTTGATCGCGCTATCAGATGAATTATAGAATTTGTACCTATACCTAAGAGATCTTTTGCCAAGTACAGCCAGGAACTGGTAACACTTGTCACTTTTTTTACCGCTAACGCTAATGAGGTTCGGTGGCACAACGGTTAGGGCCTCTACCTCCTGTTCGGGACGTCGTGGTTTCAATCTTGCCACGTACTAATGTGTTTTCGTTTTTTTTTTCATATGTACGTTTATCCGACGCTCTTGCGGTGAAGGAAAACATCGCGAGGAAAATCTGCGTACGCCTGCGAAGAAACTCCAAGGTCGTTTTAGGTAATGTGAAGTCGACCAACCCGCACTGCGCCCGCGTGGTCGTCTAAGGCCAGATCGCCCTAATTCAGGGTAGGCTCGAGCCCCTCAGTGGGGTGGGATATGAGCTGATATGATGATGATGAACACTGGTCACACTTTTTCATACTTTCAGGAAATCCCAAGTCAGGAGTCTCTTACCTACCCTGACTGCCCAAAAAGGAGGGATTTTTTTTTGGTTGTATGTATGTCGTATGTACGAGCATTTATGTATGCACGTCTGTATGTAGGTATGTCTGTTGCTTTGGCTGATCCTGTAGCCTAAACGGCTGGATGGATTTTGGGGTGCGAGGTGTCGTTAAATTCGTCTTAATCCCTTGAGTGACATAGGACTCATTTTTACCCGAGAGTTCATAAAGAGAGGAGTAATGTTTTTATGTAGTCGGGTTTTCAATTTTCAATTAAATTAGTCCGGTTATTTTCTGATAATAATCAGGTTCTACGGGCAGCGCAGAACCGGTCGTCGTGGAGATCCTTGGTGGAGGCCTATGTCCAGCAGTGGACGTCATTCGGCTGATATGATTACCACTTTTACCAAAATATCATGAGGAGTCTCATAATCGGTAGCTGCATTAGATCGGTAATGCGGTATCAGATCACATACTCGTGGGTAATATTAACGTAGGTTAACGTAGGTAGACTAGATTAATATTAGGTATAGTAAAACTTAAATTACTTGTAATAATTATGTTGTAGTAATCTCTAAATATTATGACATCTAACAAAACGGCCAACCATAGAAAATTTTACATTGTGAGAATGAAGATAAACGTTTCTCAGCATATGCTCCTTTAGAGAAGTAATAAGAAATAGTAACAAGAAAACGTACCGTAGGCAGGCCTCCCACTCGCTGGAACGATAACCTGGTGAAGGTCGCGGGAAGCCGCTAGATGCGGGTAGCGCAGAACCGGTCGTCATGGAAATCCTTGGGGGAGGTCTATGTCCAGCAGTAGACGTCCTTCGGCTGATATGATGAAAGAAATAACAATAAAGCTGCTTTTTATAACACTTAAGAAGATTACACAAAAAATTAAGCTGCTTTTCACATCCATATTGTTAGCCAATAGCTTTGTTAGATGCTCGAAAGTTGTCTACAGCTGGTACAGGTCTACAGCGTCAACGGGCGGTTTGGAGATGGACGAACGGCGGACCTGTGCGCCGGCGTCCTTCTCCGCGGATCAGACATGCGTGAAGCCGCCCGTCACTGCGTCCTCCTGCGAGATCTGCGTGCCAGCGGTAAAGTACTGAAACATAACAACAATGATTTAAAAGCAAGCTTTTGATGTGAAGGAATCACGTATAAGGGGGAATCGTGTAGGCGGTTGCGACAGATGCGGAGCGACACTAGCGACGAATGGGATTTTTTTTCTCACTCGTCACCACTGGAGACGATATATTTTTTATTTTCATTCGTCTCCAGTGTTAACAAGGCCTTAACGACTGGGAATATTCGTCCTTGATCAGGGTATCTTTGTAGCCTTTCAGCTCAGTAACGTGACCGAGATCTTGGGAATAATTGAATCGGTATGGTTCGAGTTGAGGTGGTATGAAGCGATCATAGCCCTGTGCAACTTGCGTGGTTTGGTCGATCACGTAGGTCAACTGACCTGAAGCGCGGTCATTGCCCGGATGGGTTTGACTGGTAGTGGCATTTTTATCAATCGCTTCCGTGCTTCACAAGGCACGTTAAGCCGCTGCTTCCAGTTGTTATCACTAGATGGCAGTCGTTAAGCCGTGTAAGATTCCTTATAGGCGGACTGAAAAACTTTCCAACAATCTCTGCCAACCCGGACTTGGCACCCGTATGTTGAGTATGGTCAACCTTCCAGTGTGGAGGAGACCCGCTCCCCAGCAGTGGGCAAGTTTAAAGGTTCTTAAGAGTGGAGTTGGGGCACCAACTGATGCAGCTAATGCCGACCTAACGTAATTTATTGTGACTAAAAATGATTTTGCGAAATAAATTGTATAGTTCGTTCGCTGAATTAACTGCACCTTTGATGAATGCCACGAGCTGGCAGCGGCGACAGTCAAACACTCAGTCAAGTGGCGTGGCGGGCGGCGCAATTGAACTCAGGGCGGCCCCTTTGACGGAGTGTTTGACGCGAGCCGTCAAAGGTGCAGCAAATTCAGCAAACGAACTTTGATTACTTGATACAGCTATTTCCTAATATAATAATTACCGTCAGCGGCATTAAATAACTTCGTTCCAAAATTCTTTTGTTAGATTTGCGTTTCAAACAGGCTTCGAAGAAACGGTGCATCACAAGGTACTATAATACTGGCGTATGTGCCATTTTCAAAGCGTGTTTTTTGCTTGCTAAGCAATTGAGCAGCTGATCGATTTGTATAGATAGTCCATTTTTTGTAGGTAAGTATATGAATTCCTTGTGAGGATATTTGGAAACGGTGCATCACAAAGTACTATAATACTGGCGTATGTGCCATTATCAAAGCGTGTATTTTGCTTGCTGAGCTATAAACAGCTGATCGATTTGTATAGATAGTCCATTTTTTGTAGGTATATGAATTCCTTGTGAGGATATTTGTGTATGTCTTAGAATTATAATGTACATTAAGTCTCCAATGCAGGTGTTCTCAAACTTTTCCAGTTCGCAGTGCACTTATAGGTTTGGAAGATATTTTTCCAGGGTGCTTAGGTCACCATTTCTACAATTTATATGTCAGGAGTAAAGATTAATTGATATTTTATAATTGGGTATAAGGTTTGGATTGGGATTTATGCAAGAGCAATATATCATGCAGTTTACGTTCGCGTCAATATTTCGCAGCACGTTATTGCTGCCTAAGAATGAAATACTAGCCAAATAGCTGTGATTTGTACAAATTTGAAGTTTATCTTATGGGATTGCACAGTACATGGTACAAGGGAAACATACTAACTTACGTCAAAGAAGATTTTTAATATATCTTGCGATGCACAGGGCCCAATAATTCTCTTCCTAGGACGAAGTCATTGAACTAAACATAAAAACAAAATAAAAATAAAAACACCAGTAAAAGACAAGTCAAGAATAGAGAATGAGAGATACTAATTAAAAATACAACGCTCAGGTATATTTTCATAGATCGGCTGGTACTACTATTTCAGATACGTCATAAATTTAATTATCATCATAATCATAATATCAGCCACTGCAAGATAAAGGCCTCCCCCAAGGATTTCCACAACGACCGTTCCTGCGCTGCCTGCATCCAGCGGCTTCCCGCAAGGTCGTCAGTCCACCGAGTGGCAAGCCTACCTATGCCACGTCTTCCAGTGTGCGGTCACCACTAGAGAACTTTACTGCCCCTACTACCATCTGTTCCACGAGCTATGTACCCTCCCACAGCTACTTAAGTTTAGCGATGCTGTCGGCTACGTCCGTTATTATGGTTCTCCGAGTGATCACCTCATTTCTGATTCGATTACGTTGGAAAACTCCAAGTATAGTTAGTTGCCCTTTGGGTGAACTTGAGCCTTCTTATAAGGCCCATGGTAAGTATCCATATTTCAGTTCCGTATGTCATCACTGGTGATAACACTTCGGTATTTAGGACGTAAAGATACTGCGAAGCTTCCCGAATGCTACCCACAACAATTTCAAGTGTAGGGTCTCCAAACTTCAAAGGAGTAGGCGCGACACGGACACTTGACATAATTTTCGTCTTTTCCATGTTAATTTTAAGATCTAGGTGCTTGTAACTTTAAATATATCTTATTGAAATCATCATCATTATCATATCAGCCGAAAGTCGTCCACTGCTGGACAAAAGCCTCCCATGAGGATTTCCACGACGACCTGTCCTGCGCTACCCGCATCCAGCATTATGTTGTAATGAATAATTAATTAAATTTGGTAAAGAATTTGAATAATAATAATGCACGTAGAAGTACACCTACTTCTACGTAAAAAACAAAGCAGCAACGGAAAAACCTGATGGCTCTATCAATCCGAACTTGGCCCTTCTGTGTGAATATTGCCTAATCTTCCAAAGTACTTTAGGAGAGATGTCACGTGCTCTTACAATGGGGACGTTACAAGTGTTATCTAAGTAAGTAAGTAAGTATCAACAAATTGTCAATCAGATCCATCTGAAATTAGAATTTCCATTGATATTTATATATCGCAGCGTTTAAGTTAAACACAAATGGCGGTCGTTCGCGCAGTTAGGGAGCGTGCGGGTGTAGCGCGTGTTATCCGGGGGGCTGGCGTCCCTTGGTGCGGGCGGCCCCGCTCCCACACTTCAATTAAGACCTGAAAACGGGACAAAGCGCACTGTTCAACTTAGATACCTCGATATTTAACTCGCAACTCACCCCAGCAAAACCACCGCCATTCCACGGCAAGCGGTCGCGATCGGGCGTGGCCTGGTGAGTAGCGCGTCGCGGCGGCGGCTTGGTGTCTCGCGCGCGCTGGGCGGAGGCGAGGCGCGCCTTGGCGGAGAGCGCGGCGCGCAGCGGCACGTTGGCGCGCGCGGCCTCCGCGCGTCCGTGCTGACAGAATTCCACCAGCGCCACGCATAGCGCTACTCCCAGACCGCATACCAGCACGTAGAATATGCCAGCGACCTGGCTCAGCGACATCTCTGTAATGGTCATCTCCTGAAATTTGCAATAATTATTATGGCTGGGTGGATCAATCGCCGATTTTAAACCTAGAGTTCTCGCGCTATGTGCATTTTGCCGCCCATCGCAAACTCGCCAAGGTAGAAGCTCCTCTGTCCTTTACCTACCTGTATTATGCGTTGGAAGAAAATCAGTGTGCGGGTGACTATATACGTATATAATATAAATTGTCTTAATTCACATTTTTTTTCCAAAAGGTCCTTTCAAGTGGTTTTTTTGTAAAAAAATATATTTTATTAAATAAATATTACTGTTTTGTACAGTGTAGGATTGATATTTATTATTTTAAAAACATTTATAAGTTTTTCTAAAGATTTATTTTATTTATTTACACTTACAGTACAACAATATGCAAAGTGCAAAAAAATATTAATAGGGGCAGCAAAATGCTCCCCACGCTATCACTACGATTCAAGGAAAGGCGCGACTACACTAATGAACTTTACACGTTAATGAAACTTTATACACATAAGCAAGTCACAAAATTCTAGTACGAATATGTGGATAGATTACATTTTAGAAACACTTTATTTAAAAAAGGTTAGCGAATTTTACGATCACTATTGTTTAGTGACAACACTATTTTTCTGAAAGTGTATATCTCCATAAAATAAAATTTTGTGACTTGCTTAAGTGAATAACGTTTCGTTAGAATCGGCCCATCCATATTCAAGAAGTAGTAATACTAAGTTTTTTATGGGAAACGATTTTTTGAATACGCTCTTTAGACGCAGAAGGGTGCTTCATCTCGTAGTTTATGATTGAAAATAATTTCATGTTAAATGAATGTCGTCGCATCAAGAAATTAGTTCCTAAGTTCGCTAAGAGATGGCACTGTTTTTAAAATCAGCATATGTCAAACTAACAAATTTAGTTCAGTTATTAGATAACAAATGGCAACACTGAGTCGAGAAGTCATATTGGTTGGCTGTCAGTTTCGGGGCAGGCACTTTTGGACGGAGCATCGAGCAGAACGGACGTGTACCGCCATCGCTGGGATCACCACGTTTGCAATCCATTGTAATCCAAGGTATAATTTTGATTGCTGAATGATCAAGACTATTAGAGGAGGACCTCTGTGATATAGCTGCATTGTTATTTTGATGCCCACTACAGAAATAGTTAAGGACGTGAACCATAAGGTCGTCCATAATCTAGGCACATGTATATTATGATTTCATGAAATAATTTCAATCACCTTTGTGGCGTAATGGGTAAGTCTATTAGCTTCACAATAGGAGGTCGCGGGTTCGATTCCGCGGAGTCTAACTTTGTAAGACTCGGTTTGGTTGGTTGCAGGGTTTGCTAAGTTTGCCTGGCTAGCTACCACCATCCTATCTAAGTCTTGCCGCCAAACATCAATGTTAACAACCTTGATGTGTTCCGGCTTCAAAATAAGATAGCCAGTTCCCCATTGCGTTGGGGAATCTTGGTAAGTCCGCTTTCATCTTCGGCATCATCGTCACTTACCATCAGGTGAAATGATTTTACCAATTGAAGGAAAAAATGTATAAGTACTATAAGTGAAGAAGGTATGTATCTCTTACTGCTCTGCTCACCTCATCTTTATCATAGTCGCAATTAGATTTCTTAGTCAGAACCCATTTGCGCCAAAGCTTAGTTACAACGCCATCTTTCTTCAGTTTGACTAAAGCCAAATCAATTTCTTCCCTGAAAAAATAAAAAATAAAACGTAAACTTACATTAGGATTTGCGAAACTTCTAATGATTAGGATCATTTAAGGATTCTATAATGATGATCATTCTAGGGCAGATTACTGCATATTATATGAAGAGGGGGTTTTAGTAATGCAAACTAAAATAAACCTATAAAACCATATTTTAGTAATGCAAAGTAAAATAAACGTATAAAACCATGTTTTAGTAATGCAAAGTAAAATAAACCTTTAAAACCAAGTTTTAGTAATGCAAAGCAAAGTAAACCTATAAAACTATGTTTTAGTAAAGCAAAGTAAAATAAACCTATAAAACTATGTTTTTGTACCCTACCTTAACAGTACACTTTTTCTTATTTTTTTATCATTTTTTGATATAGCGGCAACATAAGAATAAGACACTGAAAATTCCATCTGTCTATCTATTACGGTTCATGAAATACCTTAGAGATAGACAGACGAATGGACAGCGGAGGCTTAGTAATAAGTTTCCGTTGGTCACCTTTTGGGTGTACGGCACCCTAAAAACGACATTGACATAAAAATAAAATAAACCTATAAAACCATGTAAAAATACTTAATATTATATGACTGAGTTGACTTTAGGCGAATACACGATTATTTATTGATTATTTATGGGTAAAAAATCGTGAAGTTAACCCTGAAATTATACTAATGTTAATCGTGTACCAACCTCAAATGTATCAACCATACTGGCCGCAAAGAAAACGAGTCGGTTATAAAAAATGCGATATCTTTTAAAATATTTGAGCAATCCTTTCAAAATAAAAACTAAATTGAAGTTTATTTCATTACAAATAAATGAAGGAGTGAAACTTTTATATTTCGTTTTGGTAATTGAATAAAAAAACATAAATAATATATAAAGACGATTTTCAAAATTTGCACATCAAATTTGGAACCATTTGTTTTAATTTTTTTTCTGTTCTGTCTTATTAATAGAACATTTTTCGTACTGAAATTCATTATTTTGATCTAATTCAGTTATAGACATGTCTCTAACGCCTGAAGAGTGTACCAGAATTCTGACAATGCTTGAAGACGGGTGCAGTCAGTGTTATACAGAAAGAACTGTTGGTGTGTCGCTATCAAGCGTTCAAAGAGTGCTATCCAATATTCGCAGACCATGAACAGGCCGAAAAAGGTGCACGACAGCGCGGGAGGATCTATATATGGTATCAACAATATTGAGAAATCGATTTCAAACGGCTGTTGAAGTCAAAAATCACCTTCTACGTGCCTTCCATGAGAAATGTTAGACACTCTTGCGAGAAGTTGTGTTCTAATATAATGATATAATTTTAAAATTATTCAATAAAAACTGCTTTTGCTGTTCCCTGTATGAATTCTAAGAGGGATGGTAAGTCAAAAACTGTACGAGAGTAAGAAGGAAAAAGATGGTGATTTTTACGTCCTTTTAATTTAACAAAAGAAAATTTAGCTTTATATAACGAAATAAAGAGTTATCTCTTTAATACATAAGAAACCATGCAAAAATCAATTACGTACTTTAATGGCTAAGTCAATTAAAACCTGCTACGTTTTTTGTAAGAGGATTAAAAAAGACGCTTGCAGAACGAAACAGTCCGCCGCCGAAAGGCATTACCTACTTTCATCGGATTTTTGCTCGAATATCATAACGTTCAATAAACCCACGTCCACACATCATCCGCTTCACATAAAATGTAAATTTTTAACTTGTTGTTGAAAATCACGTCGCAAATCGTGTACCATAAAAATGGGACGATATAAATCCGAAATGCAGAGAGTAAAGTCTTTCCTACTGACGGGAGCCCATGTAAATTTACGACTTTTCAGTATTCAGCTGGGAATTACCGCGTAGAGGCGAGATTTTAGCTAGGTAGTGAAGTCCAGAGTCGGAAGCCGGGATATGCTGTATGTGTATAGTCCATCCGGAAGCTGGAGACCCTTTTATAGTGGGAATTTACGTCACAACCTATGATCGTCCATCCTACAATATGTGTTACTTCAAGCTCTTTTGTTTTCACTCCACCACGGCTCGTAGAGCCATTTACTGACCAGATGCTTTCCAGTTTGATGGATGTATATCAACTGTAAACTAAGTAGATAGATAATGCCACTTCATCGAATAAGATTTTTTGGTATGATAGATAATATTTAGGAGATCCATGTTATGCTATATGATATGGGTGATATTCGAATTATGACTGCCGTTTAAATAAACTTAGACACTAATATTGATTTCAGTCTACTGCATTGTCCGAGTTATATTTTAGTATTTTTACTCTTGAACGACTAAGGAGCGACTGTTGGCGAGTGACGAAAGAATGAAGAAGGTTTTGTGATGGCAAAAAAAATATTTGAAATTATTTACTGACCCAAATTATTTGTATATTTTTTATCAAGTCTCATATACCTAAATTTATTCTTTGTTACTATGTAAGTGTATAGTTTTATGGTTTTATACTCAACAAAGAACCCTTATAGTTTCACCATATTTGTCCGTCTGTCTGTCCCTCTGTTTGTCCGTCTATCCGCGGCTAAGCTCAGAAACTAATAGTACTAGAAGGCTGTAATCGGCATGGGTAAACATGTCAATCACGTCGGCAAAGTGGTGAAATAAAATCTTAAAAACCATATTTATTCTTCGATGTACTTAATTGTGTAGAATAAGTTTTTCAAAACTATTGAGGGTTTACTGAAACCATTTTTCTTCTCAGGGGTCCGTTTCCGAAATTGAAGGTTTACTGAAACCATTTTTCTATTCAGGGGTCCGTTTCCGAAATTGAAGGTTTACTGAAACCATTTTTCTATTCAGGGGTCCGTTTCCGAAATTGAAAGTTTACTGAAACCATTTTTCTATTCAGGGGTCCGTTTCCGAAATTGAAGGTTTACTGAAACCATTTTTCTATTTAGGGGTCCGTTTCCGAAATTGAAGGTTTACTGAAACCATTTTTCTATTCAGGGGTCCGTTTCCGAAATTTAAGGTTTACTGAAACCATTTTTCTATTCAGGGGTCCGTTTCCGAAATTGAAGGTTTACTGAAACCATTTTTCTATTCAGGGGTCCGTTTCCGAAATTGAAGGTTTACTGAAACCATTTTTCTTCTCAGGCGTCCGTTTCCGAAATTGAAGGTTTACTGAAACCATTTTTCTATTCAGGGGTCCGTTTCCGAAATTGAAGGTTTACTGAAACCATTTTTCTATTCAGGGGTCCGTTTCCGAAATTGAAAGTTTACTGAAACCATTTTTCTATTCAGGGGTCCGTTTCCGAAATTGAAGGTTTACTGAAACCATTTTTCTATTCAGGGGTCCGTTTCCGAAATTGAAGGTTTACTGAAACCATTTTTCTAATCAGGGGTCCGTTTCCGAAATTGAAGGTTTACTGAAACCATTTTTCTATTCAGGGGTCCGTTTCCAAAATTGAAGGTTTACTGAAACCATTTTTCTATTCAGGGGTCCGTTTCCAAAATTGAAGGTTTACTGAACCCTTTTTTCTATTCAGGGGTCCGTTTCCAAAATTGAAGGTTTACTGAACCCTTTTTTCTATTCAGGGGTCCGTTTCCGAAATTGAAGGTTTACTGAAACCATTTTTCTATTCAGGGGTCCGTTTCCAAAATTGAAGGTTTACTGAAACCATTTTTCTATTCAGGGGTCCGTTTCCGAAATTGAGGGTTTACGCTGAAACCATTTTTCTATACAGGGGTCCGTTTTCGAAATTGAGGGTTTACTGAAACCATTTTTTGATTCAGGAATACGTTTACGAAATATTGAGCTTTAATGTGCTAATTTTCGTTATTGTCAATTTTCGTTAAACCGCTATTTCAGGACATCTGATAAAAAATGTTAATAGTAGGACGTGTAAAGAAATTAAAAGGAAAGGAAAACTATCACGGCTAAGTAGGCTTTCTTAGTTCAGGAGTAATAGTCGACGAACTTTAAATGTGCAGTTGGATTTTTTTTTATTAAAGATTTTCCATACAAAATGTTCTATTAGGAATTGTAAAAATAACGTTGGTTTTAAAAATATTTTTTTTTTCTTGAAAAAAGTACGGGACACCACTTTGCGAGAGTCCAAATCGCACTTGGTCGGTTTTAATTGCTTTGTGTATGTCCGATTACTACAGATGGCGAAGGCTTCGCGAGAAACAAAAACAGCATGGCTGTACAATTTATTATTATTAGGTATATTTTTGTGATGACTTACGTTGTTGCCAGTGATGACTTACGGAACTGAGACATGGTCGCTTACTATGGGCCTCATAAGAAGGCTCAAGGTCACCCAAAGGGCAATGGAGCGTGCTATGCTCGGAGTTTCTTTGCGTGATCGAATCAGAAACGAGGAGATCCGCAGGAGAACTAAAGTAACCGACATAGCTCTCAAAATCGCTAAACTGAAGTGGCAGTGGGCAGGGCACATAGCTCGTAGAACAGATGGCCGATGGGGCAGTAAAGTTCTCGAGTGGCAACAGCGCACCGGAAAACGTAGCGTAGGCAGGCCTCCCACGCGGTGGACCGATGACCTGGTGAAGATCGTGGGAAGCCGATGGATGCAGGCAGCGCAGGACCAGTCGTCGTGGAAATCCTTGGGGGAGGCCTTTGTCCAGCAGTGGACGATTTGTGGCTGACATGATGATGAGGTATATTTTTGGACTTTTATTTGGGCTGAATAATTATTTTTCAAACAAAAATACATAAAAAATAAAAGCAACGAAAGATAAAATAGTTTTAAAGCTATACTAAAAATTTTACAATTTGTTTTCTTTGCAAAATAGGAAAACCGGCCACAAATATACTAGGCAGATAATAATTAGTTCGTTTACAAAAATAATTTTCAAAAAAATATATAATTTCTTTCACTTTTTGTCGCACCAAAGTAATAGAAAAAGCCAGCACGTTTACAACAAGTATCATTTAGCCAGACTTACCTCAGAGGTGATCCCTTCTGCAATCCAATAGCGAAGTTGACGTGTCTGTACCGGCAGATGCGAGACATGGAATCACACGCTATGTCCCAACCTTTTTCCATCGTCTGTACAAAAGTCTCGTCATCGCGCATCAACTGATTTTTCACCAAAGTGTTCCACGGCACGAAGTCAGCGCCCTGGAAACGATTGTGTATTTTCAACCGACCACAAACTAGAAGTAGGTTCTCAATTCGACTGTGTGTTGTCTTGTATGGTAAGTTGCGGCGATTTCTTTGCTAATTGTGAACTAATTTGATTATTTAAAAAAAAAGGTTATGTATACCTCTAAAGTGGTCCCATTTAAATTGTATCAAAATTGGTTAAGTATTTTTAGGGTTCCGTACCTTAAAAGGAACAAGCCAATACAAACTTAAAACCTTTTAAAAACAATTTTTAGCTGCCTTTCACCTTCTGGTTCCATCACCAGGCCCTGTATATTCTCTAGGACCAGAGTGTTTGTCATGACGAATTAAAGGAGCTCAAACTCAATGGGGTTGCGTCTTTGTATGCCATAGAGTTCCCATGGCCACAGATCAGCTCCCAGTCATTATCATGTTGCATTGTCATCCAATTTACATATTCGTGCAAAATTTCAGCTCAACGGAAAACCGGGAAGTCGGTCAAATTTAACTTAAAATATTTGATGCATGCATGATTACAGACACCGAGAAAGCTTGTTAAAAAGGTATCCTGAATCACTTCTTTGTTCGTCTGTGTATCAAGACTCTTTTTCTCAGGAGCGTGTGAAAGTAACAAGAAATTAATATCAAATACGGGGCCTCTGTGGCGTATCGATTAAGGCTGCTACCTCCTATCTGGGAAGTTGTTGTTCGCATCCTGCCACGAACCGATGTGTTTCGAATTTAGTTTTCATATGTATAAGACCTATGCGCAAGAAGCGTTACGCTTCTTCATTTACTATGCGGACAACAAGTTAGTGGAATTCCGCTTCCTGAGTCTTACAATTAGGGGACCTTAAAATCAAGACTAAATAGGTAGGCTTATCCGTATTTTTTGACCATAGTGAAGAAAAACCTACGTTAGTAAACCTGCACACGCCTGCGAAGAAACTAGAAGGTGTGAGTAAAATCAACCAACCCGCACTGGGACCGCGTACTCTATTAGGACCCGATCGCCCTTATTCAGTGTAGGTTCAAGCCCCTCGGTGGGACGTATATATGAGCTGATATGATGACTAAGGTCTTCGGTTCCATGGAGCCGTAAAAAAATCAAGCGTCATGAAATAAACATATAATAATATTGCAATTTAACGGCCATACATGTCGCTTATTTTGATACTTTCTGGTAACTCAAAATCTATAGGGTAATTTCGTTGACCTAGAATTACAAAATTTGGCAAGAAGCAAGGTCTCACAGCACAAGTAAAAAAATATCTGAAAATAGTGTTTTTAGCGTTTTGAACCTCCAACGGAAAAAAAGAACCATTAAAGGATCACTCGCGTGTCCGTCTATCCGTATGTCACAGCCAATTTGCTCCGAAACTACTGGACCCTTTGAGTTGAAATTTAGTATACATAATGTAAGTCGGTAAACCAAATACTGACGTTTAACGTAAATAAATCAATTTTAAACGTAAGGGGCCACTTTTAGGGGGTAAATTCGAAAATAAAAAAAAGTTTTTGAAATCAAATGTATCTTAAAATTAAAAAAATTGTGTGTCATACAATGACACATCAAATGGAAGAGCTTATTGTGATAATCTCAAATAATTATATTTTAATTTTAAGATATCGTTTTAGACGTTTTTTAGGATTATAGACAAAAATTGACCATTCCGCTGAAACTACCAGGTCTAAAATTTTTAAAAAACATATTATATTGGATATTGTGCTCACTGAGGTTTGTGTTGTACCTTAATGTGTTTTGGTACGGAACCCTCAGTGCGCAAGTCCGACTCGCACTTGGTTTTTTTTAGAAAATCAACAAACACTCAAAATGTAGCAAAATTTGGCAGCTTCTTCGTGGTCCCACTATTTGGTCCTACTAGTGGGTTCACGGGGACAACCGAGAAACCTTGCTAGTAGCTAGACTATATCACCAGTGATAAGCCTAGGGAAGCCCTGAAAAGTGTTTTGCATTCAAATTGAACAATTTTAGAACTTCTGCAAAAAAGCACTGGTGGCTCAAACGGTAACGACTCGGTCGTTCTAACCAGAGGTACCGGGTTCAAATCTGGACGGCCAATGTACCAATGAGTTTATTACATACTTACAGATTGCTTTAACGGTGAAGGAAATCATCGTGAGGAAAACTGTGAAGAAACTCAAAGGTTGTGTGTGAAGTCGACCAACCCGCACTGGGCCCGCGTGGTCAACTAAGGCCTGATCGCCCTAATTCAGGGTAGGCTCGAGCCCATCGGTGGGGACGTATATGAGCTGAGCTGCAAGAACTTCTGCAAGGAGGTATGTTCTAAGTGAAAGAAATAAAGAAAGAAAGAAATAGAGTTTATTCGGCAAAAAATAAATAGAAAAATAATTACAATATTAGGTACTTAATTGAAATAAACTTAAAGATTAAAACTAAAAACTAAAATTAAATTTTATGCCGAATAGGTCCAAGACTCAGCATGGTGCTGTGGTTTTATTATCTAAAACCACAGCGCTGATATTCTGTCCGGAATCAAAGGAGGGGAGAAAAAGGAAAAGGGGTGGGCCTACGTACAAAGCGGACTACGTACAAAGTGAACAGTAAGGATTATTGTACTTGTTGATATTCGTAGAGTTTCGTACCTAAAGCTGTTTTTTTGGTACGGAATCCTCATTGCGCGATTCTGACTCGCACATGGCTGTTTTATTTTTAAATTATTGTTTGCACTCAACTATCCTACTACCTACCTACGCGTTATGCAAAACGCAACACGGGCTCGGTTCATTATTAAGATTTTTTTTTTTGTACAAGAGTTTGTACTTGTAGCTCTAAAAACTACATACACACCATATTGAGTACGCTGAAGACAAATGTACCTACCTGGAGATTACTCGAGTAAATTCATACTATATCAATTATCCATCGCAAGAGCATTATCGCTTCGCAATACCAGCTTTATTTGTTACCTGCATCAGAAAGGGGGTAGTCTCTTACTTCAGAGTGCGGCTCGCCGGGCGAATAGTTGATATACCTCGCCGGCTCGGAAATCCGCTCAACGATCAGATAGGCGGCGAGGTTCGCCGTGTAGGAGCACACGAGGATCAGTGCGAAGAACCACCACACAGTGCCCACAATCCGGCCCGATAATGATCTAAAACAAATCCGAAATAGTGGAAGTAGTAGAGACGAGAAAAAAAAAACTAGCCACTTATCGCTTGGTCATGATTGTGTCTGTGCATTGCGATGTAAATTTAACTACCTATATTTAAAATTGTCTTTATAAGTTTCTGGTTCCCATAGTCACCATATAACCGCCTCCGTGGAGTAATTGTTAGTCCATTCGCTTCACACCAGGAGGTCGTGGGTTCGATTCCTGGTGGGGTCAACTTGTAAAACTCGGTTTGGTTGGTGGTAGGACAATTTCTCGGCCCACCTGGCTAGCTTACCATCTTATCTAAGTCTTGCCGCCAAACATCAGTGTTAACAAAATTGATGTGTTCCAGCATGAACATAAGATAGCCAGTTCTCAATTGCGTTGGGAAATCTTGGTAAGCCCGCTTCCATTTTCGGCATCATCGTCACTTACCATCAGGTGAGATGATGCCAAAAGCTAAACAATTGTGAATAAAAATTAATAAAAAAAGTCACACACACACACGCACACACATATGCACAAACACATACACATGCACACACACACACTCTTTTAGCATAGTTTATTTATCTAATAGAATTGCTGGTTACGAAGAACTATTAAGAACTGCTTTCTACATAGGTGTGGGTAATAATAGTAACGACAATAATTTATTGTAACTAATGTTGCTAATATTGAACACTGTATGCGTTTTATACGACTATATATATAAAAAAATCGTGTCGCGGGGGGTTTGTGTTTGTCCTCCTCCGATACGGCTCGACCGATTTCCATGAAATGTTTTATGTGTACTTGGTAGGTATGGGAATAGGTTGTTAAGTATATTTCATTATGACAAAACAACGTTTGCCGGATCAGCTAGTATTATTTATTTATTTTAAAGTAAAGGATATCCTAGTCTGCAATTTGTTTTTGTCAATTGACTGAATGTTCAATATTAATACAGTTATCTTCCTCTCTTGAGCGTTACAATTTTTTTGCTATTGCAATAAAAATCACAGGTAGACTAGAAGCATATTTTACAGTAATTTTATTTAAGGAAATTGGTTAAAATATTTGATAAAACTTTATTTTACATTTCCTAAGTTAAAGGAAAAAAAAAACTCGTGTCCCGCAACCTCGCATAAAAGCGTCGTGCTAGTGACTACGGCGTAGTAATGGACTTTACACATCGTAGCGCGCTGGACATGACAGTGTTAAAAATTAACACTAAAAAAGGCACTAACTGCAGCAGTCTACACCAAGACGTCTGTCTGGTCATATCAGCTTCTATGCTGGACGTTGCTTAACCTACGTTATACATAGGTGCAAAGAAGTAAACAAAACTTTGTGTTTTATCGCCAACGCGACACCAAATAACCCCTTAACTGTAATTAATATCAAGTGTCAGGTTAATGTTATTAACAGAAACTTTACACCTTAATTGATCTCGGTGAGGCAAATTCTAATTAATTTTATTTGAAATTGTTAAAGTTAACGATATTTTCCCTCAAATAAATTACCTTTTTATCGGTATAGATTACATAATAAAAAGTAAGTTCATTAAGTGCTATATAATAAAAGGCATATTGCAGGAGAGGAGAAATACTCATCTGTTATAATATTTATAATCTATACATATAATAAAACTGTAAAGCGGACGTGTCTGTACTTGAAATATTTTTGGAGAATCATAGATTAATATTAATAATAAATCTACAATATTATAGATAAGTATAAATACATTATAGGTATAGGACAAATTGTCAACTACTCCACAGACAAGAGCAGTGCTATTTAATTAAAGAAGAAGATAGGTACATTACCAAATAAGTAAGTAATTTAACGGGACAGTAATTTTAATTGAAACAAAAATTAAACCACAAAAACTAGGTATGAAGGAACAAAACAGATTTTGCTATTGTTAAGCTGGCTAAGGCTCATTTTTAAATGACCTTAACGAGGCCTTTAACCGCCTCCGTGGCGTAATGGATAGTCCATTCGCTTCCACCAAGAGGCCGCGGTTTTGATTCCCGGCGGGGTCAACTTTGTAAGACTCGGTTTGGTTGGTGGTAGGGCATTTTCATAGCCTGCCTGGCTAGCTACCACCATCTTATCTAAGTCTTGCCGCCAAACATCAGTGTTAACAGCATTGAAATAAGCCGTTGACATATACTGTTAACACTGATGTGTTCCGGATTGAAGATAAGATAGCCATATCCCCATTGCGTTGGGGAATCTTAGTAAGCTCGCTTCCATCTTCGGCATCATCGTCACTTACCATCAGATGAGATAATGCCAAGGGCTTACCAATTGTAAATAAAAAAAGGCTTTATTATCCAGTCCTTATATCCAGTCCTTATGGGGAATCGCTTTCATAAATCCATATTTTCATAATTATACAGAGGTGGGTGTTATTTCAATGTGTGCTTACCTTGGGACTACATCGCTGCCTTGTTGCATGAAGGAACCCAGAGAAAACCAGAAGGAATTCCAAATACTGAACTCATTATGTAGAATTATCTGGAAATATATTGGTTCGATTTACACATTCATACGCTACGTTTTCCGGTGCGCGGTCGTCACTCGAGAACTTTATTACCCCAACGGTCATCTGTTCTACGAGCTATCTGCCCAGCCCACTGCAACTAAAGGTTACCACCTTGATTTCCACCGCGCACCGGAAAACGAAGCATAGGCAGGCCTCCCACTCGGTGGACCGATGACCTGGTGGAGGTCGAAGGAATCCGCTAGATGCGAGAAGCGCAGAACCGGTCATCGTGGAAATCTTTGGGGGAGGCCTACGTCCAGCAGTGCACGTCCTTCGGCTGATATGACGTTGATGATGTTATTATAGAAAATTTATTTTCTATACTACTATTTTTAAGAGATATGGTTTATTTTTTGTTTTTTGGGGGTAATATTTGGAACTACTTAACCGATTCTGAAAACTCTTTCACCATTGGAAAGCTACATTTTAACATAGCTCACATTTTATTGTGATACACACCGTGCACTCACGTTTTTACAATTTTTATTTTTATGCAGTGTATGTGGTTGGTGTTGAATTTTTGAAGTATAATAATACGTTGTAATCTGGACAGTTATAAGCAGTTCAGTTAATAATCAGGCGATATTCTGTGGCGCTAAGGTGAGCTATGGTGCACAAAAAAATCGTCACGGATTGAGTTCGTGATCGACTGACAATGACTGGCAGACATATAAATGAGCTTCGGACAAAGTGTTAATTTATTTATATCAATACCATTAAGCTTCTTAATTAGAGCTTTGTTTACAATTCAATAAATTTTATTGAGAAGAAGAAAAAAACATTAAAAAAAACAAAAAAAAAACAATAAGTAAAAGAAATTCAAACAAAATAGCAACCTTACCTGCTTGACCTTAAGTAAACATTAATTTAGACCTTAGACAAGTTAGAACTGTCTAAGATTTAGATAGATGATACATAAAGGGCTGCAAATTAAAGTAATAGAAATTACTTCGATAGGTTAAGTTAATTATTTGCCTTGTTATTATCAATTATTATCATTAACCACCCATAACAACACAACAATAGGTGAGTACCCTTTCTGTGGCAAGGGTTCGTTACAAAATAGGTAATTACATTTGTGATATTAGGGAACTACAAATTATGGAGAAGTTATTAATGTAACTACTCGTATAATAATTATAGTTTATCGGTGCCGTAAATTTAAGCTTCGTGATTCAATAATTTCAGTTTGATTGTGTGAAATATTATGACACGAACTCGATAATAATATTTTCAGTTACCAATGAGGTTCAGATTATCATTTCAATGTGTATCTAGTTATTAATTATTTAGTACAATGTGCGTTTCAAGGATAGACTTCGTTATCATCATATCAGCCGAAAAACGTCCACTGCTGGACAAAGGCCACGACGACTGGTCTTGCGCCGCCCACATCCATCAGCTTCCCGCGATTTTCACCAGGTCGAAAGTTCACTATATAAACTTAAATTTACAGAAAAATCATGTCCCAATCCGAGCAAGATGCATGTACTATACCTAGTTAATATCAAATACCAATGCCACTTTCTACTTATAACTTAGCAATGAAGAGTATGATATCAATGTTTTGTGGTCTAATTACTTAACTCTTTTTAATCATTTGAACTTAGGGATCATTATAAAAAAACGGTCAATTTTAGCATTTAAATTGTTGAAATGACCTCTAAATGAAATATTTTCTGTTGTATCCTGAAAAAACAACATGCTATATAAGGTTTCTCCAGGCTGCTATTGATGTCGTCGTATATATTTTTACTAAATTGATAAGCACCTGTCATTATCTTACCTGATGGTAAGTGTCAATAACGCCGTTGATGATGTTATTATATTATGAGCCTCTCAAGTAGAATGTGGCCTTGATGTTTGGAAAGGATCATTAGTACTGTTAGAGGGGCGCTCAAAATGAGTGTAAGACGTGATTACTAAGCGCCACTTGTAATGCGAGAACCGCGTTACCAGAAAAAATAAAATATGTCCTAATTAGTAGTGGTCCAAATGAGTGTTTCATTAGTGATTCAATACTGAGCGCTACTTGTAACAGCCACATTGGGAAAAGCGCCAGTATTACTTCATTAGTACTGATGACGGGGTATTCCAGATGAGTGTCCGATATGATCACTGAGCGCTACTCGTACACTGAGAACTGCGACACCAGAAACAGCACAATTACCTCATAAGTACTGTCGTACAGAGAGAACCGCGACACCAGAAACATCACAATGTTACCTCATTAGTACTAGTTACGGGGTGGTCCAAATAAGTGTCTGACATTGTCACTGAGCGCCACTCGTAAGGTGAGAACCGCAACACCAAGATAAGCACAATCTTACCTTATTTAGTACTGGTGATAGGGTAGTTCAAATGAGTGTCCGTTATAGTCACTGAGTGCCACTCGTACGGTGACAATGACGACGCCAAAAACAGCACAATGTTATATCATTAGTACTGGTGACGGGGTGGTCCAAATGAGTGTCCGTTATTTGTAGCCACTGAAAATAACTCGTACGACGAAAACAAAGATACCAGAAACAACACAATATTACCCTATTAGTGCTAGTTACGGGGTGGTCCAAATAAGTGTCTGATATTGTCACTGAGCGCCACTATATGGTGAAAACCGCGACACCAAGATAATCACAATCTTACCTTATTATGTACTTGTGATAGGATAGTCCAAATGAGTGTCCGATAAAGTCACTGAGTGCCACTCGTACGGTGATAATGACGACCCAAAAAACAGCACAATGTTATCTCATTAGTACTGGTGACGGGGTGGTCCAAATGAGTGTCCGATATTTGTAGTCACTGAGCATAAATCGTACGACGAGAACCGCGATACCAGAAACAGCACAATGTTACCTCATTAGTACTAGTGACAGGGTGGTCCAAATGAGTGTCTGATATAGTCACTGAGCGCCACTCGTACGGTGAGAACCGCGACACCAGGAACAGCACAATGCTCACAGCAAAAAAGCTGAACAGGACGCAAAGCTGAAAGTAAACATGTTTTTTAGGGTTTCGCAACCCAAATGGCAAAAAATTTAACATTTCTTTTATTCACAATTGTTAAGAGCCTGCTGGAGTTCATAAATTCCATACAAACGTAGTATTTTATTCATTTGTTAACCAATGAACCGATTTTGAAATAATTTTATATCATTAATTGGGTGACGAATATCTGTGTCTGTACCGCATTACTTTTTTGAAAAACGAAACAGGAGTCCATTTAATACCAATAAACCTGTTTTCCGTCTTTTACCTTAAAAACAGATTTATTGATTAAAAATGGATTCTTATATAGTTTTTCAAAAAAGTAATGCGGTACAGACACAGATATACGTCACCCGATTATCGATATAAAATTATTTCAAAATCGGTTCATTGGTTAACAAATGAATCAAATACTACGTTTGTATGGGATCTTTGAACTCCAGCGGGCTCTTATCATGCTCTAATGATTTCGTCATTTGTATCGACTTGTCATTGTATTATGCTACGATTAGACCGATTGAACCATCAATACGTGTCTGTACGCCCGTTCGGTGCTATATAATGCCTTCTTATATATTATTAAAACCGTTCATACTACTAACCCTACCCCTCTATTTTTTTAAAATAGTTTAAAACTTTACTTAAATGACCAAACCAAACTTATTTTGTTCCTTAAAAAATGTTTACTTCGTTACGCATACGAGTACATATTTTTGTATGAACCCCCTTAGATATTAGATTGACAGTAGTAAAACTTTGGATATAATATTTGAACTTATAACACAAAATTTAAAAAAATAGGTAATTTGTTTAAGTTTGCCCAAGGAATATAACAATCGGAGCCAATATAAGTAATTTATCAGCCGCTTTGCAAACTTTGTATGGAAAATCATCTTTTACTGCGATTGTATAGGTTCTTTGGAAAAAAGTGTTTAGTTTCATGAACACAATCTGTCCATTTGCCACTTTTCAGCGAATAAAAAGTCTGACCTGAATAAAGAATTATTTGTAATTAACATAAAAAATATAAAGTTATCATTCTACTTGTGTACTAAAATTTTTTGAAAACCTTTTTTTTTTTGTATTTTTTTTTGAAAAACTATTAGTTGAACAGCCAAATTTGTATGATAAGTTCAAGTTTTTACTTTCTAGCGACAAGTCAAATTTGTAGTTCTCCGTTCTCAAAGTTTAAACTTCAAGTACGAAATACTATTGTGTACCTAGTCCTGCCTGCACAGTTCTATTATGTGCTCGATAAAATAAAAGCTGGACTATACCGCAAAGTAATACATTAGAGACTGTTTATCGACACAATGTTTGAAGAGTTCCTTTTCAGAATGTGCAGCAATGATACGAGACCACTCTAGTTCATACTCATTGTCATGATGGCTGGTTTCAGTTTTCAAACAGTTTCGTTGTTTACTTTCTCTTGACCATTATTTTGCTTTTAGTGAACAGATGAGCGTCGGTGGCGTAACGGCTAGGGCCGCCGCTTCCTGTCCGGGAGGTCGTGGTTCGAATCCCGCCACGTACCAATGTGATTTCGAATTTAGATTTCATATGTACGTTTATCCGACGCTCTTACGGTGAAGGAAGACATCGTGAAGAAACCTGCACACGCCTGCGAAGAAACTCGCAGGTGGTGTGTGAAGTCGACCAACCCGCACTGGCCCCGCATCGTCGATTAAGGCCCGATCGCCCTAATTCAGGGTAGGCTCGAGCCCCTCAGTGGGGACGTATATGAGCTGATAGTATGAACAGATGTCAGTACATAATGCAACGAAATCTGGTTTGAATTGTTTGCGTATGAATTACAAAATGTTCATAGTTTTTTTACACAAAAAGAAAGCTCAGAAAGTTTCAAAAAGGACAAATACTTACCCATATTTCTTTTGACAACGGCCTCAGGAAACTAAATGTGTCCGACAATTGTTTAGGTATTTTTGAGTGCATGATGGGATTTCCAACCGAGAGAAAAGGTTCACTGAAGTCGATCACTTGCTCCCTTTCTGGCGTCACGGCCAACGGAGCTATGGCTATGTCAGCTTCCTAAAGTTGTAATTAAAAACATTTAGTTAACATTTTACTTTTACATGATACGATAAAATGAGATGTGATGAGATGAGGTGAGGTGAGGTGAGGTGTAATGTAGTGAGATGAGATGAGATGAGACATGACGAGATGAATTTAGATAAGATAAGATGAAATGATATGAGATGAGATAAGATAGAAACCAAACCAAAACCAAACTAAGATCAGAATGTTTTAACATCATGATGTTTCCATTCAACTATTGTTTGTAAACTATACACGCCCGCGCCTGAGATTGGATCTAGACAAAAAGTTTATCGTTGCGCTGACAGAGCCTGGCTCCTTGGTAAATATCGAAAATGCAATAGAAGCTTTATTATATTGTGAATAGTAAATTTATATCCCTGAAGTTGTGCATTGTGCAAATAGAAGGAGCGGTAATAGAGTCGCCTGTACAATAAACCACTAACTGATTTTCCAGACTAGTTTTATCTGTTTCAAATCTGGACCCATATTATATATCGAGGAATTGACTTAAAATACTTTTAAAAATAGTTGTTGTCCTATCTTGTTAAAAACGCAAATCACAAATCACAGACAAGATTTCTGTTAAGGCGTATTTCTAATGAAAATAATTGAATTAATGCAGATAGATTTTCAGTGTTTGTAAAGAGAAGAGCGCGTTACGTGAACGTTAACAGATGACACAGTTGCGGAAATCCCGGCTTCTTCACGGAATATTAAACCATGTGTATCTTCGTCAAATACACATCATTAAACCCAAGCACATAACAATTGATATAAATAAAATGTAAAATTAATGCTTGCATTATTTTTTTCAGTACAAATCTATTTTAGATGAAATTTAATAACACCTCTTCATGCGTCAACCATAGCCGCTTCCATTATCCAAAACATTTGTTCTTATAATGGAGTTCTAAGTAGACGTCCTTTCCATTATAGTAATCGTGTAAGTATCTCAAGAAGCATCTACGTCAAGCACTTAATAGAATATCATTTTACATATAGAGATCGAATTTTACGTAATTTGATTCTTTTTCATCTTGGATCAGACAAGAGTTTCGTAAGGTTAATTTTGCTTACCTTTCTCACTATTTCGCCAACGAGCCCCGACCAGCCCTCAGGGCCCTCGTGGCCAAATTTGCCGTCCTTAACAGGGCGAATCACATCTAAAATAAAACGAAAATAAAAAAAAACAATAGAGAGAATGTTTTAAAAATTGGAAGGATAGTAATACTAAATTTAATCTACTAATCTACTAATCAGTGGTACACATGATAATATTGGAACTTAACACTTACATTTTACTCCAAGGTGTTTCATAACCAACTCAGTCAAATCCTTGCAAAATCCTTGATATTGTTCTTCTTTTTGCGAGAATTCTGTTTTCAACATCATGTAGGGCTCTTGAAAAATCGTCGTTACAATATAAGTCTTGCTCATGTTGTAAGAAGATGGTGAGTGGAGCTGTACTTGTTTAGACGGCAACAGTTTCAATCCATGGGTGTCTGACCAAGTTGCTACCTAAAAATGTATACTGTAAAACTTCACCTAAATACTGTACCCAATAAAATATATTGTCGTATCATGTTTAAACAGAAAATGTTCACAGCTTTAAGTTAAAACTCTATTCATTCATAGAAACGTAAAACTTTTCATCCAAAGTAGCGAATCGAACAAGGGCTCAGAAACTTTGAACGTATTGATTTATGAACGGCAAGAAATCATTAGTGAGTTGTGGAACAGAATGTAGGTTGGATTAAAGTTAAAATTACCTTCTCAAAACCTACCTACCAAGCAGTCTAAGTCACGGTTGGCCTTTCACTAAAATAATGGTTCACTTTTCAGTGAAATACCTACAATGTCGAGGCAATTCGCTGGGCCTCTGCGTGAACTTTTAATGGATGTGGGTCTAATAGCCGGGCACAATATCGGCCAATCAAAACGGAAAATTAGGGCCGTACCCTCATTTACCGATTTGAGTATCTCAATCTATTTTGTTCGATCAGTGTAGATGAATGTTTATGATTATCTAATATCTAGCCTCTTTTACCCGAAGCCAGAGATCGTAATTGTTATTAAATCACTAGAATTTATTTCCTTAATGAAAAGGGATAGTGATATATTGTTTGAATATTATATTTAAATACCTAATCTTGTCATTATTGGAATGAAAATGGTTCAAGCGGCAACGTGTAAACCTTGACGTTCCTATATTTGACTGTGTGCGATAATAAATATCAAAGGTATCATTTTAACTAAGTGGCTACACTTATACCTGTTTATTCCAAAATTTATATCTTTACTCGCCTGTATCATGGCACTTTGAACCGTCATCTCCACAACTTGCACGGAGAAGTTATGTCGATGCCCCTCTTCGTTAAACGAGATATTTCCAGTCAGGCCTTCAATGTCCGTCTAAAACCAAATTATTTTTTTATTAAATTATCTGTATAGTGCCGTCATCTTTGATCGCACCCAAAAGAACTAGATTCACGGTCATTCCGTCTAAAGTGTACAAACGTAAAGTCGATTCTCCTATTCTGTCAATTTTTATAACTGTCTTCTTTCAAACGAAGGCGGTTTTTGAAATTATTTTTAATAGGTTTTTAGGTCTTTACCTATAAAATTGTCGATTCAGTTTTTGAAGTTTAATGCCTATTTTTATTGAAAATAAAAAAGTTGTTGTTTTTTATTGTTGACCTTATTGAAAGAACCTTGAAAGTTGTTGTTTTATAATGGTGACACTACTTATGGTCTTAATTAGTAACTAGTGGCATGTCTTTTATGTTCCAATCCCCTGAGCTATGTACCATTGAAAGGAGCAAAGGCATTTTCTCAGATGGGGTAATTTTTTAGACTAGTTAATTTTCTTCAATTTTCCAGTAAGTGACGAAATGTTATGGGTGGTATTCCCAAATATGACATTATAGTAACGAATAAACTGCTGCGATAACTCTAGAGCTTTAAAATTAAAAATCTGTATTTTTTTCCTTAATAAAGGCGATTTTTTCAGTTGAAAAAACCCGAGTTTATTGGGTTAAAGCCACCGTGCTCTCATCCCTACTAATATTATAAATGTGAAAGTAACTCTGTCTGTCTGTTACGCTTTCCCGCAAAAACTACTGAACGGATTTGGCTGAAATTTGGTAGGTAGACAGATTAGGACCTGGGTTAAGACATAGGCTACTTTTTACCACGCTCGCGAGCCGCTTGCGGCTCGCGCACTGCGCACCCTCGAAAAGTCATAGAAACGTGGTCCACGCGGGTGAAGCCGCGGGAATCAGCTAGTAATATCTAAACAATAGGCATATGTTTACCACCATTAAATTTTTAATAGTCTAATGCTATTTTAAGAGTAAATTTTGTTTTATTAACTGTTATTAATACTAATTTTCATCTTTAAACTTTTTTACACAATCGGCAAGTTCATAGGTAAAGACCTAATATTAATCCGGGGATATAGTTCTTTTTTGTGTGATTGAATACCATAATGCTCTGTAGAAAGTATCTACCTTTTTAATAAGCCTAGAAATCTTGTCGCCGTGTTCAAACGGCACCACCCAGCTCTTGCCGGGATTGCAATCGATCACTTTGGTAGAGTTCGCTTGGCCTGCCGCACGGCGTAAGGCCGTCCTGAACGCGTCTGGTTTCTTCCTCCAGAGCCGGCTAAGGGCGTCCATTAGAACTTGCACGCCATCGTACATCAGAGCGGTTTCAGCCTAGTAGCACAAAAAAGTTTTACAGCACCATGAAAGTATACACTCTACGGCAGTTTTTTTCTTATGAATATGATGGAAGCTTGCGTTTCTTTATTGCAAAAGTTAGGCGCTTACTTAAAATTCGTGAGTGTAATTTACATTGAAATTTGAATATGTGACTTTGAGTGAAGAGCCGTGAATTGCAAGGCTTTACGCACCGCCAACAATCTTGAAGGATGCTTGGAGGGTACCTCGTATAGATAATAATTTATGCGGGTACCGCGGGTACTCACTTACGGTTTCATTAGGGTTGCGTGAGTTAGTGAAATCTACATAAACGTATTATTACTCTACGTCAAAATTTTCAAGAGAAGGGCGCTTTTATCATGCCGTTCTACTTACGCTTGTTACACACTCCTTATGTTATACTTTATTATATTTATGAAGAAAATGTAAATTAGGAATATGTCAACCGCTCCCTGTTTGAAGCGGAAGTCAGGTTAAATTTGATACGCCGAGTTCGTTTTACCGCATAGGGCGTATGTTTACAATTATGTGTAGCGCTATATTTTCTAGTAAAACACACATACCCATTTATGATTGAAGTTTATCATATTATATAGTTAAATACATTTTAAGGAATGGTATTTGGTAATGGATTAACATAGATACATTGAAGCTTTAAATACAATACATAAAAATTTAACGAGCAAGAAAAATAATTTCCGAAAACATGTGGGGAATATTATGACATATTTAAACACAAACTTAACTAATCATTACATAGCGACGAGTTGTAAAATAAAAAAGTAAAATGTAATATTATGCGTGCATTAATTATACTTCAGTCCGAGCACAAGTTTAATATGTACATTGGTTTATAAGATCTATTGAACTATTTAATACACATCCAAACTAAATTGATCAAATCCTTTGACCTATTTGGTACAACGTAATTAAGCTTAACATTGCAGATATCTGAGGATGCACGAGAAGCACTTGAGCTTTGATTATAATGTCAATAATGGAATGATTATAACATTAATGAAATGTTATTGGAATTGTAGACAAATTATCACTTTGCCACCAACAAAAGCGTTTTGGGGACTGTAGTATTTTGTTATCTAATGTAGCCTGTACCTGTACGTAGATTAAGCGTGTTACAGGTGCGCTTCTCGGAAGGATGAGTTGTTTTACGCAGATCGTCCAAGATGTCGCGCACAAAGTGGCGCGAGTGATTCACTATGCGAAAATCAGTTAGATTAACTTAGCCAAATTCCTTCGCATCGTGCTACTTACATGTAATTTTTCCCTGTACCGAATCATTCATACTTACAACATGTTACTTACTGAGATGCTGCCTCTAAGCGTGAGTCCTTTGCATTCGGCAATCGTTCATCAAGTCGCGCATATAGAGGCATAAGTGATTTACTATTGAAAACCAGTCAGGATTACTTAGCCGTACTTTGTGTTACTTACAAATTATATTCACTATACCGCACAGTCTTTCATACAACGTGTTACAGAGATGCTGCCCTTGATGAATTGGTCTTTTCTACGCAAATCGTATATAAATTTGTACACAAAGCAGTTGCATATACGTAATATTCACTGTACCGTACAGTCTTTTAGACAACGTCTTATGTACTTACAGATACGCTACTCTTGAAGCGCGCCTCCTTTCTACGCAAATCCTCCATGAATTCACGCACAACACGGCGCGAATGGTCCACTAAGCGGAACCCAGTGATGTTCACAGCGCCGTACTCAGTTACCTCGTTCTCCCAGTGGTCGTCCATCACCTAGAATTACAATGCTTGTGGGAACATAAAAGGACATATCTAAAATGCTGTTTGGTATTGCCCCAAATCTAAAGCTTTATTGTTGGAAATATGAAGGCTTAATAAAATATATGTTTTTTTAAATTTATGATACTAACTAAAGCTTCATACTCGTGATTCCTAACAATCTTCTTTAAAGAAGGAAATCCAAGTTTCTTGAAAGAGGTAAATCCTAATTTCTTTAAAGAGGTAAATCCAACTTTCTTTAAAGAAGTAAGCCCAACTTTTTTAAAGAGGTAAATCGCAAACTGAGGGCTTCTCTAAAATCAACTCCAAACTCCAAAGTAGGCCCCTAAAGGTTACATGAAGGCCATATTCTTTTGGTAAATTGATAATACCCTAAGTTTTTTTTGGGACAAAACGATTATTAACTCAAAAGAAGATATCTTGTACTAATAAAATTTGACCTTAATTAAGACTAAAGAAACTGCAATAAAAATTCATACTGTTTAAAGTTTCAAGGCTTTAGATGTAAATTGCCAAGACTCTTTCAAAATTACTTTGTTCGTCTTTGGTAGGTACATTACATGAAATTGGTCGTGAAATTGGTTGTGAAAGCGGCATGTAGGCCTGAAGATGAAATTGGTCGTACTACGACGAGGAAGACTAGTAAAATAAGTTAAATTATTTTTTTTTTTTTTTATAAACATGATAGGAAAGTACGACTTTGTTTTTGACTAGCAATTTGTAGTAATTTTAAAATAGTCTGATACATTTTATTCGTTATAAGGCAACGCATTGGAAAATTTGGTTGCGGGGATCACGATTCTTCTCAGCAATTACAAAACATATGAAAATGATATTTTGGAATCTGATTCTTCATTTTAATGAATTAATTTTATCAGTTGCAGCAACACGAATCTTTAACTTTTATAAAATAAAATAAAATTAAACAAAGAAACCTCTTTTAAAAGAGAGATATGTATTCTACATTACCTCAAAATTTTCCTACTGATTAGTCTAAACACACACTTCAATATACCTGTTGGATTTAAAAAAAATTAATTGCAGTTTTTAATTGAAAAGAGAAAAGATTGATAAAGTGTAAAAGTGTGGTTCTTTTCTTTACTTTTTACACGTAAAGAAAAAGACAGAGACAACTGTTGCGATCAATGCTTTGCCTTAACATGATAAAATCTTATAAGGCGTTGGGAGTATCTATTTACTCACGAGTCCGCTGAGCATGTAGTGGTAAGTCCGGCGCCCTAGCTCCACCCTGCGCACATGTTCGACGAGGATGCTTTTTGCGTTTTTCGCATTACAGTCCAGTATTATGCGCTTATTGCTCCAGCGGTCGTGTTGTTCTAAAGCCAATAGGAATTCCATGGCTTCAGACGCGTTATTAATTCGCTTCACGAGAGAAATGCGAAACGCTGTGTGGCCCGGCTGCATGGATTGGTAGAGCTGCTGCAGTCGAAGCAATCCTAATAACAGGAAAAATTCTCATAACCTATTTGCAAGCTAAAAAATACAAGAGAAGTTTTGAGGAAATGATGTAACATTTCAATGACTTTTTGAAATCTGTGATACACTCTCTGAAACTAAAAAACTGGGGAAGCTAGTAACATTTTATAAAAACTACATTGATGGAGATGGGTTTAATTTTAATTATTATTTATATTCGTATCCTTCTTTTTTTAAGAAAGATTTTTGAATGAAATGTTCACAAAATATTGATGTACATACGAGTACATACGTGTATTGCTTATGAGATGTGTGACTGGATCATAGAGTTAACAAATTTTATAAGCAATACTGCAAGCGATAGTCATGTATTAACAGGTTACTACTAAATACCAAAATTCTAGGGACCGTAATCTACCAAAACGGAAAGGAGCGGAGCAGAGAGTAGATGTGTCGTAAAGAACCATCAGGATTTTGTAATTTACACTTCTATCCATTCAGCTTCAGTGGACACGGTTTCATAAATTCGAGTCATAATTGTATGACATGATCAATCCAAGGATGTAAGCAGTATCTTACAAGCAGGTGGCAGTGCCTAGTGGAGAGGAAGAGACATGTGAGCGGTGTTCGGTAAACGGCTAGTGGCTCCGCTAGTCCCATACTAGCGAGAGTCGATGGATACACTCTAACCGCTATGCCCGCCGCTCTTGTCCTCTGCCTCTGCTCCTCTTCTTACGGTTTTGGTGGATAATGGGCCTAATAATGCCAAATCACTCTTGTCATGAGGACACTTGTAAGATTTCAAACAGCTCCACTCTTTATGGACCACATAATAAATTAGCAAGCGTTAGGCTTCAGAATATCAACACTTAAAAGGGAAAAATCTCTTTCTGTGCCTGTTCAAATATCCGAAGGTGAAATGGAGCTCAACGAATTACGAATACTATTTTTGAATTTTTTTTTCTGCAAATGCCCAAGATTGGAGCTTGTATAAGATTAGTTTGTTGGTTGCAATCAGTCTGGTGATTTAAGGCAACCCAACTGGTGGTCTGTTACCAACAGTACTCCACACATTGGATAAGTGCTTAATATAAAGTAAGGAGCTGTCCAGACGTGACCCTCACGTAAAAGATAATGTTCATCTATATTGCTGCGGCTTTTGACTTGGCCTCAATGTATCGAGTGAATTGAAATTCGACGCTAAATTCGAGTCAAGAAACTGAAGTGTTCGGATATCTCAATTGATTCACTCCATAAATTTTACTTCACCATGCAAGTGCAAATATCATTTTAGTTTAGTTGTAGTTTATTTTTTGTGTCCAATGTCACTTAATTTTAGCAATTCTAGGAGATATGTCGGTTACCTTGGTTCTCCAAAGGATCTCCTCATTTCTGATTCGATCAAGCCCCGAGCATAGTTCGCTCTATCGCTCTTTGAGTAACCTTCATCCTTCTTATGAGGCCTATAATAAGGCAACCATGTCTCAGTTCCGAATGCCATCACTGGCTACACCAAGTGGTCAAAAACTTTAATCTTGAGACACTGCGGTATTTAGGACGTGAATATATTTCGAAGCATCCCAAACGCTGCCCAGCCGAGTTGGATTCGTCCCTTGATCTCTTTCTTGATCATTCCATAGGGTATACATACTCGTCAACAACTTCGAGTACAGAATCTCCAACCTTCAGAGGAGTGGTGCGATACGGACATTTAACATTTTTTCCGTCTTGTCCATGTCCATTTTAAGATCCAATTGTTGAGCGACTCTATTGAGGCCATCAAGCATTGTGCTTAGGTCTTCTATAGACTCAGCCATAACCATGATATTGCCAGAAAATTAAAGGTGGGTGATGTACTCGCCATCGATATTGATGCCGAGTCTACCCCAGTTCAGAAGCATGAAAACATCTTCCAGCGGCAGTGAACAGTTTCGGAGATTTAACGTATACCTGTCTTACCCCTCGTTCCAATTCTATTCCTAAAGGCGAACCGACATGGTGGCGCTTTCATACAAACACTTCAACAACTCGATGTATCGATAGCCAATTCGGCACCGCTAGATGATGATGCATTTATTTATTAAGTTATTTGACAGATATATAGAAAAAGCGCTGTTAAAACTGGTAGGTATCTTTAAGTTCGAAATAATCTCCAGTCCATATGAGTTTACTAAATAAAAGGTCCCATATACGTCCCTACTGAGGGGCTCAATCTGATCCTGAATTAGGGCGATTGGGCTTGAGTCGACCACGTGAGCCCAGTGCGGCTTGGTCGACTTCATATACAACTTTCGAGTTTCCTTCCTTTGACGATGTTTTCCTTCACCTTAAGAACGTGGGATAAATACATATGAAATCATAATTCGAAAACACATGTTAGTCTGTGGCACGAATCGAATCCAGACCTCCCGGATAGGAGGTAGCGGCCCTAGCCGTTACCCCACTTACGCTCTAAATAATGAACGAAACAAAAAAGGAACAAGTAAAAAAAATATAAACTGTATTGCGAAAGGGTTGGTCACAGGTAGGATACGTGTAAATTATTCTGAGATATACCAAATAAAATTGAAAAAAACCAAAATACTTACGAAAAAAAAAGTATGAAAATTTTTCCTTGAAAATGACTGACTTGACATGACTTTTATTTTATTTTAATCAAATTAACTAAATTGGATCTAGTCGTTTTTGGTGTTCCGTTCCCTAAATATAACAGAACCTTTTGTGACAAAAATAAATGGGGATAAATGAACTGGGGATAAAAACCCTCACGGCATTTGCCACATACGATACGTACGATTTAGAGGTTTAGGCCTAAATGGAGTTTGAAGAAAAAAATATTATGGGGTAAATTAGAATATATGTATTTTCATGATTATTTTAAAAGTAAGGAACAATAAACAATATGAGTATAAAAAAGGTGCGATTTCATTGGTTGACCGTGTAGACAATTAAAAAAAACATGACCTAATATATTTATGGAGAATTTACGGAAATAAATTTAAGGTTACAATTTTATTTGTATATAAAATGGTTATTTCATAGTATGCCGGCAGGCAACGATCGTCGCCGTCCCTTTGGTACTTAAATAAGTTACTAAGTTTAAAATTTGAGTCTGATCTGAATTACCCAATCTTTTTAACAAAATATGTATCAGATACAAAACACTTTTAAAATTTTAAATAAAAAACTAATAGTTAGAAACTGGAAACAGGAAATCTTCCAGGTCGGCAGAAAGGTCAAAGAGTCAGAGAGTCGCTCGGGATAAAAGACAAAACAAATTCACTTCCCTTATGGCGAGCAGCTGGGCGGGCAGTAGAAAGGACTGGCCGGTGATCAGCACTGCTCCAACCCAGGTTCAATCGTTTATCGGGCAAAACCTCGGGGACGCCAACCTCGCAGGGGCTGGATGAAACCCTACGGAGATATACAAATGTAATTTGCCGCAGTACCAAAAATACACGCAAAGCGGTTTCCTTATACAAATTACTTACCACAGAATAAAATTGTGGGCCTCAACAACAACTTATAACACAATTTGTACAAAAAAATTTAAATTCACAACATTTTCGACGGGACCACGATCAACCTTTTCTTTCTCTTGTCAAAAAAAGACAACTATTTTCAAATTCAAATAGCATAGAGCAACGACATCAAAAAAGAATTTAATTATGAAACGCGACAAAAGAGATCGGCTCGAAACGATAGTTAGCGTTTCAAAATACCCACAAACTCACAAAAAAAAGGCGAGAAGTCCAAAAAATTTTGAAATTTGGACAACCCTATAGACGTTGGACAGCCCTGAAGGAGAAAAAAATAAAAACTCTCTAAGTAACTAGTTAACTACGAACGTTTACTTGAAGCTGGTAGAAATTGACATTTATACACGAACGTTCACATACAAACGGCAAAAACTCCATCTAAAAGTGAACAGACTCAATAACCCCAACAACACACTAGCGTTAAAGGATCGCTGTGTATTGAGCCTAAAACTAGTCACTTAAGAAAACAGTAGAAATCAAACAACTACTAAAACATTTAAGACCAATAGGGTTGACAAAAACTGAAAAAAACTTGCAAAACATTGTCGGTTACCCCAGCAAAATGTGGACAAAAACGGTAAAGGCGGATGCGTGAAAATCCGACTCACGGATAAAATTAACACCGGAAGTCTGAAACGCGATACGCAAGAGTCTAAAGGGACAACTCTACCGAAAAATAGGCCATTTGAGGTAAGACAAGGGCAAGATTAATGAAAGAAATTTGAAAAATGGAAAATTGTTATAAGACCTCAAGAAATCTAAACAATACTGCGGAATACAGAAACGTTGTCACATAAAAGTGAACAGGGTACGCCAAAAATTTAAGGAGTACCTCGCAAAGCAACGCGTAAAAATATTCCAAACAGTAACCCTTAAAGATTTTTCCCTTAAACTAACGTTAAATAATCGTGAACTAAAAGTAAGTCTGTCCCGACTTTCGATTGAAAGAAAACTAGAGTCTGGACATTGACTACTTAAATTAAAAATTCTCTTGGAATCGTAAGGGAATACACAGGCAAAAACAACTCAACAACACGTAAGCAATTATCCGAAAGAGGTATAATGCCAATAAGCCGGGAAAAAACGACCCGTGTGAAGAGAAGCAAAAAAATACCGTGCATACAAACAAAAAAACCTTATGTTTCAAAGAAAACTGCACGATTAAATTAAGTAAGGGTCTTGAGGTATTAAAACTTGAACCATAATATCCGGAAAACGGATACACCCACGAACGACAAAAAAACGGGTTCGTTAGGGAAAGATTAAAGACAGAAAAGGGGATAAAACATTAGTTCGGGCGCCATAAATATGTGACAAAAATAAAGGGAACTAAATGAACTGGGGATAAAAACCCTCACGGCATTTGCCACATACGATACGTACGATTTAGAGGTTTAGGCCTAAATGGAGTTTGAAGAAAAAAATATTATGGGGTAAATTAGAATATATGTATTTTCATGATTATTTTAAAAGTAAGGAACAATAAACAATATGAGTATAAAAAAGGTGCGATTTCATTGGTTGACCGTGTAGACAATTAAAAAAAACATGACCTAATATATTTATGGAGAATTTACGGAAATAAATTTAAGGTTACAATTTTATTTGTATATAAAATGGTTATTTCATAGTATGCCGGCAGGCAACGATCGTCGCCGTCCCTTTGGTACTTAAATAAGTTACTAAGTTTAAAATTTGAGTCTGATCTGAATTACCCAATCTTTTTAACAAAATATGTATCAGATACAAAACACTTTTAAAATTTTGAATAAAAAACTAATAGTTAGAAACTGGAAACAGGAAATCTTCCAGGTCGGCAGAAAGGTCAAAGAGTCAGAGAGTCGCTCGGGATAAAAGACAAAACAAATTCACTTCCCTTATGGCGAGCAGCTGGGCGGGCAGTAGAAAGGACTGGCCGGTGATCAGCACTGCTCCAACCCAGGTTCAATCGTTTATCGGGCAAAACCTCGGGGACGCCAACCTCGCAGGGGCTGGATGAAACCCTACGGAGATATACAAATGTAATTTGCCGCAGTACCAAAAATACACGCAAAGCGGTTTCCTTATACAAATTACTTACCACAGAATAAAATTGTGGGCCTCAACAACAACTTATAACACAATTTGTACAAAAAAATTTAAATTCACAACATTTTCGACGGGACCACGATCAACCTTTTCTTTCTCTTGTCAAAAAAAGACAACTATTTTCAAATTCAAATAGCATAGAGCAACGACATCAAAAAAGAATTTAATTATGAAACGCGACAAAAGAGATCGGCTCAAATTCAAATAGCATAGAGCAACGACATCAAATAAGAATTTAATTATGAAACGCGACAAAAGAGATCGGCTCGAAACGATAGTTAGCGTTTCACTTTTTAGTAAGTAAGTCCGTCCATCTGTCCGTCTGTCTGATCTTTAAAGGGCTGTATATCTTGAATCGTATACGTAGCGGGTTAAAATTTAAAAAAAATATGTGTCATTGTGTCTCATTTTCTAGAAAATAATAAAAAGAACGTTTTTTAGAGTTCCGTACGTCAAAATAAAAAAAAGAACCCTTGTAGGATCACTTCGTTGGATTTCTGTCTGCATGTCTATCTATCTGTCTGTCTGTTTGTATGTGTGTCAAGACCTTTTTTGTCTACGGTCCTTAAAGTTGTAAAAAAAACAAGCTTCTGAGTCAAGGTGATAAAAGATACGGTCATTTACGGCCATTTATGCCACAATATGCCTCACAAGAAGGCTCCTGAAGAGGCAGTGGACAGGGCACATAGCTCGTAGAAGATTGGGGCGACCGCGCACCAGAAGACGTAGCGTAGGAAGGCCTCCCACTCAGTGGACCGACGACCTGGTGAAGGCCGCAGGGAGCCGCTGGATGTGGGCAGCGAAGGACCGGTCGTCGTGAATCCTTGGAGGAGGACTTTGTCCAGCAGTGGACGTCTTTCAGCTTATAGGATGATGATGATGTTATCATAATGGTGATGATTGCAAGTGAATCAAAACCTATACGTTTGTTCTCGTTGACCAAGAATCGTGAAATGTGTCATGAAGCAGGCTATCACAGCATAAGTAAAGAAAACAGAACCGGCCAAGTGCGAGTCAGACTCGGGCTACAAAAAAGGTTTCCGTAGTCTTTTCAAAATATAAATTTATATATTCTAAAAAAGCAAGATTGTTTTTGCAGTTGGTAATAGAACTTTTTGTATGGAAAATCTATGAAATTTTTACATACCCGACTGCAGATCGTAAGTTGGTCTACTACTTTGCCCGCCCAAGTCCCCTCCTAGGTCCCGTCCAAGTCCCTGTCAAAGTCCCCGTTCAAGTACCTGTACAAGTACCCGTACAAGTGCATGTCCAAGTCACCATCCAAGTTCCCTGCTAAGTCCCCGTTCATTACCCGTCCATTTACCCGTCCAAGTCCCAGTTCAAGTCCGCGTCCAAACCCCTGTCGAAGTCCAAATACAAGTCCAAGTCCAAGTCCAATTCCAAGTCCAAGTAACCGTCCAAGTACCCATCTAAGTAATCGTCCTAGTCCCCGTCCAAGTGCTCTCAAAGTACACGTCCAAGTACCCGTTAAAAGTACCCGTCTAAGTCATCGTCCAAGTTCTCGTCCAAGTCCACATTCACATCCAAGTCCAAGTCCATGTCCAAGTCCAAGTCCAAGTCCAAGTACATAATAAAATATAGCATAAATAAAGTCGCTTGTTCCGCGCTCTCGGCTTGCACGCTCGGTTAAGGCGTAACGTGACTGTGTGACAATGACGTCACACTTTTTCGTGTATGCAGCCCAAGTACATTGATTTATAAGACGTTTTATAAGTGAAATATAAAAAGTAAAACGAAAAAAAAAACTACTTATGTCCTGCATAAAGATACATTTACTCTACGTTTATCCCAAAATGTGTTAAAAATTAACGTCCATCTTTGCGAAGCCGGGACGGGCCGCTAGTTATTTACAATTTACTTGTACTTACTTCAAGCTTAACTATAAACTTGAAATGGTACAACGATAGGTTTTAATACCCATACAAAGTGAAACATTTTAAAATGAGGATCGGCCCCCATTTCATCCTACTTTTTAACCGACCTCAAAAAAAGAGGAAAGTTATCATTTTAAAACTGATATGGAACCATAACGGATACCGCTAAGCTAAACTATTGGAGATAGAGAAATGACGGTACTTCTAAAAACCTCTAGAAAACAGTACTATTCGTACAAAAAGTAGAAAAATCCCAACAAAAACATTCTGTAAAAATATGCCAAGGGGTGATCTAAGAGTATGGTAGTGCCCCTGCCAAGTTCAGCGCAAAGCAAGCACTGCCGTAATACCTGTATGCAATGCCGTAATAACTAAAGTAACCGACATAGCTCACAGAATCGCTAAACTGAAGTGGCAGTGGGCAGGGCACATAGCTCGTAGAACAGATGGCCGATGGGGCAGTAAAGTTCTCGAGTGGCGACCGCGCACCGGAAAACGTAGCGTAGGCAGACCTCCCACGCGGTGGACCGATGACCTAGTGAAGGTCGCGGGAAGCCGATGGATGCGGGCAGCGCAGGACCGGTCGTCGTGGAAATCCTTGGGGGAGGCCTTTGTCCAGCAGTGGACGATTTGTGGCTGATATGATGATGATGATGAATGCCGTGATACGTTTGCCTGATTTTGTGCACTAGGTTCGTAAAAAAAGAAATGTCCCCACAAAATCGATTAAGATTACTTGGAGCCAGGTCTAAATGAATAAAAGAAAACTAGTAACTTGGCCGTTAAATACTTTGTAAGACTAGTAAATCTAGATGGATATGTCAGAAAAAGTTAATCTAATACATTGTTTCAATAATAAGCATCATCATCATCATAGTATAAGAGTCGTACTCGTATTTCTTTCCAGCATAAGAAAATGAACACATCTACACATTTAGTAAGTAAGTCTGTACTACCTACTCGTAGTAAGTCTGTACTACTCTAACAAAATGTTTAATGAACACTGTTTTCTTTCATTTACTTAGACTTGACTCTTTATTTCATCTCACTCAAATTTAAAATTTAAATTTATAATTCTCTACCTACTGACATGAAATCAATACCTTTAATCCTTTAATCTTAAAGAAAAAATATTTTATTTTGTATCTGTGACTTTATTTTGTAGTATAGTTGGTGGTATAATTTTTAAAGTAATAATTATAATAAGATTAATATTTGCATGCCAATCTGGTGAAATATGAGGGCTACCTAAATAATGTAACAACTTTCAAACCATGTTTTATTCAAATAAACTTTCATTTCATTTTTGCTATCTATGGCCAAGTTATCTTATCGAGACTCGGCACATTTCTATCGAATGTTCCTGTTGGTACATTTTTGCGATTACAACTGACATTTGAATTTGCAGGATTAACTGTGACGTATGAAGGATAAATTTTTCAAGTACCAAGGAAACTTTAACCTTCAATCTGATTGTTGTCCTCGTTGATGTTTGTAGGGTTTCATACACTAAAGAATTTTGGTACCGAATCTTCAGTGCACTCGCATTTAGTTCGACTCGCACTTCATCGTTAAAACGGTGTTACATACAAGCATCAAACTTGGTGTGATAATAGGGAAAATTCTAGAGTAAATTAAAAAATAACTGAAACTAGCCAAATGTGAGTCGTATTTGCGATTAGGATCTCGAACTGAATGAAACACAATTATTTTATTGATTAATACACAACACAAATATATTTTGTGTTACCGAAACTGTCGGTGCGTGACTGCGACTCGCTATTTGCCGCCTTTTTTTTTACCTTCGAAGCTTTAGACCTGAGATTGGTGACGTTTGCAGCCTACTTACTAAACTAAAAATAATTGGAATCACTCTATGCCCGATTACTAATGGTGATGTCTCTACAGATTAAAAAGTTTTATCGTAGAGAGATAAATGTGCGGGTGGAGTTGCGGTGAAAGTTTCATCCGCGCCCGGACTATTCACGCCATGTGTCGTCTGAACTCGTGACCCTTGAGGTTGCATTGTCATCGGCCAACTAATGGCTGGTGACGTCAGCTGTCTCAACCACCTCTCAAGTCTCAACATCAATTTATTTATAAGTGAGTTATATAAACTTCTTCCATGTGGAACTAAATATATTCTTACCGTAATTTTGTCTTGATATCTTGCTAGAATGACCAAAACGGAACATTTAATAAGAACATAAACGGTTCAAATTCAGAGCACTTAAATTGTGACTTAAGAATTAAAAGCTTTTGATTATCGCCCGCCACGGCTCTGTGGTTCAGTTAACGCCCGCGAAAATTGTTACAAAGCACTCGCTCAGTCGTAATGCGGCAATTATGAGCAATGTTAGTTAGCAAAAGTTCATAACTTGATCCCGAACTTTGCCGCTCAGGTATTGTAAAGATAGCTGGTTGAAAATGGCTCATTTTAACACCCGTCGCAAAAAGAGGAATGTAATTAGTTTGAAGCCTATGACTGTCGGTTTTTAAATGTTATTGCAACACTTAAATTGGTGGACCAATCCCAATGCGATTTTTTATTTGAATGCTTGATAAATCGAAATAATTCTTAGCCACATTTGAACGAAATCCATTTGGCCTTTCATGGACAAAATAACGTACACCTTGGGCAGATTTAAGGTGCAATTAAAAATCAAAATGTCTATAAACAAGATGGCCGCCAAGAGTGAATTGTTTAGATTAGACTGAAGTTTTGTACCTAGGTAGGATATGGCAAGTAGGTAACTTAGTTAGTTTTTATGTGTCAAGTTCGTTGTAACTAGGTCGTAACTAGTTGGTTATTGCAAATAACTTAAACAACTCCCTCTAGGATCACTGTTTTGAACAACAATAGGCGTGATTTTATAATTTCTACTAAAAATCTCATAGATTGCGCTGATACATCAAGACTTGTGTGAATAACAAGTCTTTTGAAAAAACCGCTATTTTTTTCGTAGTGACGTCGAATACAAGTGGAGCGTAATTTGATTTAAAATTATGTTTTTGTGGTCTTCGAAGATTTGTTCACAAATAGAGTGATTCTGAACCTCGGTAGTTTGTTCTTTACGAATTTGTTTCATTCTACAATAAATCGATTACGAGTTATGGGTGCTAAAGTAAAAGTCTAGTTATTGCAACTATTTTTCAATTTTTGGGTTATTTGTTTAACTATCTGACCGTTTTTGTATGGAGTATGAAAATGTTAGTGATGTGACAGTAAAAATGACTATTTGAGAAATAATATTTTATTCTCCTTTACTACCTATTGTAGCATTTATTGCTACATATTCGATCAGTCCATTAATTATATATCTTTACTTTCCACACAATTTTTTTCCTTTTCCCTTCTTATAATTTTTAGGCCAAAGTTTCCAAATTTCTACGAATTCGGGTGGCAAATAGGAGTTACATCTCCCATTTTTTAAACCCTTTTTTCTACATTTCTGTTTTTAGCATTTCTTGCTATACATTCGATCTTTTTGCCTTTAGGTCTTCACAGTTTTTAAGTCACATCCTCTTTGTCAAAATTGGTTTGGAATTTGAATATTTTGCTAGACATGTGTGTTTTTGATTTTTTCTCAAAAGATCGTCATCGCTCCGGTTTTCGCGTACTCTTCCGGAAATTATTTTTTAAATTTATTTTGTTTACCTTTTTGCCATAGAATGTTTTAACAGTTTATTTGATCGGTTCCCTCACCGTTTTTTTAGGTAAGTGTTTTCATACTCCGTTTATCGTTTTAACTCTAAGCCGCGTGGTTGTGATCATGCCGGTCCTTTTTACGTTTTAGGGTTTTCCCATCCCACGACGAAATAATACCACCACGCAGAAAGCGTTCTGTTGCCCCACCAGCGTGGACACCGGAGGGACACACTCGTGCCGGGGTGATTTTTCTTCTTCCGAGCCACCGGGTCTTCAGGAATACATCGTCGTGCTCAACATCAGTACAATAACCGCCACCGACTACAAGTAACTACCTTTTCATTATTTTCTTTGTGATCAAAACCCCAGATGGACCAAATGGACTTTCAATTTTTTTAGCAGTGACAAAAGTGATTATAATCATTAGTTTTAAGATCAATTTGTTTTCGCTGCCCCGTACGTACGAGGCCGCTACCTTTATTATATAGAATACATAACATAAATTTTCCTAACATGTTAATTCCTACTGGGTCACTTTTATTACAAAGTTCCCACCTAGTCAACTTTTTATCAATAGTTCTCCAGCGATGACAATAATGTTTTTTATAACTTCTGTATTGCTTTTTATCACTCCATCAATTATATTTCTTTACTTTCCTCACAAAATTTTTCCTTTTCTCTTCCTAAAACTTTTAGGCCAAAGATTCCAAATTTCTGCATATTCGTGTGGCAAATAGGGTTTACATCCCCTATTTTTTAATTTTAAACCTACTTACACTACTCTATGTAGGATTACAGTGTCCTGTCTTTGTCACCTGAATTTGTTCAAGGGATGATAATAATTATTTTAAAGGATATCATTCACGTTTAATACATTTTTGGTCCAAAAATTTAAAGTGCCGGGCAAAAAACCGTCTAATATTCAGATAGAACATACTCGTATAATTCCCATCATTTTTTTATTTTAACGCCAATCATGTATATCCAATAGTTAGGTTGTTTATTTTTGCATAAGTACATTTTTTGGTCTTAAAATTGAAACAGCCGACCAAAAAAAAAGTCGAATATTCTGATAAATTGTGCAATTCCCATCATTTTTACTAGGACGCCAATCCTGTACGCCCAATGGCTAGGTTATTATTATTTTGTTCATCAGGAATATTTTTTCTCACATTTTACATTTTTAGACTAATTAATGTTTTTTTTAATAACAATAACCTATCCGGTGTACAGAAATGCCGTCATAGTAAAAAATATAGAAGTTGTATGTTCTATCTGAACATTATACTGTTTTTCTGGCCGGTACTATCAGTTTTTGGGCCAAAATGAATAATGTCCCATGATGAACAACTTTTCCAAAAAAAACGAAATAGATTTTTGTTTTTTTTGACCTACTTCCATTAAATACACGCCAAAAATCAAACTAAGTACCTATCTATAAGTACTTCCATATTATACAGAATATAATAATGTTCTTTGTAGTTTAAGCTGTCGTTTAAAAATACGTTTATGACTTTTGGCGCTAGTATCGCCCTTTGAAAAGTCGTTACTCATTAAGTGAGACCAACATAAAATTTAAATTTATTTAAGTTTGTTCTCAGCTCATATCGTCCCTAGAAAGGCTGTTTGATTGATTACTAAAAAAATACTTACTTTGGTTAAAGTAAGGGAAAAAATAGTAATCGTAATAATATAATATATATATATATATATACTTGCGAAAACATATAATTGGTATATATTAATTACACTTAGCTATTGTGTAGTCATGGAAATACCGTTTGTTTTCCGAATAAACTAAAGTAAAATAAAATAATATCTGTTTGATTACTAAGGATTACTGTGATTGCACTTTAGATAAAGTTTAATAAAGAATTTTCCGTTAATTTAAATAATGAACCATGTTGTATGTACTGTGATACATTTAATATAAACATCTATAAAACTGTTAATCCCTGACTTTTAATTTTGCTACCATGCCAGTGGATAAAATCATGATAATGTTCCCATCACTATTGTAGGTAAATAGTTGAAATTACCCGCTCTACGGCTAAAAAGTGTTTTTATGTTAAATTAGACGTTATTACAAAGGCATAGCTATCAAAAGCCTAAGTACTGTTATTCAAGGAATATTCTTGAAACTTTACAGTAGCACAGAAAAAGAAAAACTAGCAATTAGTTGCAGTTACCCGCCAGGACAGGTAAATGCCACTATTGCTGCCTGAGTCCGGAATTTATGATTTTTATTCTTTACAGATTTCCTTTATTTATGTAACGAATCTTTTAAAAAAATAATTGCACTTACAAATGCAGAATTATGAAGCGATGAAGTAAGTACTCCACATTACTTAATCTTTGTGTATAAATTTTATGTCTGATAAGAATTTTGTTTTACTATTATTGTATTCACGGTTATAGGCAAACAATTGGAATGGTATTATTCAATATAAAATATATATTTGAGAGTGAATTCATCTTCACGAACTATAAAAGAAATATTATTTTATTGGGTGAGATTTAATACCGATGAAACTCTCCATCAACACGGATACCAAGGACGGATATCATTCTATCTACAGCAAATAATAGTCGCGCTGCAGAAATTGACAGGGCGGGTCCTCTGGGAAGATTTATTTTTACTTGAAGCACATCTAATTGGTGAAGTAGAAATAAAAATAATTTAAGTTTTGATAACAACAGGCGTATTAGTTTACCACAGAATAGTTTACTTGCGCGGAATAGGATGTATGCGGAACACAATCAACGAAATCAGCTTAAAACTACAGCAAAGAGATGTAATTACAAATTTATACTTACAAAATGCAAAAAAACTTTTTCCCCGACCTAAAAATACATATTAACAATAAAAAATATACATTTTAATTCTTATATATGAGGTGAATGGTATGTAACCTAAATCCTCATAACTGGTGATTTTATTTATGAAACTAAACAACTTTTGATTTAGAACTTTGCTGAAAGCGAAAACATTTTTTTGGAATTTTCATACAAACTGGGTAATTAACTAAGTGAATATGACATACAATTGTAAGATTTGTTTGCAATTAGAGCAAAGTTGTAGATACTGGACAAAATTTATCAGTTTTATGTGTAAAATCAAGAAGTAAAGAGGTTTGCAGTGGAACATATCCAGTCACACTGGAGAAAAAATAGTTATTTATTATGCAAGGTTGCAAAGTTGTTAGGTATTTGTCGCGAGTTACCTCTATTGAATTTTGAGCGTAGCGAGGGTTTCAAAGGTACTAGACGCGAAATAACTTTTCTGACGAGCGAAACGCGAAATTTTTCACATCCAAACTTTTTCACGCTAGTGGATGAAACGAAATTTAGCGCGCTAAAATGGAATGACATACAAAACCTTTCCGAACGTGTAAGGTGAAAAATGATTTTCAAATTATTTTAGGAATTTTAGTAATTTTATTTTGTTTCAAAGTACAATCACAGATGTAACAGTCACTCTAGGTGGAACAGTTTTATTCTCTTGAACATTGACGTCTACATCTAGACCTGCCATTCTGTATTGTTTCAAAAAGTTCTCATACGCAGTAAGTTGTTACTATACTTGTTTCATCATCACATTAGCTCATATACGTCCTCACCGAGGGACTCGAGTCTACCCTGAATTAGAGCGATAAAATGAAGAATGTACTGTAATGTACTTATGGTTCTTGTTTATTATTTAAAAATAGAATGGTAAGTAAAAATGTTTAAGCGGCCCGGACAGTAACACACTGGCAAGAATGCCGCCGGAGCCACTACTAACACTGATAAGGTTATCATAGCTATTCATACGTTCATGTTAATAGCATAGACAGACATGATCTACCGGCCCGACTACATAGATTGACAGTCATTGCTAACTGACAACTATGGGCTCCTCTTGGGCGCCCTATTGACAGTCTTTGCAAACTAAAAACTATGGACTCCACTTGGGAACCACCAAAATGGCGCTATTTTCAAAACCAATGGGCACATCCTTACGAAGTAATATTTAGGTGTTTGATTTTAAAGAATAAGGTAGTTTTTACTAGTTTTTAAATTATTAAAAGGTTTATAATTGGACTGAACGTTTTCTTTGTGTATGTTAAGCGATGTCTCCGCCGAATGTGAACCGGTTTTTAGGATTCCTTATTTTATTTGTTAGAGTATGAGTTCTGAATCAATCCGTATAAATTATATTAATGACGGTTTATTGTACTTGCTCAACTCGAAGGTTGTGTGTGAAGTCGACCAACCCGCACTGGGCCCGCGTGGTCGACTAAGGCCTAATCGCCCTGATTCAGGGTAGGCTCGAGCCCCTCGGTGGGGACGTATATGAGCTGATATAATAATTGTTCTTGCAAGTTCATGAAACTAAAAACCATAGCAAAAATATGCGTCACTTTGGGGGGGAGGGGGGTGGCCTTTAAGGTGAAAATGAATAGACTTTATTTGAGGTACCGTCCTTGGCTGCATCGTCATTCTTCATCAGGTGAATTGCAATCAAAACCACTCAAATTCCTAATAAAAAGAAATTGTACAGCCTCGCTGTGCGTGCATACATTTTTGCGTAGCCTTCACCCTCTGGCAAACATAAATCAGCATTAAAATACGCTTATCTAGTAAAAAAGAATAGATACTCGTATGTCAGAATTCTCAAAAAATCACAAGTAATCTGGGTTTGTATGAGAGGTACCTAACCTTATTACGATTTTTATGGAATATTGAACAACCTACCTATCCAATGAATTAAATCCAATATATTACTTCTAGTAAGAAATTCGAAAGTGTCATTCAAATCGTTAGAGTCATTTCGGAGAATAATAATGAAGATCCTGGGTTTGTATAGAAAGTACCTTATTCCTAGAATAATGAAAATAATGAAATAATAATAATGAATAATGAACAGACCGACGTTTACGAAAACTGCAAAATTTTGTTCCATGTTAAAGATACAAATTTGTACTTCAGGGTAACTTCCTAAAACATACTTAACACTCAATTAGTGCAAAAAATATATTAAGATAAGCTAAATACTCTTTATTATACACTTGTTCAAAATTATTTCTCATCAATAAAGTGATTTAAAACCACACTATGGGTTTTATTTAAAACTTTATTATGCTACTAAAAATATAAAAATAAATAAATAATAATAACATAAAAATATTTAAAGACTACTAATATCGGGCTTTTAAAGACCCCACGCGACCGATGATGTCACAAAAAAAGCGCACAAAACATGTCGTATAAAACAAACAAAATTTATTTAAAAAATTGCTATGGCCAAATCTGAGAAAAAACGTGTTTTTTTTATTGTGGCAACCATAAAAAATGTTTTGGACTATACTAGTATAAGACAATCGATCAACATCAAAATCACAACATCATTTTTCTTCTAATTTTTTACCGCTCGCTGCTCAGCCATTCGAAAGTAAAAATTTAGGTTTGCGATTAAAAGCTTTTTTTGTAAAGTGTTTAGCATTGTCAATTATATTATGTGTTAATGAAACATTTTGATATAAAAATATTTGAATCCCTACTAATATTATAAATGTGAAAGTAACTCTGTCTGTCTGTTACGCTTTCCCGCAAAAACTACTGAACGGATTTGGCTGAAATATGATAGGTAGACAGATTAGGACCTGGGTTAAGACATAGGCTACTTTTTACTACGCTCGCAAGCCGCTTGCGGCTCGCGCACTGCGCACCCTCGAAAAGTCATAGAAATGTGGTCCACGCGGGTGAAGCCGCGGGAATCAGCTAGTTTTGATATAAAAATATTTGAATAGCATGGTATAAATATTTCGAGTATATGTAGTGTCTCAGCGCCATTGATGTCCTAACTTATTTTTGCGATATTTATTTTAAAAATTGAAGACGAAAAACTAAGCAAGTAAGATTTTTTTTTAAATTCCGTAGGAGGACAACATAAAAACAATGAAGTTTAAAATTTATTTTTGATTCAATGAACTTCCCTATTGTATACACAGTAAATGAGAACCGTTCGGAAGCCTTAAAAATGTGATAATATGAGACGGGGGCGAAGAAGACGCATTGGAATCCAATCCCTCTAATATTGCGTCGCGCGACGTGGCTTCGGCTCGTGATCAGGGTTTTGCTGCCACATTTTATTTTATTTTAGTTTTTAATTATGATAGGTATCTGGCAAGCGGAATCAGAAGCACGATGGCTAATGCATGGCTACGGCTACCTGAGACAGAAATATGTGATGATTTTATTACAAACCCATAAGTTTTCCAAAGAACATACGCAATGATTGCATTGCAAAACAGTTATTGAATTTGTAGCCTTCGTTGACTAGCCCGGTTTTCAAGCCCAGGTACAAAAATAACCGGACAAGTGCGAGTCTGACTCGCCCACCGAGGGTTCCGTACAAATGTGTAGGTACATAATATAAAATCATAACATAGCAAACTGTTAGGTACTACATACACCAAAATTATTAGGTACCATACAAAAAAGGGACAATTTTTTTTTTTCAAACTTCGTCATAAATTGAAACACATCCCACATAGGGGATAGTTGTCTAATACATGTAAATTACGTTTAGGATAGATGTACCGCCGAGAACATGTTGTCTTTCCATGCAATTGCACAGAGACATGAGACATGGTCAACTTAGTGGTAGTTGGAGAGTCTTTCGATAGATTAATAAGAACGCATGCGATTCATCCGCGAAAATAGAGTAATTACAATCGGGGCAACTATCCTGATTTTTCCCTGTATAGCATGTTCTTGAAAAATATATAATAATAGTACTTAAAGTAGTAATCAATAATACGTATTTTATTATGTGAAGAGAATAATAACCATGTGCGAAGTTTTACGGATTCTTGGCTTGGCTTGCGCCTTGCGTGGTTGCGATTCCCAACTTGTTTTAATAATTCGTGGGACGAACAGGCTAATTGCCGTGTGTTTGGGTATTTATTCACACTAATATTACAAAGGCGAAAATTTGTGAGTGTGTATGTTTGTTACTTATTCACGCAAAAACTACTGAACGGATCTGGATGAAATTTGGTAGGCAGATAGATTAGGAACTAGATTAACACATAGGCTACTCTTTTTAACGCTCGCGCACTGCGCACTGCGCCACCCTCGAAAAGTCATAGAAACGTCCACGCGGATGAAGCCGCGGGAAACATCTAGTCATCTATAAATGTATATATTTAAACGTCTATAAGTATATGTATATAAGACTCACATTACAGGGAATCCTAGTTTGGGTTCAAGTTATTATTATTATTATTGTACCATAATATGATTTTATTGTCATGGTGAAAACTACAATTTCAATGGGAGTGGATCACTAAAGCTTTTATTTATCTATAGATTGTTACAGGTTTATGATAAATTTAGTTTAAATTGTGTCATCTTTCGGTTTTTGATCAAAAACCTAGATTTTTGATCAAAAACCTAATTTTATCAAAATACTGCGACATATACATATTACAAAACGAAGTCCCCCGCCGCATACAGATGCGGCTGTGCACCTGAACGCGATAAACGCAAAAAGTACCGAACGGATTTTCATAAAGTTTTCACCGATGGACGGAGTGATTCATGAGGTAGGTTTATGTGCATAATTCCCCGCAAGCCTCTTCCAGGACGCGCACCGTGGACCCTCTTGTACCTTATAAAGCCTCAAGTAAACACCACCGCCTATTGGCGCTATCTCTACTGCGCCATTGAACAGAAATAAAGCACGGAATGATTTAATGATTCAAACTTTTAGATGAGTTTATTAAGTACGAGGGGTAACTTGTATTTTAAAGTTCGCCGAAACTTTTGCAAAGTTTATTTTTAGCGCAAACAGGAAAAGTCATTAATAATCATTATTGTTCATGAATTAAAATTTACACAATTAGTTCGATAGCTTCGTAGCTACAAGGTAGCACATGCTCCTCACGAGCCACCTGAGTCAATGTTACAGTAATATTTAAAAATCCGGAAAAGTCATCATATCAGCTCATATACGTCCCCACCGAGGGGCTCGAGTCTACCCTGAATTAGGACAATCGGGCCTTAGTCGACCACGCAGGGGTTGGTCGACTTCACCTTCGAGTTTCTTCGCAGGCGTGTGCAGGTTTCCTCACGATGTTTTCCTTCACCGTAAGAGCACATAAACGTAAATATGCAATCGAAATTAGAAAACACATTGGTAAGTGGCAGGATTCGAACCACGACCTCCCGGACAGGAGGTAGTGGCCCTTACCAATTTAATCATTTTAAAAAAATCTTACCCAAGAAAGCAAAGAAGGCAGTAAGGCGCACCTTGCACCTAACAAAGATAAAATGTGACCGACATTATAAAATACAGTTCCTGTCTACGCTATTATGTAATGGATTAAACAAAATATACCATAACGTGGCGCGCTTCGCACCTGTGAGCCTTCGATATCTCAGGTAATAAATCCAAAAACAAAATGTTATTTTTTTATCAAAGAAACTGTATGTACTTATTACACATAAGTTTTCGCAAGGCACACGCTGACTAGGGACACAACAAATACGAGTTACAAGCTGCGCAAATCGATGACAGACCACCAAAAACTGACAGCTGTTACTTTCAAAGCCTCATTTTTTTAATAAAAGGGTTGTCCACTGCATCAAAAACTGACAGCTGGCTCTGTCATCATCACATATCAGCTCATATGCGTCCCCACCGAGGGGCTCGGGCCTAACCTGCTTTAGGGCGATCGGGCCTTAGTCGACCACGCGGGCACACCCTGGACACTTCATACAACAACGACGGAACAAACAAAATGGCGGCGAAATCCTATACGTTCCACAACCAAACTGTAACCAATCTGTATCAATCTGGGTGACGAGGGGGTGAGGTCGCAACCTAGAGAGCGGCAGGGAGTGTCCGTACTGTATGTTAGTGCTAATATATATACTTTGAAGCGGGCACAGTGCGGGTTGGTCGAATTCACACACAGCCTTCTAGTTTCTTTGCAACCGAGTGCAGGTTTCCTTCAACGTAACTGCACTGTCATTGTTTTTTTTTTAATTAAGGGGTTTTTCATAGTAACTATCTGACAAAGAGCGATTTAAATGCTAAAATACTATACATATAAACGCTACACACAATACATTAAACAAAATATAGGTATACCGTAATAGGACGCGCCTCGTACATCTGAATAAATGTGGCAAAGAAAAATGTGATTGTGACGCTACTGTGACGTTCCTTGCCAATCAGGACTCCACACAAGTTAATTATGAAATAATAACCATAACATATACATAAAATAATACCTAGACTAGCTACCACCATCTTATCTAAGGTTTGCCGCCAAATATCAATGTTGATATCATTGGTATGTTCCGGCATGAAGATAAGATAGCCAGTTCCCCATTGCGTTGGGGAATCTTGGTAAGCCCGCTTCCATCTTCGGCAACATCGTTACTTACCACCAGGTGAGACGTTGTCAAGGGTTTACCAATTGTGAATAAATAATAATAATAATAGCATAATTGTGATTACACAAATCTACTTTCATTTCTTAATTAAAAAGGAAAGCTTAAGTGAAATGTTTTATTTCAACACAATTAAAAGATTCAAAGCCCGAATTCGACCCGAGTTAACAATAAGCACTGCAGCGGTAATCAGAAGTGAGTGGTGTTTGAGCCGTTAAGACGCGGGAGCTGGCCTGTTATAAATTTTGTGAGGTAGACCACTTACGGACCACTCCAGTTAAGGTTCTTTCTTCACAATTTACGACAGTGCATAAATATCAATTTCTCTGTTATTTGCAATAAATTCACATTTTGATATTGGGTGCTGTTCATCCGAGGGAGAAACGCGTAGAAATATTTACAAGGGGAATTTTAAGGATTCTCTAAACCAATTACGAGTATCTAAACCGTAAATATCTGTTATGTATGGGTCTATTTTGTTAGAATGACAGAGTAGAAATGGAAAGTTTGTAGAAATTGAGATACAAATGTAATATTATAAGATTTATTTTATTTATCTGCTTACAATAGTCAATATTATGATAAAAGCAGATGAAAAATTTATACAGAAAAAGAGTGCTGTTAGTCAGTATCATAAACAAATTTATAGAAAAAATATCAAATTAATATGTAACTTAAAACGTATTTGTTTCCTTGTTGAATTTAGAGGCCATAAACTAAATTAACATTATATTGATATGTAAATCTTTGACTTACAACCTTTTATTTCATTTGGCATTTAATTTGTAATAGAATAGTAATTAAATATATTTATTTTTAACCGACGTCCAAAAAAAGGAAGAGGTTATCATTTCGACTTATAAGTTTTTTAAATTTTTATTAAATAAAATAAATAAATAAATATTCTGGGACAAATAACACATGGTCATCTGGCCCCAAAGTAGGATTCCCTGTGTTATGGGAACCAGAGACTGATATACATTGAAAATACGTTTAAATACATACATATATAGATATTTAACACCCAGACACAGAGCAAACAAATCTGCTCATCACACAAATGTTTGCCCTGGGTGGGGATCGAACCCACAACCCTCGGATCAGTAGTCATGAGCACAAACCACTGAGCCACCGAGTCAGTCATTACAGTATTACGCAATATCTTCGCAGCTTGTGATTCGATTTTCCCAACCGATCGAACCCAATTTCACGATTATTTTTCATCCGATAGGGTATGCTTTCTGGATAGTCTTCTAAAGATATTTTCAAAATCGGTAAAAATAACTTTTTTGGAAAATTTAGAAAAACCAAAAAAAAAATAGCAAAATTGTACTCGGTTGTTGCAATTGAAGTCGATTTTTCAATTATTGTGTCACTTTAAAATAGTAGACTTAAAATACTGTAAGAAATGTTTTCATATTCACTATCATACAATGGATTAAAATGCCCTAACTTTCAACATGTTTATGAATTAATCATTATTTGACTGCCCCGTATTTCGATTTCCAGCCAGGGCAAACATTCGCGTGACGAACAGGATTGTTTATTTTGTGTCTGGATATTCAATATCCATAAAATATATTTGTATTATAGTGCGATGAAGCGTGGTAGGCTCAGAGTTTCCTTACGCGATCAAATCGGAAATGAGGAGTTCCGTAGGAGAACCAAGGCAACCGATATAGCTCACAGAATCACTTGAGTGGTAGTGGGCGGGGTATCTTGTATAATAGATGGCCGTTGGGACAGTAAGTTCTCGAATGATGACAGCGCACGGGGAGTCGTAGCGTAGGCAGTCCTTTTACTCGGTGGACCGACGACCTGGTGAAGATCGCGGGAACCACTGAATGCGGGCAGCGCAGGACTGGTCGACGTGGAAATCCTATTTAAACATATATCCGTGTTATATACCAGCCATTGGTTCTCAAGTACAGGGAACCCTAGTTTGGGGCCAGAAGACCGTGAGTGATTTGTACCTGAATTTTATGTTAACCCTTTCCAGTTGTGCGTTCAAAATACAAACAAGTTTGAACCTTATTATACACACTAGTATTTTGCTTACAAATCTATAAATTACTTGTATGAAATTTAAAAAATCTGTATTTTTACCCGACTGCGCCAGAAGGAGGGTTATGTTTTTCGAGAGTATGTATGTATGTATGTATGTTTGTATGTATAATTGTTTGGCACGCTCTGCAGCCTGAACGGCTGGATGGATTTTAGCTTGAGACGTGTCGTTAGATTCGTATTTACTGTGAGAGTGACACTGGGTATATCAAAATAAAAAAAAACAAAATGGCGGATTTTTGGCGCCAAATTCCAATGTTAGGCACGCACTGCAGCCTGAACGGCTCGATAGATTTTTGTTTGAGGGGTGTCGTTAGATACATACTTACTGTGTGAGTAACACTGGGTTTATCCAAATAAAAAAAACAAAATGGCGGATTTTGGCGCCAAATTCAAATAAACTCATTCAATAATAAAACTAAAAAAATGAATAAAATAAAAAACGGTAATTTAAAAAACTAAAAAACCCGCCTGCGTTTCTGTGTAATTTGGAAAAGAAAAACTCTAAAACAAGAAAGTCGTCATACCCGATTGCACTTAACTTAAGAAAAATTTTAGCAGTCGGGACCCATTCTAGAAATGGAGGCATAGTGAATTGAGAGCACATACCTATATTACATTGCAGATTACTCCGATGTACTGACTAGACGGCTGACTTTCTAGAATGGGTCCCGACTGCTACAATTTTTCTTAAGTTAAGTGCAATCGGGTATGACGACTTTCTTGTTTTAGAGTTTTTCTTTTCCAAATTCCACAGAAACGCAGGCGGGTTTTTTAGTTTTTTAAATTACCGTTTTTTTTAAGTATTTTTTTAACATTGTTAGAATTTTTAAATTATTTTTTTAAAATTTAATGTATGTTAATTAAACAACTGTTATGTATAGGTGTACTGTGGTAATAGAGTTCATTCAAACAGTACATTCCCTTCTAGGTCCAGCCTGAAATGGCTAAATTTATATTAATATGAGTCGCCTTTTCTTCATTGCTTCAGAGGAGCCGTAAGGTGTTTAATAAACCTACAACAGTTAGGCTTAGTCATAGAACAGGATACGAACGCAAGTTCGCGCGAATAAGCGATGCAACGATCATCCTTATATTGTACATTATTTACGCAATAGTCGCGTGAATTTTTATCAGCACACCTCATCATCATCATCATATCATACGAAAGATGTTCACTGCTGGACAAAGGCCTCCCCCAAGGATTTCCACGACGACCGGTCCCGCGTTGCCCGCATATAGCGGCTTTCCGCGACTTTTACCAGGCCGCCGGTCCACCGCGTGGGAGGCTTGCCTCCGCGACGTCTTCCGGTGCACGGTCGCCACTCGATAATTTTACTACCCCAATTCGACTACTATAGGTTCCTAACCGTCTCCGCGGCGTAATAGTTAGACTATTCACTACACACCAGGAGGTTGCGGGTTCGATTCCCGGTGGGGTCAACTTGTAAGACTCGGTTTGCGTTGCCAATGCCCATTGCGTTGGGGAATCTTGGTAAGCCCGCTTCCATCTTCGGCATCATCGTCACTTACCATCAGGTGAGATGATGCCAAGGGCTTATCGATTAATCGATTATCGATTAAAAATAATAATAATTGCAAGCTCGCGTGAACTTGCAATGTGGCGTTGGTCACGCATACTAAAACAATGAAATGTCTAATAGGGATGACGACAGCATCAGAAATAAATTATGAACTCTTGATCACTAAATTGCCCTCCTACTTAAACTTCGGAAACCTTACTCGTTTTGTTTTCCATCAAGTCTTCGATTTTTAATTCACTAAAAATTGCAAAATGAGTACATAAATCACGCTGCTAAACTATGAAATCACGCCTAGGTATTTCTAACATTTTTAGAACAAAATGTCATTTTTGACAGATGATAAAAAGTTACTCAGATGACTAGCATTCGTCATCCCTATTGGTATGTATGCAACGGAACCCGTCAAATTCGACTTCAATACATGAGAACATAAAAATAACCACTCCGGGAGTGCCGACAGAAGTAAAAACTTTCTACAGTTTTATAAGTTTTGACCCTGCGAGTGTTCCTAGTAAGGTGTCGGTTACATTACACGGTTACAGTGTCGCGAGTATGACAGTTTTAAAAGTTTTGACTCTGCAATTGTTCCTGGTAAGGTCGAGAGTTCAATGGTTTTTTCCCATCTCAACAAATGCTTAACGCGCCTAAATAGGTTTTCACTTCAAAAAGAAAACGATAAACACGTTAAAAAACCGACTTCCATCGCACCAATTGAGTACATTTTTCCATTATTATTTCTGGTTTTTGTTAATTTTCTAATAAAGTACTACACCGATTTTGATAAAATTTATATGGGACCACAAGAAAAGCACTTGCTTTCAAATAAAAAAAGAATCATAAAAATCGGTTCACTCAGTCAAAACTTCTGAGGTAACACACACAAAAAAAACGGATGAACTGAGAACCTCCTCCTTTGTGGAAGTCGCTTGAAAAATAATTTTCGAAAAACCTAAAAACTTTTAGGTACAAGCTTTTAATATTGCATTGTCACGCGATATACATATGCATGCAAAATTTCAGCTCAATCGGAAACCGAGAAGTGGGTCAAATTTTACTTGCAGGATTTCACCCAAACAAACATACATACATACATTGCAAGTAAATAAAAGCTTTTAATAAATGGTCTTTGCCAATATGTGTCACCTCTTCTCTTTAGTTCAGTGTGCGGCGTGTTATCCTGATATCAGTATGTGGGTGACATGTGCGCCGCGGAGGCTAGCTGAATAAATTGAATCCAGATATAATCTGTCCTCACTCGGCTCATACAGATTTTCATCTTACCATTTGAATATCAAAAGAGGTTTAATCCTATCCAAAGAAACCGAACCTAACTGTGTCATGCTATAATGTAACGACGTTTTTGTATCTTGGGTATTTGATAACTGTAGTTATTAAATAGATATACATAACGAAAGTACTTGGACTTTTCTTGATGGCTTCAATTTTATTCTATGAATGTCTCGTGGTCAAAGATTTCAAATGGACGGTAGAGACTTTCGTTCTTCTACTTTTTTGCCTTCGAGTGACGAAGTAAAAGAAGATTATGTGACCGTCTGAAAAACCAATTTCGGAATTTTGACGAAAATACACTCGTTGTCACTTATAGACAACAAAAAGTATTCTAGAACGAAAGTGTTTGAATGTACGAGTATATGTATCCATATTTTCAATTTACAGACAAACTGCAGTATATATTTTTAAAAAGGTCATTGGGCAGCATAGTATGAAACCTATACCCACGGCCTACAGAAAAAAAATTAGGTAGGATGTTTAGATAAGCGTCTCTAGTTCACGAATATATATGTCGCATTAATGTAGTTAATGGGATTCAAGCCAAAAGCTTAAAAAAGAAAAATATAATATTGAGGTTAAAACTTTCGTGTTAGCAACGTGACAGAACGTCCTTAAACGTTCTTGAGGTAAAAAAAATAGATGGAGCCTATTGCTAGTGAAAAGCAGAGTTGTACAAATCGATGGAGCCTCTTGCTAGTGAAAAGAAAAGTTGAAAAAATGGATGAAGCCTCTTGCTAGTGAAGAGCAGAGTTGAAAAAATCGAAGGAGCCTCTTGCTAGTGAGGAGCAGAGTTAAAAAAATAGATGGAGCCTCTTGCTAGTGAGGAGCAGAGTTGAAAAAATAGATGGAGCCCCTTCATCCATTTTTTCAACTCTGCTTTTCACTAGCAAGAGGCTCCATCGATTTTTTCAACTCTGCTCTTCACTAGCAAGAGGCTTCATTGATTTTTTAAACTCTGCTCTTCACTAGCAAGAGGCGCCATCGCTTTTTTTCACTCTGCTGTCCATCAACAAGAAGGTTCATCGATTTTTTCAAATCTGCTTTTTACTAGCAAGAGGCTCCATCTTTTTTTTAACTCTGCTCTTCACTAGCAAGAGGCTCCATTTATTTTGTCAACTCCGTACTCTACTAGCAAGAGGCTCCATCGATTTTTTTAACTCTGCTTTTCATTAACAAGAGGTTCCATCGATTTTTTCAACTCTGGTCTTTACTAGCAAGAGGCTCCATCGATTTGTACAACTCTGCTTTTCACTAGCAATAGGCTCCATCGATTTTTTTATTTCTGGTCTTCACTAGCAAGAGGCTTCATCCATTTTTTCAACTCTGCTTTTCACTAGCAAGAGGCTTCATCGATTTTTTTAACTCTGGTCTTCACTAGCAAGAGGCTTCATCCATTTTTTCAACTCTGCTTTTTACTAGCAAGAGGCTCCATCTATTTTTTCAACTCTGCTCCTCCCTAGCAAGAGGCTCCATCGATTTTTTCAACTTTGCTTTTCACTAGCAAGAGGCTCCATCGATTTGTGCTTCACTAAAATTGCTTTATTAATGCATTTATATATTTTTTTTACATGTTATTCCCATGGTTTAAAAAAAAAAAAATATGTAATGAAATGTGGGTTAATACTTAACAATTTAAAACTAATTTGGTTTTTGTAGGATAACTTTAGTTAACCGGGTCAGATTTTGCCCAATGACCTTTTCACGTCTTCTTTATATTAAAAAAAAATATATGAATTCTACTGCGAATCCGTCCGGCCGTTCTATCTAACCGATTTGCTTAATCAATAAAAAAATAAAGGTATTTGGTGCACAGATTTATCACTAAGCATTGAAAATCAACCTCGAACTTACGGCTCGCACATCGCGCCTGTTTCGTTATTGCCATTGTTAACAGTTCTCTTATTGCGTTGGGAAATATTGGTGTTCCCGCTTCTGTTTTTGCCTTCCTCGTCACTTACCATCAAGTGAAATGATGCCAAACAGATAAAAGAGGGAGAAAAAAAAAACAATAAATTCCCCAGCCCAGACGAAATACCAGCATAAGTCTGGAAACACTTAGGGGAGGAGGGAGTTCTCTGGCTTCACGAACTGTTCAACAAGCTTTTTCAAGGACACTCGTTGCTAGGTTCATGGCGAAACAGTTTCCTTATGCCATTCCACAAGGGAAAAAGAGATGTCAGAGAATACAATAACTACAGGGTTATTAAGTGTGCCCCCCGCCAAGACGAACCAATTAAATAATTGCGATAAGCGAATAACAACTAACAAAGTAAAGAAAACTAAACTAAAGTAAAGTAAACTATTCAAAGGAAAGAAGTAACATTGTATATATTTTATTTAGATATTATCCCATCTAAAACAAAAATTATGTGAAATGGAGACAAGTTCGGTACAAAAAATGTGAAATGGGTAACAAGTTCTAAGTGGTTTTCATAAATCAAATCTTAAAGAATTCAAACTGAAATATTTAGTCGAGATCAAATTATAGAGAATTTAAAATGGTTTCCAGTTTCGCAAAAGAGAATTTGTTAGATTATGTGCTACTCACTAAGTAACTAATGGTACAACTTGGAAAGTTGTCACTCACCAGTTATAATGTCTATTAGCGTATAGTTTTGCTTGTTGGCTGGACTTTATAAACTTACCAAGTTACACAGGTAATAAAAAAAACTGTTGTATACTCTTTAATTTTAATAAATATTTCAGCTTGAATTCCCGTATCTGTAATTTAAGAAATCTCTATAGAACTTTTTTCTATCGAGCTTGGTTTCTCTTCAAATTTATGTTTTTGGTGAGATATTTTAACTCTATATTATGTTATAATATTTTCCTCTTCTCTTTATTCTAATAATAAGCATATAAATATTTTTATAACGCAGGTATTATTTTTACATATTTTTATAAAACATTTTTATTACACAACGGTGGTGGTAAGGAACTCTAGATGCTATTTGTTTATGCTCAATAATATATCTCAATGCCAAAATATTACCTGAAAGTGGTCTATAATTTGGATGAGTGAGTGAGTAAGTCAGAAAAGCAGTCAAATAGTGATTTTCGGATGTCAATATCTCATGTATCGAATGGAAAAAGAATATAGACATAAGAATTCTAGATGATTTAAAACCGCAAACAGATTTCAAGTCACGCAAAGGTCAAAAGTAGTCCGAAATGGTTCGTATACGTAGAAATTTACGAACGGTATTGCCCTTTTATTTTATGAATTTGGCTTACACACTGCCGTGTGTCTAGATCATTTGGTTCACTTTTAGTACGAAGTACGGACGTGGTCTGGCAATTCAGCTTAGTGTAAAACTTTACGACCTATCTGTTAAACGAGATGCTATATTAGAATGAATCGTTCGAAATAGGTATATTATGAACAATTTGAACTAGTAGGAGAAAAAAAATGATTTAACACTTTTTTACCAGCTATATGTATGGATATTGCTTGAAAAGAAAAAAGGAGTTAAAAAGAAAAGAGATTTTAGTTGCAACTTATTGCAACACCTTATTTTTGAAAACATCCAATCTAAAAAAAAACCTCGATCGACCTTCAGCCAAATTGGAGAAACTTCACTTTCAGCAGCCATTTTGTTATCCGCCATTTTGATTTTTCTGTTGCACCTGAAATCTGTCCAGCCAGGGTTTACATTGTCCTATAATTGAGAATATAAATTGAACGATATCTTTTTTTTAATAAATCAGTCTTAGCATTGTGTCTCATAAGCCCTGATCTATTTTTTGTTTTTATTTGAATTTAAATTCTTGTTTTTTAGTATTTTTGCATACAATTCCTACGAAAAAAATTCAATAAAGACGTGCAATTTTAGATTTTATCGTAGAATAAATAAGGATTTTTTTTTGAATTTACATAGTATCAGGTACGAAGAAACTATAATTCAGTTATGTTAACAAAATTACAGGGACATGGGAAAATAATCATTCATGGGGCACGGGAAAATGGTGCGCATATAATAGATTAAGGTCCAAATAAACATCACTATAAATTGGAAACGCTGAAAAAGTAAAAAACCGACTTCCATCGCAACAAGTTAGTACATTTTTTCAATATTACTTTTGGTTATTGTTATTTTTCCTAAAAAAAGTACTACACCGATTTTATAAAATTTTATTATCATCATCATATCAGCCGAAAGATGTCAACTGCTGGACATAAGCCTCCCCCAAGGATTTCCACGACGACCGGTTCTGCGCTACCCGCATCCAGCGGCTTCCCGCGACCTTCAGCAAGTCATCGGTCCACTGAGTGGGAGGTCTGCCTACGCAACGTTTTGCGGTGCGCAGTCGCCACTCGACAACTTTACTACCCCAACGGCCATCAACGGCTATCTGTTATACAGGGTCTTCGGCAGATGGTTGAAAATACGAAAATGGGGGATAGGTGGGGTTGCCTCCCACCTATTTTGAGAATAAAAAAAAATCTAGGACTTGTAATTTTTTTTACAGGATTTTTTTTCATTTTTTTAGAAATTTTGCCATTTTTATACCTTTGAACACATGTAACTTTTTGTTTTTTAAAGCTAGCTCCAAAATCTTTTTTTTAATAGATTTTTATAAGATTGTCGGCTCTAAAAAAAATTATGTTTGTTTCAAGTTATTGCTAAAAACAAAAATGTGGGCCCCCAAACTTAAAAAAAAGTTGAACAAAAATTTAAAAGTCAACTTTGCGATGCATTTAAAAAAAAATAATGGGGCTGGAAGGCTTCTGATTTTTTTTAACACCTCTAAAGCTTAGGCTTTTGAATGGTATGTAATTTGTTTCGGTATCTTTTTTGTAACCGGAGTTGTTAATTTTTTTTACTCAATTGGACCATGTTGACGAAATTCCACTAGTTACATGTTTTGTGAAATGTATCAAATGCAAAGTTGAAAATAATGTAAATACTTACTGTTGGGACGGTTACAAAGAGCAGGTACGTTTTTTTACATTCTTGCACACACATAATGGCTATCTTTTGTCATTTATTGGCATATTGGAGTTAGCACTTCCATATGCCAATAAAATGTCCGCATATTCCGCATTGGTAAATTGAGCCATTTTAAACCACAACAAAGTCTTAACGTCTGATAATAACAAAAAGTGACAAACAACAAAAAAACTTAACAAAATCACAAACACAGCAAAGTGAAATTAACGAAAACAAAAAAAAACGTTAACGTTATTAACGTTTGTGATTTTGTTAAGTTTTTTTGTTGTTTGTCACTTTTTGTTATTATCAGACGTTTTGTTAAGACTTTGTTGTGATTTAAAATGGCTCAATTTACCAATGCGGAATATGCGGACATTTTATTGGCATATGGAAGTGCTAACTCCAATATGCCAATAAATGACAAAAGATAGCCATTATGTGTCTGCAAGAATGTAAAAAAACGTACCTGCTCTTTGTAACCGTCCCAACAGTAAGTATTTACATTATTTTCAACTTTGCATTTGATACATTTCACAAAACATGTAACTAGTGGAATTTCGTCAACATGGTCCAATTGAGTAAAAAAAATTAACAACTCCGGTTACAAAAAAGATACCGAAACAAATTACATACCATTCAAAAGCCTAAGCTTTAGAGATGTTTTAAAAAAAACAGAAGCCTTCCAGCCCCATTATTTTTTTTTTAATTCATCGCAAAGTTGACTTTTAAATTTTTGTTCAATTTTTTTTAAGTTCGGGGGCCCACATTTTTGTTTTTAGCAATAACTTGAAACAAACATAATTTTTTTTAGAGCCGAAAATCTTATAAAAGTCTATTAAAAAAAAGATTTTGGAGCTAGCTTTAAAAAACAAAAAGTTACATGTGTTCAAAGGTATAAAAATGGCAAAATTTCTAAAAAAAGGAAAAAAAATCCTGTAAAAAAAATTACAAGTCCTAGATTTTTTTTAATTCTCAAAATAGGTGGGAGGCGACCCCACCTATCCCCCATTTTCGTATTTTCAACCATCTGCCGAAGACCCTGTATATATAAAATTTATATGAGACTAGCTTTTTCCCGCGGCTTCACCCGCGTGGACATCGTTTTTATGACTGTCTATAAGGGTGATTAGTAAATTATTTCGTTTCCCACCTACTCAACCATCTCTGTGCAAAAAATCACAACAATCGAGTATTTTTTAGTTCCCTCAGGAACTGCATCACATTATGCTATTTTCACGGGATATAAACTAGCCTATGTCCTTCCCCGTGACACAGGCTACCTGCATGCGAAATTTCATAAATATTGGTCAAGGCGTTGAAGCGTGAAAAGGTAACAAACAAAGAAACAAACATACAAACAAACGAACACATGTTCACATTTATAATATTAGTAAGGATAAATTCGATCGTGAAAATCAATTAACAATCTGCGAAGATATCGCGTAATAAACACACAAAAAAATATTCGAGCGAGGCCTACAGTACTCGCATATGATGTGTAACATGTGACAAAATACTTTATAAAAGGACGGCAAAGATACGGCAGACTAGGCTGTATGGTCATAGATACCTTTGCCTTTTCCGCGCTTTTAAAGCCTGAAAAAAGGACGGCAAAGATACGGCAGACTAGGCTGTATGGTCATAGATACCTTTGCCTTTTCCGCGCTTTTAAAGCTAGAAAAAACGCGACTCCCTGGTACACATTTCCGTCCCATGGGACACTTTTCCGTCCCATTTCACGAAATCACTCCCACAAATTGCAGGAAAGCGAGAGCAAAGATGTTACACATCAAAAACATACAGTCATAATGTTAAGTGACGATGATGCCATTAAAGATGGGAGCAGTCTCACCAAGATTCCCCAACACAATGGAGAACTGGCTATCTTATCTTCAAGCCGGAACACATCATCGTTGTTAACACTGATGTTTTGCGGCAAGACTTAGATAAGATGATCGTACCTAGCCTGGCGGGCTTAGCAAATGACCTACCACCCACCAATCCGAGTCTTACAAGTTGACTTCAGGGGGAATCGAACCCGCAACCTCCGGGTGAGAAGCGAATGGACTTACCATTAGGCCACGGAGGCGGTCAGATTTTGTTAGATGCATCCCTTAACCTTCTCTATAATCTTAAAAAACTCTATTTAATCTAACGCATCCACAAATCACCATTTTCATGTGTATTTCATTTGCACGGTTAAGTACAACTAGCCACGCTCAGTTACTAATGCCTTTTCAATCATCGTCATTAACTCTTATAACGTAAATGATTAGAGTAGTTAAATCAACATTCTGAAGAACAAAACAAAAAAAATGAAGACTGCATCATGAAATATCTACAAGTACTTTAAGACTGCATCATGAAATATCTACAAGTACTTTAAGACTGCATCATGAAATATCTACAAGTCGTTTAAGACTGCATCATGAAATATCTACAAGTACTTTAGGACTGCATCATGAAATATCTACAAGTACATTAAGACTGCATCATGAAATATTTACAAGTACTTTAAGACTGCATCATGAAATATCTACAAGTGTTGTATCTTTCGTAGATTATGTTTTATATTAGCTCATATACGTTCCCACCGAGGGGCTCGAGCCTACCCTGAATTAGGGCAATCGGGCCTTAGTCGACCACGCGGGCCCAGTGCGGGCTAGTCGACTTCACACACAAACTTTGAGTTTCTTCGCAGGCGTGTTTGGTTGGTTGGTTTTCCTTCACCTTAAGAGCGTCAGACAAACGTACATATGCAATCAAAATTCGAAAACACATTGGTACTGTAACGATCCATATGTATAAATAAATATCTATAGGTAATACAGTAAGTCTTGATAGACTAATCGGAATCTGTCTATTGGGAAAAACATAACTAGTTTTGTTCGGTCGGGTGAGGATTAACCTCGAGTCGAGTGAATAGACAGTTATTGAAACAAATTAGCTCAGGGATTATTTCCGAGAAACCAGACTGCCGCCTGTCGGTCGTCATTCGAACCACGCGGTGCGCACGTTATAACAGATTGCCTTAGGTAATAAATGGCGCGAAAAGCGAGGCTAAAGGGATAGAGGCGCCGCCCTGTCTGCGTCCGGACAGCGGCCGGCGCTCGCGCAGTTCGACCACGAGGTCGGATGTATGTGTGCGGCGGCCCGCGCGCTGCCGAGGCTGCATCTGTGTGAAAGCTTTTAAAACCACGGACACGCGGACGCAGCGGCATTCAGTCGTACAGACCATCAGAGGAGGAGGACGTATCCGAAGAACAGCTGCCGCACGCCCCGGGCAAGTGTCACGCCAAGTACTTATTAGTCGCGAATTAACTTAGGAATCTCACTTTATATTGTGAGTTTAGAATAGAATTTAGTGTGGCCGAAATCCTAGTTATTTGCCTTCGAAAGTTCAGGCTCCTACCTGGGATCAAGCCATAGTTTAGTGCAGTTAGGAAGTGAGGTACAGTGGGCAATCGAGCTGGGATCTAGGAATTGAAACAAGATGCCAGGTCGGTTGCTAGCTGAAGGTATCATCAGGTGACCAGGTTGGTAGTTCATGTTTTCAGGAAGGCTAGTTGATTTAACTCACGTGGATACGCAACCGTGACAACGAAACGTGGGTTTTTCAGCGCAATTGCCGAAAGCAAGCTGACAGGAGGGCTTGCCTGGCTAGCGACCCAAGTTTGGTTATGGCCGGAACATCCTGACTGTACCATCTTACGACCTACCGTCATGAGGACCACAGGTTGGACATGCGTTAGCGCACTCATGTACGGAGCCACCGTATTTGGGACAGGCCTTACCTATCCAAATCCCATCCAAACACACTGTTTAGGAGGTGCAGCGAAGCGGCAGACCTGGTCTGTCGTGGCAGCGGCATTTCTTATTCAGGGCAGGTACACTTTAGCCGTAGGGAACTAGGACACAAGTTAGCTTTAGGTACCCACCACACCATGACACACTACACCTAATTGGTTCATCTCGAAGGCACGGTTGGTTTAGTACCCCGGGGGAAAGACGAATAAAGCCGCCACGAGTTGTAACTATTTGTTGAGACATGGACATCAAATAAAATTTAGCTCTCGAAATACTTAGCTATCTCGCTAGGATAGGGAAAACTAGGGCTGAGTTAGGGGGGGGGGGGAAGCGATCTGTAGGAAATCTAGTTAATTAATCTAATACTAGGGAGTAGCGAATTAGGTTTTGGGATGACGTTATTAGGAAGAAAAACGAGTCATATTAGCAAATAAATAGTAGGTAGGTCTAAGCGATGCCCACGTTTTACTTTATCGAACTGCCGTCACTGCAGGTGACACGCGGTATCACAAGCTTTAGGGTTTCGTGAGCACGAGGTCATTAATTTCATTCGAGCTAGTACAGTCTGTAGGAAATCTAGTTAATAATCTATTACTAGGGAATAGTGAATTAAGGTTAGGAATATCGCTATTAGGAAGAAACGAATCATATTAGCGAATAAATAGTAGGTATGTCTAAGCGATGCCCACATTTTATTTAATTACAAACTGCCGTCATTGCAGGTGCCACGCGGCATTATAAGTTTTAAGGTTCCGTGAACACGTGGTCCATTCAGTTCACTAACTTCATTCGGGGTAGTACAGTGCTATGCTATCGAAGGGAAGGTTTATTTTATCGAACTGCCTTCATTGCAAGTGCCACGCGGCATCATAAGTTTTAGGGTTCCGTGAACACGTGGTCCGCTCAGTTCACTAATCTCATTCGAGATAGTACGGCGCTATGCTGTCGCGGGAAGGCCTATGTCATACTTGAGATGGCTGTTTACCAAGCTCCATGCAATATGGGCTAGATATGTAGTTCAGTGGTTCATAGATATGAACAACTCCTAATTTTACCAAATTTTAGCTAAATCTGTCCACACTTTTATGGGATAAATGTAATGGACTAACAGACAAACTATAGGCGTTCGAGCCTCGCCTATTTTGATACTAAAGTAATTTTAGATAGGTAGGTCCTATCTGTAGCTTATCACAAGCATGCCTTGGCAGAATTTCACCTGAATCGGACCAAGCGTCTAGGAAGGTATTGAGCAAACAAACGAATAGGTTAGGCGTTCGCGCCTTACTAATAGTGATTATAGTAAGACCGATTATGATGAAGGTAGCCGACCCATCCTGATGGTAACCGTAGCCAGGGTCAGTTAATATGCGCTAGATTTAGAAACTAAATCTATTCTACGGTTTTCGGATATTATGGGCAGTGTTCACGGTGTCCGGGTCCTGTCGGCTCCTATTGCGTCCTGAACTAGCGCCTCGACCAAACACTTGGCTTACACGCCTTTTCGCTTTGACCTAGTTGTGATGCTGCGACTATGATTCGCGTGGGTCTCACATTGGGTTGCGACTGTGTTGGTTCGTTGTTCTTTTACGTTTAGCAAACCTGCTGGACTGTCAGTACTATCGCCCTTTATCAAGGGTTTACTACGTCTAAAGACAGAGCTTTAGCACTATGTATTATTTTGGAGCCGGCGGCACGCTGGATATCGTGTCCATTTCGCTTTAGTTATATAGACCGCAGGTCTTTATATCATTATATACAACTGTATGGCACAGTTCCAGGTCTAAGAACCATATTAGTAGATTAACTACTTATTTCACATTCCGTAGTGCTCTTCTCACAGGATGAGCGACATTCAAGTCGGAATATCTACTTTATTTTAGTACTTAGTGCTAACATGTATTCGCGAACAATCGCTGTTCGAAGGTATTAATCCTACCTGTCGAATAGGGTTGGACAAGCTATGGCTGTAAAGACTCAGCTATAGTTCACACTATACACGTATAATAAGGCGCCTCACAAGCGTTTTATATACACTAGATTTGGGATTCGGGTGGAACATGGCATAGTACACTTTACATTGTCGTGTAGCTTAATTAAATTACACTTGAAGGGTGGTGGACTCTGATCATGTACCTTAGTGGCCTGCCAGAGACAGTAGCTAGCGGGGCTCACGTAGTAGTAATTATCTGTTTAGAGCTAAAATCGCTCGTTCAATTACTTTGAGTTAGATGTACATTGTTTTAATCACCAAAATAATGCAGTACTGACGTCAGTCAAGTATTACGTTATTCCGAGCACTGGGGGCTAGCTACCCTTCCCAATTTGGGGGGGCCCAAAATAGGGACCAATCACAGTAGGGAAATTAGGGTTCTGCGCGAAATACTTCAAAATTATGGGTTAGACTACATCGTTCGTCCAAACACAACGTGATAGATTAATCTCTTAAAAATAACTTGTCATTCACCTTCAAAAAGACTCTGAGTTACTGCGATCACAATTAGGGTTCTCTAGACGATCTGGCCAAACGTTTAATCGTATTTTAAAATGCAATAAAAATCAAGTATAGTTTACATACTTCTTATAGGTAGATAGCGGTAGGTTGTATGTTGTATGTACGTATGCGTATTATAGGTTTAGTTAGTTATATTTATATATTTATATTTATATTTATATATTTATATATTTTAAATAGGGGGGCGGGGGTGTTACAATTTGGTGCCGTGACCAGGATAAGAAGAGGGTTCAAAATATTACATTTGGATAGCCAAAATCAGGATTCGTGGGCGGAAACGGACTGTTACGATGTGCTACCAAAGAACTTGGATGTCTGACATCTGATTTTCGCGTTCGTAGACTGAATCTTGTAGGTAGTCGTTTTGTATAATAAAACTTTGTGTTCAGTTATTTGTGATAAACATAGATAAATAACTTTAGTTGGCTTCGGTTTATGCCACAATTTGATGTTCGTGAAATGGAATGAAGTGCGAATGACAATTATAACTGAATGATTAATCTATCAAACAAAGAGAAAATTATTATTTTTTATCCTATGTAGTTTTATAGTTTATAGGTTAATATAAACCCCAGCTATTGTCTTATATCCGGGGGGTTGAAGGTTCGTATTTTGTACTTAGAACTAATACAGGAGTCGACGAATGAGTGAGCGCTCCCGTTGAATTCTTTTATATGACAGCGTATTTGAAGTAGGCATTGATAATATAATTTCTTCTCAATACTCCGTTGGTAAAATTCCGGATTTCAATAATTAAATAAGTTATTTGTTCGAAAGAAATATTTGGTAGGTACATCTTCTAGTTGGTGTATAAGATGGGTAGTTAACGATTTAGTTCAGAGAAAAAGGTCTCTCATAATAATTGATAAATAAGGTAGTTGAACGTTACGGATAGCGTGTACTTATGTAGGCAGACGGGGCTGTGAAGTTGCACTTATTTAATAGGTTGAGTAGAAAATAAATTTTAGGCAGTTATAAGTAAGTAAGTAGTGCGAAACGTTTGAGAAGTCCAGGGTTCGATTCCGGGCGAAAAGGGACATCGCAAGCTGGCTCTGAGTAGGTCGTTTTACATTGCCTTGTTACTAAATGTAATTGTGTAAGCTGTGAACATGTAGGTTCAGTTTTAATTTAGTATGCGATTATTTAGTACAAGTTTAGTAGGTTAGATAATTTAGGTAAGTTTAGGTAGGTTATATACTATTTTGAATCAAAATATAGTAATATTTAAGTTATTTACATTTCGTAAAAGAAGCAGTTGTTATGTTGAATGCCTACTGTCGTTGGAACCGCGAAGGTCTGTGAGGGATATGTGGATTGCTCTTGATATTGTTGTAGGAACTTCAAGCTAATGCATTGTGGCGCAATAATATATCCGTAGTCTCGCAATTTATAGTCGCGAGTTCGATCCTGTTAGAGGTAATTTGTTTTAAAGATAAATTTTATTTTTATTTTTTGTTAGATTGTATATTAGGAGTTTGTAATTGGTCTCGTAACTTGGTGTCGCCAGTTCGAGTCCCGAGGGAGGCAAATTTAGAAAAAAAAAATATTATTTTAGTTCTTAATATATTTAGGTTGTAAATTAGAAATAGTCAGTAGCTTCGCATACTAGGGTCGCAAGTTCGGTTCCTGTTGCGGTTGAAAAAAAATATTTTTTAGTTTTAATTTATTTACATTATATATTAGGTATAGCTAGAAGCTTCGCATGCTAGGGTCGCGGGTTCAACTCCCGTTCCGATTAAGAGAAATAAATTTTTTGTTTTGTTTGATTTGCTCCGCAGTAGATCAAGGTTGCCAAACGTATATTAAGTGCACCTAGGGACATTGGATGCGAGATAGGGTACATAATAAAGATTTAGTTTTAAATATCTACCAGTGACCTTGAGGTATAATGAGGCATGGTCGTGTTACGAGCCTTATGTTCGGATGTTAGAAATTTCAGAGTAATAGGGACAGGTGCTGCTCTGAATTTTATTACAGGTACTTTAAGACAGATACAGCTGTTAGGTGATAACTTTCAGTAAGTGAATTGGGTCTTTAGGTACGGATTAGTTCATATGGTGGGTTATTCTAAGAAATTGTTCGTTTTGAAAAAAAAAATACCTTCAAGGTAAATAGGCAAATTTTCAGAAGGTGCGTGAGTACGTTTTAGCTGCGATCGAGTGGGACATTCGGATAGAATGTTACAGGTAGCTGTGGGTACATGCGAAGACTCCGTCTTTGACGTTCCAACTTACAATTTATTAAGGTGGGTAGGTAGGATAAATAGATTTAAGGGGTTTTATAGTGTTACATATCTATTATACCGGGAGTAGTCAGTGTTATGGTAGACAATATTTAATATTTCGGAAGTTTTATTCTAGATCCTATTAGGGTAACTTTGGTTTTACAAGTCCAGTATACGGGGGGTTGTGGCTATCTAGGCGTCTGAACTTAGTATTTTACATAGCAGTATCGCGGAAGCGAACCGCAGTGGCTTATAGGATAGTTAAGATACGAGGAAAATATTTTAAATTAGTATCTCGGAATCTAAAAATTCAAAATAAACATTAAATAAATAATTAGTTGAGTGAGGTCCACGGTAGTCACTCAATCTGACTAATTAAGGGATAGTCTTTATAAATGATAGATATAAGCATATGAGTGTGGAAATAATAAGATTAAATAATACATATATGAAATAATAAATATTTAATTTAGTATTTGCAATTTATCCTTTGTTCAGTATTAGTTTTCGTATACTTTATTTTGCTCAGCCTTTATTAGTTGCTTGAGTGCCCGCATATAGTTTCACTTTTGTCTCTTCCGATCGACAAAGGATGCCGAAAGAGGTCGTTTGGAGCGATAAGGCCGCCTTGCATCTAGTTGCGTGTTTTGCAAGATCATATGTGTTTCCTTTTGTACGTACAATAGAGAATATTTATCTTATCCTATTTCAAAGATAGAAAATTAAACCTGGGTTTTATTTTAAAATCTTTAAGGTCGGGGGGTTGACGAGTCTTCTACTAGGAATCAAAATAAAATCGGCTTGCGTGGTATGCTAGACGAATATAATATTTTTATAGGGCCACTGTATATACGCGGTAGTAAGGTAACCTTATGGTGCTAAAATGAATGAGTATGTCGGTATGCATTAAGAATTATTTGTAGGCGTGTTTTAAAATAGGTAGCATTTTGTTTTGTTCTCATTTAAAAAATGATATAGGTACGGTACACATAACAAAAATAACTATGGGATCAAATAATATAAACTTATTCGAAAATAGGATGTTTCGAAAAACCATTTAAATATAATTTTAAATGAATTAGGAACTTATTTGATTTAGCCCATTTGAATATAACATAATTCTTTTATTCATGTATCTAAACTGCGGTATTCTACTGGAATAGGGTTACTTACATATATCTATGTAACTTATTTTAAGTTTAATATCGTTTGACTGTAGGTGACTAGTAGGAAATCTAGTTTTACCTATAAATAATGCCTTCACTAGACTAAGCTGCGTCCAAGGTGTAGGTAAATAAGTTGAAATGACAATTATGGTAGATGACAATAAATACATAAGTAAGCTAACCTTTAAATTTTAGTTAGAAACATTTTATAGATAAGTTTTAGGTTTCTTCACTCTTTACGCATTATTAAGTAGTATTTTTAAAAGTGAACAATATTAGTGTACTTGATTCCCTTTAACGTATATCTCGTAGGACTAGTTGGTTAAAAGGTAGTGAGAATGGCTAGTAGCATCGCTAGCGGAAGCAGGTTCCGGGGGTGCGCGAGACGCAAGCGGATCGCGGGTGTGAAGAGAAGGGTGCCGATATGTTAATTCGGGTCCTAAGCTGTTTTCCTATCGAAGTTCATTCAGCTAGGTACGTTAGGTAGCTTTGTGTGAAGGAGTAACAAACATACGTACATCCGTACATGTAAGGTTTCGCGTGTGTAACATTGGTAATGATTTAGGTAGGTTAGGTGGGTAGAAAAGGAAACTTAAAGTTGTCTCTGGTTTAATTACCTACCTACATTTACCTTATGTAAATGTTGGATATAGGTGAATTTTGAAACATTTTGTTGTTTTGATAAAGATATCTAGGAAATAGCGCCTAGGATAAGTATATAAGGTACTTAAATAGGTAAATTATTCTAAAGGTGTAGGTACCTTAAACTTGCATATCAATTTAAATTAGAAAAACCTTTGAACGGTAAAAATAAATTATTTCCAACCATTTCACATCTCAGTGTGTAAAATAGGTGGATGAGATAAGCTTCTAAAATAGGTACATAAATTTTAAGTAATTTAAAACATCATTCCAAACTAATAAATAAGGTCTTATCATTAGTTCAATCTTAAGGATCATTCAGTACGAAACTTTTATTACTAGTAGGTAGCTAGTTATTCGTATTATTCGGACAAATAGGTAATTATTTGGATTATTCGGGCAGAGTAAATAAAAAAAGCATAGGTTATTATTCGGTACGTAGGTAAGTTAGAGAATCTATAGGTTGGTCGGTCCGAATTCTATACTCAAAGGTTTATTTTTTAAGGAAGTCCTCACGAATTTATAGAAGAAACTCAAATAGTATAGACGTACGTAGTTCAAAAGATTTGGAGTGAAGTTGAGACAAACACATAGTCACATTATTAGATACATAGGAAGTGCACACTTCAGTTTTGATCTTATTTGTTTAGCGCAATAGATTTCTAAGTCGGATTACAACAGCGGAAATTTTAGCTGGAACATTCTACTTTCTTTTAATTAAATACTGTACCAATAATTAGTTATTTGTATAATATTATAAAAAAAACAGGAAAATAGGTAGGGCGTGCTAGCACCTACTATATCCTTCAAATGTTTTGATTGTGGCGCTGTTACGAATATAATATAGTAGCTACTAAAAGCTAAAAGGTTGTGATCTTTTGCCACAGAGAAGGTGTGAATGAGTTAGTTTGTCCTTCTTTCAATAGATGGCGCCACGGGTCATACATTTTGTTCAAAACATTTTTACGGTTTCATTGAAAACAATGTTTCGTAGAATTTCTAACTTACTAGGCGATAATAGAATTTATTCAATAGGATAGAGATATTTTAGTTCAATTCGATCGAATATTGATGCAAGACAAATTTCTTGTAGTTCGGCCCGTTTTCACAAGGTGTCGCTGACCATTTGAGTTTGCACAGTGAGTTTGTCACAGAGTCACAGATATAAAAGTCTGTCGACTTGCCGCTTTTAAGTAATGGCGCTAGCGTAGTTCAGGGGTCGCGTGCGTTCAGGAATTATCACAGATCTGCTAGGAATTATATGCAGTCGAGGACTTATCGCAAGAAGATAAAAAAAAGGTTAGGTTTTATAAGTTTAAGTTAAAAGGAGACGCCATCGGAATAACAATTGTGATATTTTTGAATTAAATGTTTTAATATCGATTGAGTTTTATTACCTAGTTTAAAATGAAAATGAAAAAAAAAAAACTTGTCTTTTATTTCGACAACCCGGTAAAATGTGTATAAAGGTATGTTTCGAAAAAACCAGGTACAGCGAAGCTATGTTATTTCAACATTAGCATATCTACGCTCTGGTGAATGCCTAATTTTAGTAATCAAATTAGAAGGTACAGTAGGATTATAATAAAAATATTATAATCTTGCTAAATGTAGTGAAATTACGCATGAATAGGAAAGGTAGGGAGTCGGTATTAGTTTTATAAGGTTGCGGTTAGTTTTAAGTTTGCAATGATGCATGCTGCTTCAATTATTATATATAGGTTGTGCCGGGTTGTGGTGAAAGTAGGTCATCTTTGGTGCGTTAAATATTAGCGCTCATTTATTTTCAACTTTCAGATCTGATTTTAGAACGAAGTCACGGTCTGTCATTGGAAGTAAATATTATTTTCTTTTGCAAGATGAGGGTTTTGGTTATAAACTAAAGTGAGAATTGTGTTTAAATACTTGAAAATAGGTCTACATATTCTCTTGTGTTGACTACAATAAATATCCTGGCTGAAGATAAGGATTTGTTGACCTTTCCAGGATTGGAATACCACAAAAGGCTGTTTGAGAGTGATGTGAAAAGTGGTTTTGAGTGAGTTGCTTTGATATTTTGGGGGTAAATTAAGGGAAAGTGTGGTCTTGAAGGAGAGTCAACAAATACTGGATATCTGAGTCAGCTGTTGGCACACGCTGTCCTACTTCATGAATACAAAAATAGTACGAACCAACAATTTGTTCTTTTGAGTCTTACATTACGTTGGTTTGGGCTAATTACTCTACCAGAAGCTAAGAACTGGACTTATACACTATACATACTCCAAGGTAAGATTCTATTGTCACTTGGGGGAAGCTCTATTTGGAGAACTTGGCTGATTGTCGCGGGAAACGCTTGTGTTATATCACAGACAGTTTGGAGAGGTAAACTAGATTGACAATTTACTAATGCGCGTATGCCAGTAGAGTTTCCTGGTGCGTGGGGAATTGGAAGCTAGTGGTCCACTCAATGTATACGCCTATGCGCGAAACGTAGCAGTGGCTTCGACTCACAACCGAAATGCCCGTTCGAACTCCTCTGTGATGGCAGGAGCTGGTCCTGTGCTAATCCGGTTTTGTTTATGGTTGAGCGTATCAATCAAGGGACAATAAATGACATGCCTGGTTTAAATACACACCACACGTGGGGGAGAATGTGCCAACAGGAAATTTTAATAGTTATTAGCTATTTTGAAAATTTCAAAAAGACAATTCTCTGAATTCTATTTTTAAAAATTTTCAGGGGGTTGGATTGTAACGATCCATATGTATAAATAAATATCTATAGGTAATACAGTAAGTCTTGATAGACTAATCGGAATCTGTCTATTGGGAAAAACATAACTAGTTTTGTTCGGTCGGGTGAGGATTAACCTCGAGTCGAGTGAATAGACAGTTATTGAAACAAATTAGCTCAGGGATTATTTCCGAGAAACCAGACTGCCGCCTGTCGGTCGTCATTCGAACCACGCGGTGCGCACGTTATAACAGATTGCCTTAGGTAATAAATGGCGCGAAAAGCGAGGCTAAAGGGATAGAGGCGCCGCCCTGTCTGCGTCCGGACAGCGGCCGGCGCTCGCGCAGTTCGACCACGAGGTCGGATGTATGTGTGCGGCGGCCCGCGCGCTGCCGAGGCTGCATCTGTGTGAAAGCTTTTAAAACCACGGACACGCGGACGCAGCGGCATTCAGTCGTACAGACCATCAGAGGAGGAGGACGTATCCGAAGAACAGCTGCCGCACGCCCCGGGCAAGTGTCACGCCAAGTACTTATTAGTCGCGAATTAACTTAGGAATCTCACTTTATATTGTGAGTTTAGAATAGAATTTAGTGTGGCCGAAATCCTAGTTATTTGCCTTCGAAAGTTCAGGCTCCTACCTGGGATCAAGCCATAGTTTAGTGCAGTTAGGAAGTGAGGTACAGTGGGCAATCGAGCTGGGATCTAGGAATTGAAACAAGATGCCAGGTCGGTTGCTAGCTGAAGGTATCATCAGGTGACCAGGTTGGTAGTTCATGTTTTCAGGAAGGCTAGTTGATTTAACTCACGTGGATACGCAACCGTGACAACGAAACGTGGGTTTTTCAGCGCAATTGCCGAAAGCAAGCTGACAGGAGGGCTTGCCTGGCTAGCGACCCAAGTTTGGTTATGGCCGGAACATCCTGACTGTACCATCTTACGACCTACCGTCATGAGGACCACAGGTTGGACATGCGTTAGCGCACTCATGTACGGAGCCACCGTATTTGGGACAGGCCTTACCTATCCAAATCCCATCCAAACACACTGTTTAGGAGGTGCAGCGAAGCGGCAGACCTGGTCTGTCGTGGCAGCGGCATTTCTTATTCAGGGCAGGTACACTTTAGCCGTAGGGAACTAGGACACAAGTTAGCTTTAGGTACCCACCACACCATGACACACTACACCTAATTGGTTCATCTCGAAGGCACGGTTGGTTTAGTACCCCGGGGGAAAGACGAATAAAGCCGCCACGAGTTGTAACTATTTGTTGAGACATGGACATCAAATAAAATTTAGCTCTCGAAATACTTAGCTATCTCGCTAGGATAGGGAAAACTAGGGCTGAGTTAGGGGGGGGGGGGAAGCGATCTGTAGGAAATCTAGTTAATTAATCTAATACTAGGGAGTAGCGAATTAGGTTTTGGGATGACGTTATTAGGAAGAAAAACGAGTCATATTAGCAAATAAATAGTAGGTAGGTCTAAGCGATGCCCACGTTTTACTTTATCGAACTGCCGTCACTGCAGGTGACACGCGGTATCACAAGCTTTAGGGTTTCGTGAGCACGAGGTCATTAATTTCATTCGAGCTAGTACAGTCTGTAGGAAATCTAGTTAATAATCTATTACTAGGGAATAGTGAATTAAGGTTAGGAATATCGCTATTAGGAAGAAACGAATCATATTAGCGAATAAATAGTAGGTATGTCTAAGCGATGCCCACATTTTATTTAATTACAAACTGCCGTCATTGCAGGTGCCACGCGGCATTATAAGTTTTAAGGTTCCGTGAACACGTGGTCCATTCAGTTCACTAACTTCATTCGGGGTAGTACAGTGCTATGCTATCGAAGGGAAGGTTTATTTTATCGAACTGCCTTCATTGCAAGTGCCACGCGGCATCATAAGTTTTAGGGTTCCGTGAACACGTGGTCCGCTCAGTTCACTAATCTCATTCGAGATAGTACGGCGCTATGCTGTCGCGGGAAGGCCTATGTCATACTTGAGATGGCTGTTTACCAAGCTCCATGCAATATGGGCTAGATATGTAGTTCAGTGGTTCATAGATATGAACAACTCCTAATTTTACCAAATTTTAGCTAAATCTGTCCACACTTTTATGGGATAAATGTAATGGACTAACAGACAAACTATAGGCGTTCGAGCCTCGCCTATTTTGATACTAAAGTAATTTTAGATAGGTAGGTCCTATCTGTAGCTTATCACAAGCATGCCTTGGCAGAATTTCACCTGAATCGGACCAAGCGTCTAGGAAGGTATTGAGCAAACAAACGAATAGGTTAGGCGTTCGCGCCTTACTAATAGTGATTATAGTAAGACCGATTATGATGAAGGTAGCCGACCCATCCTGATGGTAACCGTAGCCAGGGTCAGTTAATATGCGCTAGATTTAGAAACTAAATCTATTCTACGGTTTTCGGATATTATGGGCAGTGTTCACGGTGTCCGGGTCCTGTCGGCTCCTATTGCGTCCTGAACTAGCGCCTCGACCAAACACTTGGCTTACACGCCTTTTCGCTTTGACCTAGTTGTGATGCTGCGACTATGATTCGCGTGGGTCTCACATTGGGTTGCGACTGTGTTGGTTCGTTGTTCTTTTACGTTTAGCAAACCTGCTGGACTGTCAGTACTATCGCCCTTTATCAAGGGTTTACTACGTCTAAAGACAGAGCTTTAGCACTATGTATTATTTTGGAGCCGGCGGCACGCTGGATATCGTGTCCATTTCGCTTTAGTTATATAGACCGCAGGTCTTTATATCATTATATACAACTGTATGGCACAGTTCCAGGTCTAAGAACCATATTAGTAGATTAACTACTTATTTCACATTCCGTAGTGCTCTTCTCACAGGATGAGCGACATTCAAGTCGGAATATCTACTTTATTTTAGTACTTAGTGCTAACATGTATTCGCGAACAATCGCTGTTCGAAGGTATTAATCCTACCTGTCGAATAGGGTTGGACAAGCTATGGCTGTAAAGACTCAGCTATAGTTCACACTATACACGTATAATAAGGCGCCTCACAAGCGTTTTATATACACTAGATTTGGGATTCGGGTGGAACATGGCATAGTACACTTTACATTGTCGTGTAGCTTAATTAAATTACACTTGAAGGGTGGTGGACTCTGATCATGTACCTTAGTGGCCTGCCAGAGACAGTAGCTAGCGGGGCTCACGTAGTAGTAATTATCTGTTTAGAGCTAAAATCGCTCGTTCAATTACTTTGAGTTAGATGTACATTGTTTTAATCACCAAAATAATGCAGTACTGACGTCAGTCAAGTATTACGTTATTCCGAGCACTGGGGGCTAGCTACCCTTCCCAATTTGGGGGGGCCCAAAATAGGGACCAATCACAGTAGGGAAATTAGGGTTCTGCGCGAAATACTTCAAAATTATGGGTTAGACTACATCGTTCGTCCAAACACAACGTGATAGATTAATCTCTTAAAAATAACTTGTCATTCACCTTCAAAAAGACTCTGAGTTACTGCGATCACAATTAGGGTTCTCTAGACGATCTGGCCAAACGTTTAATCGTATTTTAAAATGCAATAAAAATCAAGTATAGTTTACATACTTCTTATAGGTAGATAGCGGTAGGTTGTATGTTGTATGTACGTATGCGTATTATAGGTTTAGTTAGTTATATTTATATATTTATATTTATATTTATATATTTATATATTTTAAATAGGGGGGCGGGGGTGTTACAGTACGTGGCAGGATTCGAACCAAGACCTCCCGGATAGGAGGTAGCGGCCCTTGCCATTACCATTCAGCACCTAACTAAGCACTAAATATGACAATGGGCCAAGACCAGACATTTTACCCTACTCATTTGGAAGCTTATAAAGTTGAAAATTTAATAAAACTTTAACACGTAATCCTAAGGAAAACAAAACTCAGCATGCAAATGGTGTGTTTAATTACAGAAAATAAACAAATACTTTCAGCAATACGAAAATTAACTATGTTAAGTAATTCTAAAATACGGACTCTATTTTTTAATCGTTATACTTCAAACTCAAGCTTTTTCTGATACAAAAAGTGAATCGGATCGCAATACTTAGGTAATTAAATTTAGTATTCATTGGAAAACATTTGAGCACTATATTGATGAATTTTTAAACTAAAATTACTGTTATATTAAAACTACAAGGTTGGGAACGTTTAACACAAATTTTCACTCTTAGAAATTTTGAACAACATCCCCAATTATAAATATTATTTTCATTTAGCAGGCTCATAAAAGTAAATTTGAATTTTGAAATTAATTATGAATTTTTACTTCTAGGCCGTATCAAGTCAGTCAACTCATTTAGTAACTGCGATGACATGTACACACACACAGACAGACAGATAGGCTTAAAATTTATAACACCCCCTCTTCTTGCTTCATCGGGAGTTTAAGAAACTTGTATCATCATATCAGCCAAAAGACGTCCACTGCTGGACAAAGGCCTCCCCCAAATAGTTCCTGCGCTTCTCGTGACCTTGACTAGGTCGTCGGTCCACCCAATGGGAGGCGTGTTTCAGTGTTTCCTGATTCCTATAATTTGGAGATCTTCAAGGCAAGAGTGAATAGGCATTATTTGAGTTTGCGTGTACCATCTTCGACCGCATCATCACTTTCCATCAGGTGAGTTGCAGTCAAACGCAATCAAATCATTAATAAAAAAGAACTGGAGAATTTTATTGCCCCAATGGCTATCTTTTCCACGAGCTATGTGCCCTTGAATTGCTAAACTCAAAAAAGTTGTTACCGTGAATATTTACCATGTCATGTCACTCACAAAAAACTAATACATTTCAGCTTTTTATAAAACACACAGATAATATTAAGCCCGCTCATAAAATATATCAGGAAAAGTAGACATCGGTACCTAGTAGGTTTTGCCTACCTAATCTAACTCACATAAGAGTGTATGTGTGTATCTTCGACGACGTCGTTTGGGTAGGTATGGAACCCCAATCTATTAAAGAGAACTACAATTATATTACATACTATCGAGTATTTTGGAGTGGTTTTTAAGTCTTATGTATGCGTGTAAAGGGTATGTACATGTTTAAAATATTTTTGATTCGCTTCACATTGAATTTACGTATAATGTGACCTTATATCTGAACTCTTTTTTTTAATCTGAACTTTTTTTTAATCTGAACTTTTTTTTAATCTGAGTACTATCTTCAGCGTCGGTGGCTCAACCGGTAACGACTCGGTCCATCTAACTAGAGGTACCGGGTTCAAATCTGGATGGCCAATGTACCAATGGGTTTTTCAAAAAAACTTATGTACATACTTACCGATTGCTTTAACGGTGAAGGAAAAACATCGTGAGGAAACCTGCACACGCCTGCGAAGAAACTCGAAGGTTGTGTGTGAAGTCGACCAACCCGCACTGGGCCCGCGTGGTCGTCTAAGGCCTAATCGCCCTGATTCAGGGTAGGCTCGAGCCCCTCGGTGGGGACGTATATGAGCTGTAATGATGACTATTCTCACAAATCGATCAGCCCGAACCTTATATGGAAGAAAGTCAAAAAGTAGAACGTATCCCTTATAGCTTTTACACTCTTAAAAACCTTCCAAACGAAAGTCACACTCGCGCACCGAGGTTTCCGTATCAACACATCTTTGGGTAGGTATGGAACCCTAATCCATTAACGAGAACTACAATAGTATTCATTATATCAGCCCAAAGACCCACTACTGGGCAAAGGCGTCCACCAAGGATTTCTACAACGACCGGTCCGGCGCTGCCCGCATCCAACGGCTTCGCGCGACTTTCGCTAGGTCGTTAGTCCACCGAATGCAGAGCCTTCTTAGTTCTGTCTTCTGGTGCACGGTCACCACTCGAAAACTTTACTTCCCAAATGGCCATCTGTTCTACGAGTTATGTACCCCGCCCATTGCCACTTAAGTTTAGTGATTATGTGAGCTATGTCGGTTTTGTTTGGTTCTCCTACGGATCTTCTCATTCCTGATTCGATCAAGTAGGGAAACTCCGAGCTTAGCTCCGCTCGCCCACGCCCTTGAGCCTTCTTATGAGGCCCATTTTAAACAACTATGTCTCAGTTTAGTATGTCGTCACTGGCAATACACACTGGTCAAAGACCTTAGTCTTGAGACACTGCGGGACGTGAAGATATTGCGTAGCTTCCCGAACACTGCCCAGCCTACTTGGATTCGACGATTAATCCCTTTCTCGAAGTTGGACCTACCTAACTGGACTGTTTGTCCCAGGTATACATATTCGGTAACCATCCATTAAACGTAAAGATATTGCGTAGCTTCCCGAGCACTGCCCAGCCTAGTTGACTTCATAATTCAATTGAACTCACTCTCGAAGCTAGACCTACCTAACTGGATTTTTGGCCCAGGTATACATTCGTCAACAACTTCGAGTATAGATTTTACAAACTTTAGAGTTCAAAAGATACAGCCTTTTAAAGGTCATACAGACGGACAGACGGACAGACGGATGGCGTAAGGCTAGTAATAGGGTTTCGTTTCCTTTGGGTACGGAATCCTCAACATCTTGTATTATAACATATACGTACAAGTTTCTAACAACATGTAGCGGCAAAGGGGAATAAGGAAAGTCGATTGGTTATTACACGTTGTAGTAGCTGGCTAACTCTGCGCTTATAAATCCAGCCAAGTTTCATAACTCGAACCTACGGGCCAGGCTGAGAGGGCGGCACGGATGAGGTGTTCAGCTCCTGCACTATAAATATTATTTATTGCCTTACACGAAACCTGCGGGAATTTGAAATACCTGAGACCAAATATCCGAGTGGATAGAGTATACTGAGCAATATCATGTAAGCTTTGATGTATTCGGGGCGCATTCTTATGTACCTACAGGTGGCTCAATTCAATGTGAGGGGCTCCCTAGACGATCAATGACATTTTGTCAATTTTACGTGATTGAAATCAATTTAATTTCAATTGCAATTGTAATACATATAAACTCTATGTTATAAATGCAATCGTCAATGTCGCAATTGGCAATATCATTGATCTAATGACCCCATAGAAACTTTTTTTTAATTTGTTACAACTTTCCCCAATACACTGGAAAAAGGCCTCCCCAAAGAATTTTACCAAATGGCGAGTCCTGCACATTAGTCCCAATACTACATTCGAAACAAAACAAAAAGATTTTTTCATACAGTATAAATAAATAAATAAATTCATTTTATTTTTAGACTATTACAGTCCATAATGCTAATGAAAGTCCAATTTTTTTTTGTTCCAGTTATATAGGTTTTATGGAGAAACTTGTTCAGTTTCATGAGTAGATCCTTCACTTCACTCTTCATTTTGATCGATATTAAAAAAAATTCCACGACGTAACATACTCCAGCAATACGAATAATTAAAATAGGAAATGAACAATATAGAAGAAAAAAAAAATTTAACTACCAAAAGTTTAAATTTTAACATTAAGTTTACGAGCTGGTGCCCGTGGCTTCGTTCAAGTTGAAAAGAAAAGGATTTAAAAAATCCCTATTTTATATTCCTTGGAGTAAAATTTCTGAGAAATTATAAAATAAGTTCCAATTATATACATGTCGTGGCGATATCGTAAAATTGACTATGTCGTAAAATGGCTGGAATTTTCATGCTAAGTACGCAAGTTCCTTCCCCTGGGTGCCATTAGGTTTTGTTAGTTTATCAGCTTAACAAAACAAAACCTAATTCATTACGCCACCCAGAGCGAGGCTCTTCGATAGTATATCATCATCAGACCGAACGAACCTATTATAGCTCGCTTCGCTCGCTCAACTCAAATCTGCATTTTATGATCCGACCAATTCTAACGATTAAAGGGTTACGAGTACTTAAGCAAAATAAAATAATCTCAAACTTTCTTTATTTCACGGTAAAAAGCAGCAGAAAATTTCAGGGATCATCTGTTTTTGGGCACCATTTTTCGATTTCTTTTTGTACTTTTTTAGTAAACTTTAGGCATCATCTCAAAACTAGAGCGGATATTCCAAAAGTATTCATAGTTTTGTGAATTGTTAGCTCATTTTTGACTAGTGTAAACTAAACTAAGACAGCCTATTCAGCCGTGATAATTTTTCTAGTGAATTGATTATATGTCCTACTTTTTTTATTTTTTCAGGTATACTGAAATAGCAGCTTAGATGCCAGAGGGGGGAACAGTTGACTCTAATAAAAATGTACAATTTAAAGCTTAATATTTCACAAACGGATCCCTGTACCAAAACATGGTTTTCACGGCCGCAATATTTTTGAACAACCTATCCGAGGACACCCAATACCATGGGGATAGTTGAGAAAAAAAATCATCCCCACTTTACGTGTAGGAGTTACCCTAAAATACTTTGTCGGCGTATAATATGTATACCCATTACACATATTAAACGCCGAAAAAGTAACTCCTACAACAGTATTAAGAGTTTATGATCTAAGCCGCGGACAGACGGACAGACGGACATAGCGAAACTACAAAAAACTAAAACTAATAAGCTCGTTTCAAAAAACCTAAAAAAAATATCGTATTTTTCTCAGCTAACCCTTTCATTTGATACCTACATCATGGGGGTCCATGAAAAATAACTAGTCCACCAGCTTTAGAAGTCTAGCCTAATTTATTTAGAATAACGTTACTTAGCTAAGCATGCATTACCATTCTAACTAAACGTGTATGCTAAATTTCAGCTCATTCAGAAACTGGGAAGTGGGTCAAATTTAACTTGATAATTTTGAAGCGGACCACTTACATTACGAATATTGAACGTTTTAATCCCTACTTCCCTACTAATATTATAAATGTGAAAGTAACTCTGTCTGTCTGTTACGCTTTCCCGCAAAAATTACTGAACGGATTTGGCTGAAATTTGGTAGGTAGACAGATTAGGACCTGGGTTAAGACATAGGCTACTTTTTACCACGCTCGCGAGCCGCTTGCGGCTCGCGCACTGCGCACCCTCGAAAAGTCATAGAAATGTGGTCCACGCGGGTGAAGCCGCGGGAATCAGCTATATAATAATAACTTTAATAATGTATTTATTGACCAAAATGGCTTATAAAATATTCTCCACAAGCAGCAAAAAATACAGATAAGTACTAAAATTATTACAACTAAAGCCTAAGCTAGGCAAATGCCTGTGTTATAGGCATTTGTCCTCCGAACGAAGAGAACTATCTAAAAGGTTCACTAAATTAAAAGTGGAATATTTGTAATCCTAAAATATCGTGCAAGCGTGCAGTTTGTGTATGTGCGAGTAAGTGTGTTTGTGTGTGTGCGTGGGTATGTTGTGAGTGTTAGATTTTTACGCGTTAGTTAATAAAAAAAAAGAAAAATAAACTTATTATACGTAAAAGTTCTTCTGTTTCGTCAAAACTAAGGGACACTAGCCACTCATTCAATTTCACCTTCAATTGTGAGCTGTCAGGAAGTATAATATGTTATATCTCACCGTGTGTAAATCCGCTCTAACGTACTTTATCGTTACCTGAGGAGGTATCCCACTTGATTTCATTAGAAAGAGCTAATAGAGCTATTTCAAAGGTCGCAACGTTTTGTGATTTCCGGTATACTACTGACAAATTAGATAAGGAATGTGAGGTGCTATCAGTTAGATGCTCATATAATTCTAAAAACTCACACTTCTTTGCCTTGCTCACTTATTAGGGCTACAGCTTCAAAAAGACGGATTGACCAAATTTGTCTCACGACAAATTGTCGTACGCCTTTTTCCAATATTAAAAGTTAACTAAAAGCTTGTGAAAACAAAGCTCTTTAGTAAAAGAAGGTACCTACCTGCACCCTGTCTAGATGCTAAAAATGTTACAAAAACACCTTTTTGATGACAGTTACTACCTCTTCCTAGGATAAAGCGTTCCTCTCTGCTATAGAACATGATAAAGGCATTGCTGCGCGCCGACTCGACTTTCGCCATTCACTGTGCTCTGAGTTCCACTTTATCTCAATATTACCTGATATTAAAAAGTTAATCCTAAAAACAAGGGACTAGTATTGTACTTACGGTTATCTTTAGCTGAGAAGACAAGGCACAACGATTTATTTACACAAAAAGGACAAAAGAGGGTAAACAATGAGTTTTTACAACTCCAGAGGGAAATTCTATGTCACGTACATGACTCAAAATCATAAAGTTCTGTGATGAAAGTGTAATTTAGATTAAAAAAATATCTTTTATACCACATGAACTCTGGTTTAGAATACGCCATGTTGGGTGTCGTAAGAGACGACTAAGGCATCAATAAACCGAAAGTGGGGCAGCAGCGTCCTTTCCGCGTTATGGGTCACCACACTGCACACTGCTTCACCAACCTGCCTTCCAAGCATGACGACTACGGCAAACCGCGTCCCAATCCGGAGGAGGCCTATTAAATCCTTCAGCACTCGACGGTTTCGGTTGTAGTCATTCTATTTACTTTTCTCAGCTACGTCTTATAATCTGTTACTTGACTCCACTTATTCGTCGAGCCGTGAAAATACATTGCTTCTCTGGTGATACGAAACTCATTGAGAGTGAATTTATAAACTTGATCAAAAATATGAAAGGTATTGTATTTTTGCAGATTGGGCTGTTTGTCATAATATCAGTACAGGAACTTACCGTCGTGTGAATCGTAAATGTAAATGATTTCCTTCCAGCGGTAGTGGACGATGGTGTCAACGATGGCTCGATGGTAGTCAGGACGCATGCTGACAGCGTGGTCGATGAGGCCAGAAGAAGGAGGTATCACCTGTTAATAACACCAACAATGGGCCTGGTATAGTTTTTTAACGCACTTATTTTATATTTTTTATTGTAGACTTTTACCTATGAAATTGCCGATTCAGTTTTTTTTAATTATGTTTGTTTTTAATTATTAATAAATTATAATAAATAAATATTCTAGGACAAATCACACATGGTCATCTGGCCCCAAAGTAGGATTGTTGTGGGAACCAGAGACTTATATACATACATATATAGATATTTAATACCCAGATACAGAGCAAACAAATCTGCCCATCACATAAATGTTTGCCCTGGGTGGGGATCGAACCCAAAACCCTCGGATCAGTAGTCAAGAGCACTAACCACTGCGCCACGGAGTCAGTCAATTGATTGATTGTAATGATGAAATTTTACATATGGTATTTTATTATAAATCCCGTAGCTATGTACCATAGAATGCATTGAATAGCGTTTTGTTAGTGGTCAGATGGGGTAACTTTTTTGACTATTTAATTTTGTTTAATTTTCCTGAAAGTTACGAAATTTTATACAAGGTACACATCTACGAGTAAATTAGTGATAAAGAAACTAAGTTTTTTTTTAATTATGTTTGTTTTTAATTATTAATAAATTATAATAAATAAATATTCTAGGACAAATCACACATGGTCATCTGGCCCCAAAGTAGGATTGTTGTGGGAACCAGAGACTTATATACATACATATATAGATATTTAATACCCAGATACAGAGCAAACAAATCTGCCCATCACATAAATGTTTGCCCTGGGTGGGGATCGAACCCAAAACCCTCGGATCAGTAGTCAAGAGCACTAACCACTGCGCCACGGAGTCAGTCAATTGATTGATTGTAATGATGAAATTTTACATATGGTATTTTATTATAAATCCCGTAGCTATGTACCATAGAATGCATTGAATAGCGTTTTGTTAGTGGTCAGATGGGGTAACTTTTTTGACTATTTAATTTTGTTTAATTTTCCTGAAAGTTACGAAATTTTATACAAGGTACACATCTACGAGTAAATTAGTGATAAAGAAACTAAGTACTGTGATAACTCTAAAACTTTATATTAAAAACATGTATATTTGCCTAAAATGGCAATATAAAAATGTGAAAAAACCCATCTCCTTTGATTTAAAACCACCGTGCCTTAAAATCATCTAAACAAAAGGCATATGTACATTAACCACCATTTAATTTCTGATAGTCTTTGAGAATAAAATGTTCTTTTACTTTAAATTTTCTTTTTTAAACTTTTTCTTCCAATCGGTAATTTCATAGGTAAATACGAGTACCTATTGCAAAGAATGCCTTCTGACGCTTTTATTATAAAAATATGATTTTTTTTCATTATAGGGTTATTATTTTTATAAATGTAACAAAAGTATGTATAATTATGATAGTCTTGGCTGTGTCAAAAAAATCCAACTCGAAACGTTGCAATGTGACGGTGTAAAGCCATCTTTTAAAGCCTTCCATTAGAAACTTAATTGCAGTTTTGAGCTTCTCAGAGCACATACTATAATTAGATATTTTGGAGTGGAAGGCCTACCTACGATACGTCTTTCGGTGCACGGTCGCCACTTGAGAACTGTAATGCCCATCACATAAAAACTAAACGAATTAATTAAAAAATAAAAACCCGAATGCATAAAAACTTTACCCCTCTTTTTGCACAGTCGGGTAAAAATGTATCCAATGTCACTCACGGGATCAACACAAAATCTAACTACACCTCACACTCCAAAATCCATCAAGTCGTTAAGGCTACAGGGCGTTTATGTATGTATTACATAAATTCATTTGAAAAACATAACCCTCCTTCTGGCGCATCCGGGTGAAAAATATAAAATGAGTACCTACCTTTGTTAAAAAAACTATACCAGATCTAACATAAACTATCATAAACAAACGCTATACGGGATCACACACTAAATATAGTTTAAAAAAATTTAAAAAAAAACACGCTTTTAAAGCACATCGAACTAATAAGTGAAAATGAAAACAATAATGCACGAAAAATACTAGTGTTATTGTGAAAAAAGCGTGGGTTGCTCGATATACGAAAAATAAGGCACAAAGCTTATATTAAGAATTATTTTTCACTTTTTAGTTCGATGTAATTGAAAAGCGTGTTTTGTATTTTTTAAACTATAATATTTATTTTTAAATTTTTAGTTCAGGACAATGAGATATACTTATGAAAGTATTGTATTGTCACAGATTCTTGATAAATGTACAAAATTTGCATTAAATCTGTCCGTTTAAAGTGGGTCAAAATCGAGTGCAAAGGAGTTGGTTACAAACATATATACATACAGGTGAAGCTAATATAAGCGTGATAAAGAACGATGTTTACAGTCACTCTGTCAAAAGTGTCTGAACATAAAGTCGCATTTTGGTGTACGGAGGTGTTCTTTCTCTTTGTCTAACATAGTTATTTGAATGTTAATATCCTTGAATCCTGTCAAACGACTGTCCGCACGTTTTTTGAAGTTTGTTTTGTACGAAACCAGGGATCTAGTTCTTTTATGTGATCTAAGACTTCCCCTAAGAAAATCGTTTAACGTCGAAATTGAATTACTTAGTGAAATGACTGAGAGTAAAGCTGACTGACACTCCTTTGAAAACTCGACTTTGCTGGAATTCCATTTATATCCATCAAAGCCAAAAGTGGACTCAGACAAGCTCTTTTAGTGAAAGTTAGAAAAACACCATTACTGGCTATATAGCGTCGTAAAACTTATCCTATGTCGCCAGTGAGTTTTTCTTGTAGTAAGCAGAGAAGTTATCTAAAAATAAAAGCGATTTTTTTTTATATTTTTTTTTGTTTTTCCACTCGTATCAAAACTTAGCAAGATATGAAACATGTAAACTTCATACACATATTGTGTGGAATCAGATGTTTCCATTTCCATAAGCCGTAAAAGCAATCGGTAAGTGTATTATTATTTACTTTCTTTGGCCTTCTACGTGCAGAGTTAGTTATATCATATCATACGAGTATCTACTAGGTACCTAAAACAAACACAAAATAATCCTACTAGTCCTACTAATATTATAAGTGCGAAAGTTTGTAAGAATGTATGGATGTATGTTTGTTATCCTTTCACGCCAAAACTACTGGACGAATCTATCTGGAATTTGGTAGGTAGACAGATTAGGACCTGGTTCAACACATAGGCTAATGTTTTCCACGCTAGCGAGCCGCTTGCGGCTCGCGCACTGTGCACCCTCGAAAAGTCATAGAAACGTCCACGCGGGCGAAGCGAAGGATAAACAAAACAACACAACATAAGGAAAACAAAGGATATCGAATTTATAGTTTAATATGAAATATTTGCATGTATTTTGCCAAGCAATAACAAAATATACTCTGTTAAAAGCCAAAGAGAGGAAAAGTTCAAAAGCAATAACAAATTTATACCAAGAAGAATAAATACCAAGTTTGAGTTACTTTTTATCATCCATCTGTCAATAGGAACGCGTGACGTCATAGTTTTTCAGCGTCATTGATGAGCCAATTTTGTCATTTTGTTTAATTAAAAATTAAAAACGCAGTGCAAAGAAAAATGAGAAAAAAATTAGGGAAAAACATTTCATAATTTCTAATAGGGGTTTAAGAATGAAATTGCCGATTCAGTTTTTGAAGTTCAATGCCAATTTTTATTGATAAAATTTTGTATTCTTGACCATAAATGGTGACACCACTTATAGTCTTTTATTAGTAACTAGTGGCATGTCTTACATGTTCCTATCCCCTGAGCTATGATCATTAAATGGAATAAAGTTGTTTTCTTTGTGATCGAATGGAGATTTTTTTTAGAAAAGTTAATTTTTTTGAATTTTCCCGAAAATGAAATCTAATGCTGGGTATTCCCAAATATGACATTAGTAACGAAGAAACAGCTGCGATAACTCTAGAGCTATGTGTTTATATATCCTTTAACGATGAGCGTCGGTGGCGTAATGGCAAGGACCGCTACCTCCTGTCCTGGAGGTCGTGGTTCGATCCTGCCACGTACCAATGTGTTTTCGAATTTTGATTTCATATGTACGTTTTTCCGACGCTTTTATACGGTGAAGGAAAACATCGTGATTAAACTGCATACGCCTTCGAAGAACTGTGTGAAGTCGATCAACCCGCACTGGGCCCGCGTGGTCGACTAAGGCCAGATCGCCCTAGTTCAGGGTGGGCTCGAGCCCCTCGATGGGGACGTATATGAGTTTATGTGATAGTGTGTGATCCTTTAAAAGTGGCAATTTATCGAGTTGAAAATAACCGTCTTCAGGGGTTTAAGCCAACATGCTCTCAAAATAACTAAACAATAGGCACACATTTAACAGCTATTAATTTCTCATAGTCTAATGTTATTTTGAGACAAAAATTTTGTTTTTACAACTATTTTTCTTAATATTAATTTTCTTCTTTAAACTTTTTATCCAATGGGCAATTTCGTACTTAAACACCTATTATTTGATGCACTAACTGCCTAATTAAAAACATTGTGAGATAAACTGCCTGATTCCAGATGTGTAAGAGCATTTATAATTATTTACGTAAGTGTTAATCTGATCACCCCGTTATTGCTCTGAGGATCACCCTAAATGCAACGTGACCGCGGGTGAGTGCAACACCAGGCCAAAGTATATATTATATTAGTATTAACATACTGTAAGTATGGACACTCCCTGCCGCTCTCTAGATTGCGACCTCACGCCCTCGTCACCCATATTGATACAGATTGGTTACGGTTTGGTTCTCGAACGTATGGAATTTTGCCGGGATTTTGTTTGTTCCGTCATTTGTATTTATAAATGTCATTTCACGACCATTTGTATGCAGTGTCCGGGGTGTGACCAGGCTTCCGCTGTCTGTCACTTGGGAAGCGGATAATACGGTATTCTCCGCTTAATAATCGAATCAGTTACTTTTTCTCATTTATCAAAAACGCTATTTTGTTCTAAAATTATTTGGACTCACAATAATGACGTCACAAATATTTGTAAAGGTTTTAGACAACAATTATTTGATTTGATTAAATATAATATTGAAAATTAATGATAGAATTAAACAAGTAAGGTTTTCAGATATTTTAGCAATTTAGTATTCTAGTAGTTTAATTTAGTAGTAGTTTTTAATTTATTTTTATTACATACTAGTTTATATTTTATTTTTATAATTCACACAGCGCCGTTGAGGTTTTACTAGTTCTCTAGTGGCGATCGCGCATCGGAAAACGTAGCGTAGGCAGGCTTCCCACTCGGTGGACCGATGACCTGGTGAAGGTCGCGGGAAGCCGCTGGATGCGAGTAGCGCAGAACCCGTCGTCGTGGAAATCCTTGCGGGACGCCTTTGTCCAGCAGTGGGCGTCTTTCGGCTGATAATAATATGATGATATACAGTTGAGTGGTTTTCTTTTTTATTTATACTGGATAAAACCTTAATCTGGTCTTAATATTGACGGGTAAAATTTGAGTTTAAAATTTTAAATTTGCCAAAGGAAAACACTCTTTAGATTTATCCATAATATACGGACGCACAATAATTTTCGAAAAACCTAATAGTTGGTGGAAAAAAGGACGGATTTAAATAGAGGACCGTAGATGAATCACGAGCAAGTGAAATATTATAACGACTGAATCATGACTGAATCATCCTGAGCCACGCGAGTGATTCATGGCCCTTCACGCGTTTTATTCAAGAGGTGCAAACGATAATACCATGACTCCGAGAAAAAGAAACATATAAGCGAAAATAGACATATTATATTAAGAAAAAGGAAACTTAAGTGGCAGTGGGCAGGGCGCATAGCTCGTAGAACAAATGGCCGTTGGAGTAGTAAAGTTCTCGAGTGGCGACCGCGCACCGGTTAACGTAGCGTAGGCAGGCCTCCTACGCGGTAAACCGACGACCTGGTGAAGATCGCGGGAAGCCGCTGGATGCCGGCAGCGTAGGACCGGTCGTTGTGGAAATCTTTGGAGAGGCCTTTGTCCAGCAGTGGACGTCTTTCCGCTGATATGATGATGATTCATTACAAAAAATACATTCTCATTAAAATTGGAACAATTACTAAAATAATAGTACCTAATTTTCTTTGTGTTCGTACAATTTACTAATGAAATGACAGCAGTGAACACAAAACAGTTTTTATTCGAAAATATCCAACAATCGAATCTCATTTTCACAAAGAGTTTGTATGTCAAATATTATTTGGATAAGGAGTTTATATCGAGTACTTTTTGTGCAAGGAGGTTGTATAGCATTGAGATGGAAGTCGAATATATAGGTATGTTGAAATTCAATCATCAAAATAGTGATTAAAAGTGCTTTTTATTCACTGTTTTCAGTGAATAAAATACGCTTTTTAGAAGGGCAATGGTATTAAAGCTTTTTGGTACAAGCTTTTATTTAAAAATCCGAATGCTTAAATTAATATGAATATACGATTACAAATTCAAAACAGGCTGTATTTCCTATGATTCTTGATTCCACCTCAAAATTTCATCATCAAATCAACTTCAAAATTTGTCACCGGGAAAACGGCTTCATTCCAAATTTCAGATCAATCGGACCCCCGAAAGTTGCTCTAAAATCGATCGCAAGATTTGAACTAGACAAACATACATACATACAAATATTGCAAGTTAAAAATAAAAAAAAGGTTTTAAAAGATAGGTACAAAGATAGGTACTCTTATCTTGATACCACCAAAAACTTACTTACCTTTGGTAAATATTATACAAACTCCTTTGATTAGGCCATAGTTAGGATTTTGGATGAGAGTAAAGACTTTTCCATCTCACTAGATGACAGGAGCTAATAAAAAGCTTCTTACTTTTTTCATAATAGAAATAAGTTTGTAAACAAAACCATAAATATAAAATCTTTTTTTTACCGACTTCAAAAAGGAGTAGGTACTAAGTTCGACTGTAAGTGTATATATATATTATATATATATATATATATATATTTAATGTATGTTGTTGAATATTTGTGAATGTAATTTTTTCGTCAATTGTGGACTGATTTTCAAAATTCTTTTTTTATTCGAAAGAGTATATTTCCGAGGGGGTCCCATTGTCACCAAGTCAGGATCTGATGATGGGATCCCAGGGAAATCGAGAGCAACCCTCAAATTATTCATTACGTAGGCACTTATGACGTGATTCATAATATGTTTTCTAAAGCTATTAAAATACTTGCGTCTGTTAGTCATCATCTCATGTTGATAAGCTGATGAAGGAAGGTACAACTCCTTAACGGTTAGGAATTGGAGAAAAATTATTTCAATATTATACAAAGTTATATACGTAGGTATGCATAGACCGATAGGTTGTATTGTTTCAGGTTATTCAGATGAGCTTATGATGGACGATCAACTCCATAACTTTTATGTTATGGAGTTAAATCGTCCATCATCATCTGTTGAGGTGATGATGGAAGCCACAGGACTTTGTATCTGTTAATGAAACATATGTATTATGATTTGATAATTGCTATTGGTGAGTAGGTGTTTGGGTTTAACGTTGTTAGATATAGCATTATCATTAAAAATAAAGAAAATAAAAATAAAAGTTTAAAAAACTAAAAACCGACTTCAAAATTAAATTCACTCAAAAGTATGAAATAATATTTAAATACACAACATTAACCAACAATAACGAAATCAAAGGTAGGTACGAATTAAATTAGAGGCTTAAAATTTATTTTGAGGTCGGTGTTAGCAATGCCATCGAATCTAAAACATTTGATACGTAAGTAACTGTGTGCTGGTACCGATCTCAAAAAAAAATTAATGCCCCTAATTTAATTCGTACCCACCTTTGATTTCATTATTGTTGGTTAATGTTGTGTATTTAAGTATAATAATATTATTTCATACTTTTAAGTGAATTTCATTTTGAAGTCGGTTTTTAGTTTTTTTAAACTTTTATTTTTTTACCTATCTTGTAGTGGGAGCTGGGAAAAAAGTTTATTTGCGCTGATGTTTATATTCCGATAAAGGAAAACATCCTGAGGCCTACACACGCTTGTGAAGAAACTCGACGGTGTTGTGTGTGAAGTCGACCAACCCGCACTGGGCCCGCGTGGTACACTGATCGCCCTAATTCAGGGTACGCTCGAGCCCCTCGGTGGGGACGTAATGAGCTGATAATATAATATTGATATGATTATGTTTTTATTAGTTTTTATTTATTTCGTATGTTTTATTGTTATTTTTTACTACTTAGTTGGCTCCTTTTGAAGTAATTACATTAATAATTCTGTGTAATTTTACCAAATATACACTAAACATTGAATAAACTGAGGTTGTCCTGTAATAAAAGTTTGTAACAAAAAAAAATACGTTATGAATTATCTAGGACAACGTGTTAATTTTTTTTAATTTATAAGCTATTCTGTACTATTAAATTGATACTTCAATAAATTACTTACTTAAAAAAACCGGCCAACTGCGAGTCGGACTAGCATTTCGAGGGTTCCGTATTACCATACTCCACAGAACTACATAGTATAATGACAATTATACCTATTCACATTATAAGCAAAAGACATAAACGCGAGCGACAAAAATATGCTTTTTCAAGCGACTTCCAAAAAGGAGGAGGTTCTCAATTCGTCTGTATTTTTTTTTTTTTTTTATGTTTGTTACCTCAGAACTTTTGACTGGGTGAACCGATTTTTATGATTCTTTTTTTATTTGAAAGCTAGTGCTTCTCGTGTGGTCCCATATAAATTTTATCAAAATCGGTGTAGTACTTTAGTAGAAAATTAACAAAAACCAAAAATAATAATGCAAAAATGTACTAATTTGTTGCGATGGAAGTCGGTTTTTTAACGTGTTTAGCGTTTTCAATTAGTGTCATTAAGTTCGGACTTCTTAGTGCGAGTACGACTCACATTTGGCCGATTTTTATTATTTGTTGTTTTAATTTAGTATTACTAATATAATCACACCAAGTTTCATGCTTATATGTAATCCCGGTTTTACGATAGAGCTTAATGAAATATACTTTTAAAGACCTAAAAAAACAAGTTTTTTTTGTATGGAGACTCTTATTTTTTCACTTTTTCAAATTTGTAGTATTTGATGATATAACGGCAATATAAATACACATTATGTAAAAATTTCAACTGTCTACCTATTACGGTTCATGATATATAGCTTACTGACAGACAGATGGACAGACAGCCGAGGCTTAGCAATAAATAGGGTCCCGTTGGTTGGGTGAACGGAATCCAAAAAAAACAAAAAAATACAATTGAGAAACACAACTAAATTAGGGACACCTCATTCGTTAAAATCCGTTTTAATATTTAAGGCTGTTTTGATTAAAAACAAAAACCTGACTATATTACTGACAGTAAATAATCAACAAAGGCTGCAAGAGGTAAAAAACCGAACATACATACATAGCCTGTAAATTTCATAACCCTTCCTGTTGGCTTTGCCGTCGTGAGGTAAAAAACATAAGTGAAGTATTTAAGGGGATCCCCTGCCTGACTAGAGCCGCCATGAGTTAAAAACAATTATTCGCTGAGTACATATGAAAACTGAGAATGGGTACTGTAGTCTATTTAGAAACTATGAGTACCTATCAACTCTATGAAATATAGTTCGCTGTTGTTAAAGATAGCTTAACTACGAAAAGTAGGTAATTTACTCAGCGAGTAATTATTTTTAACGAATGGCCAAAACACTAATTGATAAAATTTTCTCGATTGAAAAAAATGCAAAGTTCGCTTAAATTTTGACAATTTTTGCTGTCTTAGCCCACAAAACCAGTTTTACTTCACTAAATATTAACATAGCACATTTTTTTTGTCTCTAATTTCTCAATAAAATCCTGAGATATTGTAGGATTCACTTTTTTCCAAAAATGCCTGTATCCAAGTTAAAAAAATAAAAAAATGAAAAAGTGCATAAAAGTGTGGTTATTTTCTTTCCTCTTTATACGTAATGAAAAAAACAGAGACAACAGTTCTGAACAATACCTCGCTTTAAGTGAAAAAGCGTAATGCGTTAGATTGTTGTATCGATCAATTTACATCAATCGGTCACTGTCTGCCATGATATGGGCTAATATAATTGTCAATGGGTCATTCTTCCATACAAATATTTTTTTCATTTACCAATAGGAAGGATTGTAAATCTTACAGGCTATCTATGTATGGATATAAAATTTATGATTGTATTTTTATTTATTGTATGTACGTTTCCTTGATTGTCCTGAAATATTGAACCGATTTAAATAAATAAGATGTCGTTTTCATTGGTCTTGATCTAGAGTATAACCAAAGAAAAAGGTATGTGTGTGTGTGATTCGTTTATCTGTTGTGGCGTGAAAGAGTTACACACTCTACTATTTTAATCTCTACCCGACGAAGAAGTGAAGAAGGTATTGTGATGGCAAAAAAATCGAAGTTGATATTTTGATGGAAATAGACATTACTTACACTAATAGAGTCATGCAGACAGACGGTCAGCGGAAGTTCAGTAATAGGGTACCTTTGAGTACTAATAAGATAAGATAAATACTTTTATTGTACCCCAAAAAAATAAAAAAAATAAACACAATGTAAAACATAGAAACTATAACTTAAAAATTTAAAGAAAAACACCACTTAAAACAAAATCTTATAAGCGTATACTACAGCGGTACAATTTGGGCGGTCTAATCGCTCAAAGCGATTTCTTCCAGACAATCCGGTGTTTGGAGACAAAAGCACAAAAAAAATGTATGTTATGTATTTGTGTCTGTGCGTCCAATGCTATATTGCATAGCTTTTATCGCGGGCTTTGAGCGCGGCGACCGGATCAAGAAATTCCGTAACGAAAATAAAACCTAACACCCCACGCTCGGCCGAGATCTAAAAACTTACAGTGCCATCTATTAGCGATTTGCGGTACTAAATAGCTTTTATCGCAGGCTTTGAGCGCGGCGACCGAATCAAGAAATTCCGGAACGAAAATAAAACCTAACACCACACGCTCGGCCGAGTTCTAAAAACTTACAGTGCCATCTATTAGCGATTTGCGGCACTAAAAGGACTTAATCAATTTTACTGGTGAAACTTTCTTAGTGTTAATTTATTACATAAACATCCCGCGCCCCAAGGAATATATGGTACTGGTAAATACTGCATAAATAAAAAAATAAAAAAATTATAATTGCATAAGTTGATAAAAAATGCTATGCAATAGCTTTACCGCGGCAGTCCCCGAGTGCCACACGTTTTTTTTTTATTTAGGATTTTTTTTTTTTTTTTAATTCACAATTGGTAAACCCTTGACAACATCTCACCTGGTGGTAAGTGACGATGTTGCCGAAGATGGAAGCGGGCTTACCAAGACTCCCCAACGCAATGGGGAACTGGCTATCTTATCTTCATGCCGGAACACACCAATGATATCAACATTGATATTTGGCGGCCACATTTGGTTGCCACAGAAGTTTTTTTTTTCGATTTCACCAACGATTTTGTTAAAACTCTGTGCGTTATTATAAAAATATCTGATCTACTTTATGCCTTAGTTCGTTTTTCCAGGCAAAAATTGTAATGAGGTACCTCTCATACAAACCCACGTTGTTTGGCTGTAATGATTTTAATGAAATTTTGTGAATAACTAGTACTTTATAAGACTTACTACACTGCGTAGTTTATTATTTCAGGAATAATAAGGGAGCTCCCATACAAATTTAAATTATTTCTAAATATTTCATCGAGCCTGGTACACCTTTATTATTTGCTTCCTACTAAATAAGCGTAATGTGTATGCTGGACTACACTGGATGATGAAGGCTTTTCGCGAAAGTATGCACTGCATGGGTGTACATTTATTTCCAATGATTCATATTTATTTATTATTATTATTTATTTATTTAATAATTACAATATAAAATAAATATTATAAGTTTATAAATTTACACCTTAATAAAAACTTCCCTTTTTTCTTAAAAATGGCTTAAACATTGTCCTTTTTATTAGTTAAAAAAAAACGTGTGGCACTCGGGGACTGCCGCGGTAAAGCTATTGCATAGCATTTTTTATCAACTTATGCAATTATAATTTTTTTTATATATATAAGTAGTATTTACCAGTACCATATATAGTCCTTGTTCTATATTCCAAGAAACATCGGAATTTTTAGTGCCCACAAAAATCCAGAGATTTGTTATTTTTCTCCAAAATTGCTTTAACGATTTTAATGAAACTTTGTAAGTTGTTTTTTGGAACTTATGAAGGTCTACTTTACTGAGTATAGTTCATAACTCTACAAAAAAACGTGTGGCACTCGGAGACTGCCGCGGTAAAGCTATTGCGTAGCATTTTTTATCAACTTATGCAATTATAATTTTTTTATTTTTTTATTTATGCAGTATTTACCAGTACCATATATTCCTTGGGGCGCGGGATGTTTATGTAATAAATTAACACTAAGAAAGTTTCACCAGTAAAATTGATTAAGTCCTTTTAGTGCCGCAAATCGCTAATAGATGGCACTGTAAGTTTTTAGAACTCGGCCGAGCGTGTGGTGTTAGGTTTTATTTTCGTTCCGGAATTTCTTGATTCGGTCGCCGCGCTCAAAGCCTGCGATAAAAGCTATTTAGTACCGCAAATCGCTAATAGATGGCACTGTAAGTTTTTAGATCTCGGCCGAGCGTGGGGTGTTAGGTTTTATTTTCGTTACGGAATTTCTTGATCCAGTCGCCGCGCTCAAAGCCCGCGATAAAAGCTATGCAATAGCTTAAAATTCGCAAGTTTATTTCTAAATTTTTCATCAAATCTGATACACCATACACTTCTTATCTTTGCTACCGTGTAAGCGTGTTTTATAATTTTGATTTGTGTATAGGTACCAGAGGTTAAAGTTTTCGTGAAAAAATTTTGCCGGTTAATTTATTTTGATTGTTTTATAACAAAATATTATAAATAAATAGCAAATAAGAAATATGTGTATCGAACTATACATATTTTTATCGTTTAGATTAATCTGTAGGTGAAAGCGTTTTTCCGTTGACGGGCTTAAGTTTGTAAACTTTCAACATGTTTATATTAATACTAAAACAGATACAGAATGGTGCGCAGAATTAATTGTTATACGAATTGCCTGTGAAATATGGATATCGAATGCCTGTGTGTATACCTGTGATTGATTACAACTACAATACAAGATACAGAATCGTTCACAGAATTAATAGTACCTACGCGACGTAAGTAACACGAATGATTATAACTTCACGTGAAATGTGGATATCGAATCAAGCGCCGATGGTCAAACCTTCGATGATGAATGACGGCGCTGAGTGATGGAAAGCCCTGAAGTATCAATGTTAATTGAAATTGCTTGTGAAATTCCGATCGACATGACCGATGTGGTTGCGCCTGGTCCCGTCCCAGTGGACTCATCGCTCTCTCTTCACATAAAATACAGGTACGCATCATCGAATATGTACATAAAATATACGTTTTTATTGAAGTTTTACAATTTCAGAACAGTTATAACGCAAAATATTGCTCTGCATTTTGTATGGAGTATGTGGAGGTTTATTGAAAAAACTTTATCCTCATGAGAACAAACCATTGCTACTAACGTGAAATTGAAATTGTTTTGAGTTAAGAGGAGTGTATACCCAGTGCGCTCCACACAAAATAAGTTTGGCTTTTATTTGAATATAAATAAACTAAGGTTAGTGAAGTTTCTAACATGTTCTAGAAACTAACATCTGTGTTAGCCTTAAAAAACTGACAGTATTCCGTATAAATTTTGAAAAGTTTTGTTATCAAATCTTAATGGAAGTATGGTTTCAATAAACATTTACATTTACATTACATGATACATTTATCACTCCGATATCCGTGCCCCTATTTGGTATGCAGTGATCACGCGTTCTACATATGTAGAACACTTATAATAAAAGGGTATAAAACGGAAAGTTTCATAAATTAAAAAATACGTTTATGTCAAATTGAGATAGGTTTTATTAGAAAACTAAATCAGACAACACAATATAAATTAAAACTTATTGGCAACTAAAAATCAGACTTCTTGAAAAACTTACAACAATTTGGCAATATTTTTAACTCTTTATCTTCCAATGACCATTTTATTTAGTGACTGGTGTCTTTCACCTCCATTCATGCATGCTACAACGAAAGAATTGAACGAATCCAACGTACATCATCAACGTACGACATTGACTACTTCGAAAGATGCAAGCGGCACCACTTGCTACCCCTTGCTCAGTGCAGAGAGCTGATGGATGCAGTGTATCTTTTAAAAATATTAAATGGTACGGTCCTGAAATAGTAAATTCCCTTAATCTTTATGTACCTGATTTTCATTAAAGACATACTAGGGTCTTCTACATTTCCCAATGTCAAACTAATTATAGGCGCAACTCCTATGTACTGCGTGCACCAAGCATTATAAATGACTTATATAGTCTTCAAATTCAATTTTGATATATTTTGCATTATTCCGATTACCAAAAAGATTATACAATAGCGAATTCTTTGGTTCTCAATCTTAAATGACGTAAATAACCTTAGGATGTCATTAACCTTTTTTTTCTATTTTATTGTTGCTAAGAACTGATTTAACTATTTTTACAAGGTCTCTTTTTTTTCTTCATGTTTGTTGTACTATTTTTTTTTATATTACTGTTGTACTGTTACTGTTCGAAACTGTATCCATATGGCGTACGTGAAACTAGCTTATTCTCTAAACTAAAGGTGAAAACTTCTCAATGTTCCTTATCTAATTGATGTTTGATCATATAATGTAACCTAGTTTTCCTTGAAAAATTAAATAAAATAAATAAATAAATTTCTTCATTTTTCATGCAGCCAAGACATAAGAGAACCTGATGGTCTGAACAAATGCACTATGGAAAAAATCATCTTCAGATTCTGCATATATGTAGGAGTGCTAAATACGTGAATTTGTTTGAGAAAAATGACACACAAGTGATCGCCCGTTCTACTATTGTTATTACTAACTTCTCTGGAGTGCGGCTGCGTTGATTGCCGCAAGGGAACAACTTATGTTCGTAAGTTAATAATAGAGGAATACTGTGAGTGTGTTTGTAAGTAACCATCAATTTGCGCTCAAATTCGTATGTTCTTCAATGGTAGAACCCGCGCCTACTGGAGTGTTAATATGTCTACCAAGAAAAAAAATATCCTGAAAATTTTGACTTTCTCACATCATCCGGACCGAAGCTTTGTGGTTCGAAAATACGACGAAAGATATTTCTTTATGCACCCCCTATTCGACGGTTTTGGAGGGAAAAAGTTTCCGATTTCTTAATTTTTCCGTTGTTTCCTTATTACTAAATTTCGGTCCTTTAGGGCTTCAGGATACCCTAGAGGTTTTGATGGTCATCAGTTAGTAAGTGAGTCAGTGAGTCACGAAATTGCGTATCTATTTCAGATGTCAATAAATCTAAACCACGATATTTAATACTTAGTATGTTTGATAAGTCAGACAAAAACAAATAATTCTTAAAATTTCAGCATCATAAAAATCGACGCTATGACGGTTCGAAAATACGACGAAATGCTTCCAGAAAATATAGGTAGTGCCCCCTTCTCTTGGCTCGTCCTGGTGGGGACACTACCTTTCACTAAAATCAAAGCTACTGAGAAGTATTTTTCCACTTCTTATACGAATTGGCTGGCAGGTTGGCTGTATGTATAAAAATCTGTATGGGCTTATTAGAGAAATTTGTTGATTATATTTTTTATTAAAATTTGAAAACATTTGACTACATCTCACCTGATAGAAAGTGACGATGTCGTAGAGGATAGTAGGTACATGCAAACTCAAATAATGTATGTTTACTCTCGCCTTGACGATCCCCAAATTGTAAGAGTTAGGAAACACAGACGCAGGCAAGATGCTCCACTTCTCGCTGTCCGTATACAAATAAGTAAGCATAACGCTTGAGTATGATGAGGAAAAGCCTTACTTTAGGTTGTAGAAGATTATTTAAACAACCTGTATAAAAATAACGTTTTAACGAAATTTAAATGACTGATTGGTTAATATTTAAATAAGAACCAAACTATTTATGTAGGTATGGAGCGCGCAAGGGAAACACACGTCTTAAGTGGAGTTTACTTGGTAACGATACCTACTTCTTGTAACTACTCTTTCATTATTATTTTATTCTACGAAACGATATTCTGTTTTTCAGATTACACGGGTTTATGTATTAAATCTCCGTGGTTGCATAGAACTAAATAAATACTTTTTGTAGACATTTTCAGATAGCCTTAAAATCAAAAGATGTTAGATGGTCGCGAACAAATGTCTAATTATGAAAATTTTAGAATGTTAAAATAAAGTAGTCATTTGTTTTTTTTTCTCGGTGTCATAATAGACTAACATATACTGCGACAAATTGTTATTTTTGGATCAATATAGGATATTTTACCTTCTCCGGGAACCAGGGTGTGACGAAAGGCATCTGGAAGGTGTTCGTGTAAGAGTGCAGCGTGTCGAAAGACTCCGGCGTCACCGCGCCCAGCATAGCAAACACGCCGCGTGCGAACTGATTGCAGACTGCGAGAAATAAAATAAAGCAGTTAGTAAAGTGAATAGAAGTCGCTTGGAGCCTGTCATATAATTCCAAGAACCGGTAACAATATTTAAAACTATGTTTGGTGCTCTCGCATTGGAAATTCTTATCAATACTCTCTCTCTCTCTCCCTAGCTATGTATCCCACATGGTTTTCGCATCAATACGTCCCTAAAATTTTTCGATCTTTGGACTATATTCGCTTGAAAAGGTTTTAAAAGGCATCTGTGCAATCTGTGCCTAGAACAGTCATTAGAAGAATTAATGATAAATTTTAATACCTATCTTCTCCAAAATACTACAAGCACTCTAGCAAGACTACGACTATCTTAATTTGTTAGACTGGCCTCAAAAACGCAACCAATCTATCACATTTGGTCTTGAACAAAATTGTTTAGTCAGCGATTGTTTTTTTCAACTTCAATTGTCTTATGGTTTTAATTGGAGGTCTTGGTGAATTTTTTTTGGTTCATAGTTTGGCTATGTTTTGAAATGACTTTTGAGGTCGCAGAGTATCTTTAGTTATTTTTTCTGTGATATGTTGTTTCTTTTTCCCCAATCTTCGGGGAAATGTCTTCTACGCAATATGGATTCCTTTCTTTTGGTCAATACTTAGAAATTAATTGTGTTTTAATTTTTTTGATATATTTAAGCTTCTTGATTTTTAGGTTCGATTTTTCTATAAAGTAAAGCAAAATATAAAATAATAGATGTTGCCCGCGGCTTCGCCTGCGCAGGTCCCGTTTATGCCGTTCCCGTGGGAATTTCCCAAAATCCTTTCTTAGCGGATGCCTACATCATAATTGCTATCTGTATGCCAAATTTCAGCCAGACCCGTCCAGTGGTTTGAACTGTGCGTTGATAGACCAGTCAGTCTGTCATGTAATAAATATTTTCTGTATACCTCTATAAAAGGTTCTTTTTAAACGGGTATACAGAAAATATCTCCTTGCATAGTTTTGAAAATATTCTGACAGCTTCCATATTATTGAGCTATCGTTTGGTCTCCATATGATTGACTCTTGTCTTGTCCATAAAAATCAAATAGAATTATATACCATTTTTTATTTTGATTCTGAGACAAATTTTTATTGATCTGATTCTGACACAACCTGTTCCTTTTTTTTTTTCAATGTGAGATGCGAGGTGAGATGATGTCAACAAATTGTGGATAAAAATCTACCAGGAGCCAAAACAGGTTTGCTTTTTTTGACAAATGGTAAATGCAGTCCCAAATTAAAAAAATATTTATTAACACTAGCTAAAATCTAAGGTCTAATCTACATAAATATGTTTTTAAAAAATTTTAAGTAATTAAACTATTGCTTAATTCTGTAAGTATACAAAAATCTAAATTGTAACTCTTCATTCGAACATTGGGTAAACTATTTTTTGAGTAGATCCATCCTGATGAGTCCAGCAGCCCTGTCGTATTCTGCAGGACTCAGTTCGTAAACAGACCGTTCTGACTTACTGAGCTTGCGGGGGCTCCGTGATCAATCTTTGTAAGAATTAGCAATTACGATTTTTATATATTTTTTAAATATAGACAATTTTAACAGATTTCCTGTCCGATGAATTCATGATCGCAGTTTCATACCTGGCTTGACACAATCATGAATCAAAAGTAATCAAATTATAGCTTTGCTAGATGTAGAAAACAATACAGACACACGAAGAATTCGCATTTGATTATTGTCCCCCCGATTCACTATTTAATGGAAATATGAAGTAATATGGTATTTTACCTCCAGACCCGTGATCCCCTAACGTACAACCTAAATACATAACACTTAGTTACCAGAAAACAACCAGAAAACAAAAAAAACTTTTTAATATATTTATTAAAGAATGACAGAATAACGTACTATTTCGAGAAAATTCCATACCGTGATCTCATTTTGTAGGAGTTGTATTTGTAAATCCAACAATTCCTATCTTTTTCTATTTTTATTTTCCTTTCGAGCCGTTTTCGAGACCCAATTTTTATTCAAAGACACATTCTTTTAATTCAAATAACAATTTAGCAATGGTGACATAGTTTTTGTTGACGGCCTTATTTACTACCGAATGCCGATTGTCCATTATATTTTTAGTTCTATGTCTCTCAGTAGTCACACACCACTCCTTACTGTAACTATCGTTTCCTAACCATGTTTTTTCATGTATACTTTATAAACTTTTTATAAACAATTTTTCATTATTCTTATGTTTACATCGCAGCTAAAAATAATTATAATATTACTTAATTATATAATTCCATCCTTAAGGGACCATATCCAACAGTAGAATCACTAAAACAACACATTAACCGATTATGCGAAGGTATTTTTTTGCTTTAATTCAAAATCATTTTGATTTTTCCAAATGCATTTGTTATAATGGTACTAACACTTTTTATAGTTGAGGTCAGGATAAATATCTAAGAGCATTTCACGAAATCAATATAAATTTATCTGGTTTCCAAATCTAGTACATAAAAAGTCTAATATTGCATGATATGAACTCTCTTTTTGTCGCTCATTAAAGCAATGTCTCCGTAAATAGAAAAAAGCTGACATGGACGAGGCGTACTTTTGAATGTTGAATCTGCAAAACATTCCTTTATATTGGGTAGTGAACTCATTGATTCTTCATTGTAAAATATTATGATCCTGTTTAAATGTAGTCAGCAACAAGCATTGTCCGAAATTGTACGGGTACTTAACCTCGCATAAGCATTTAAAAAGTCATATTGACTTAATAATAAACCCTGCTGAAGAACTACAGACCCATCTCACTTCTGAGCCATGTCTACAAACTGTTTTCGAGGGTCATTACGAATCGTCTCGCACGCAGGTTTGACGACTTCCAGCCTCCCGAACAAGCCGGTTTCCGAAAAGGATTTAGTACCATAGACCACATACATACGCTGCGGCAGATTATACAGAAGACCGAAGAGTACAATCAGCCACTATGCTTGGCGTTCGTGGACTATGAGAAAGCCTTCGATTCGGTCGAAACCTGGGCTGTGTTACAGTCTCTCCAGAGGTGCCAAATTGACTATCGATACATCGAAGTGCTGAAGTGTTTGTATGAAAACGCCACCATGTCGGTTCGCCTCCAGGATCAAAACTCGGAACCTATCCAGCTGCAGCGAGGGGTGAGACAGGGAGACGTTATATCTCCGAAACTGTTCACCGCCGCCCTGGAAGATGTTTTTAAGCTTTTGGACTGGGGTGGACTCGGCATCAATATCAACGGCGAGTACATCACCCACCTTCGATTCGCTGACGATATCGTGGTCATGGCTGAGACTATGGACGACTTAGGCACAATGCTCGATGGCCTCAGTAGAGCCTCTCAACAAGTGGGTCTTAGAATGAACATGGACAAGACGAAAATTATGTCAAACGTCCGTGTCATACCTACTCCTCTGAAGGTTGGAGGCTCTACACTCGAAGTTGTTACCGAATATGTATACCTGGGACAAACAGTCCAGTTAGGTAGGTCCAACTTCGAGAAAGAGATCAATCGTCGAATCCAACTCGGCTGGGCAGCGTTCGGGAAGCTTCGCAATATCTTTACGTCCCAGATACCGCAGTGTCGTAAGACCAAGGTCTTCGACCAATGTGTGTTGCCAGTGATGACGTACGGAACTGAGACATGGTCGCCAACTATGGGCCTCATAAGAAGGCTCAAGGTCACCCAAAGGGCAATGGAGCGTGCTATGCTCGGAGTTTCTCTGCGTGATCGAATCAGAAACGAGGAGATCCGTAAGAGAACCAAAGTAACCGACATAGCTCTCAGAATTGCTAAACTTAAGTGGCAGTGGGCGGGGCACATTTCTCGTAGAACAGATGGCCGTTGGGGCAGTAAAGTTCTCGAGTGGCGACCACGCACCGGAAAGCGTAGTGTAGGCAGGCCTCCCACTCGGTGGACCGATGACCTGGTGAAGGTCGCGGGAAGCCGCTGGATGCGGGCAGCGCAGAACCGGTCGTCGTGGAGATCCTTGGGGGAGGCCTATGTCCAGCAGTGGACTTCCTTCGGCTGATATGATGATGATGATGATTGACTTAATTGCATTTTTTTACATTTAAACAAGTTACACTTCACATTTTAAATTTGGGTATTGTCGTTTCTAGTTTTTTCTTTAACACTGGAATAATATATGTTTCTCATAGATTTTAGGCATCGATTATTATTTTATTTAATATTTTTTTTGCATTATCAGCAACACATTCCATTCAAGGTAGTGTTCGGTCGTCCGCACAATTTCCTATTCATGTAAAAAAATTCACTTACATTATACATAAAAAAGTCGTTGAAATCGAAGCAGTCCCACCGTTTTGGAACTCGATTGCAGCGACACCAGCACCCCAGTTCAATTCAAGGCAGTCATACAAGGTCTCAATCTCAGTCGCGGAACTTAATCCAAGGAGCCACTACAATTGCCTAAACTTAACCTTTAAGGTTAAAGAGCCTGATCATTTTTTTAGTCTTGTTGCAAAACGTCCAATTCACCGTTTTTTTGTAGACTTTATGCCGGTAATAGTGATGTCTACCAAATAATAACACCAAGTCCTTTTTTCGCTGAAGTACCGTGACTTTATCGCCCATAATTTTGATTAGTCACTCATTGATCTACCACCAGTTTTTTTTACAGAAATATATTAAATACTGACAGATTCAAAGAAAGAAATACATGAGATTTTAATCAAGTGGCTAGTAAGAGATTTTATTACAATAATAAGAACGGTAATTTTACTAAACCATTACATGCGCGATGGGCTAGTGGTCAAAGGGTTTGTCTTCCTTTACATGGACCATGAGTTCGATCCCCGGTTCGGTAAAAAAGGTTTTAACCAAGTGGCCATATGTACAGATAAGTACGTGAAGTATTTATATGCACAGATAAAGTACGAGAAGTATTTACCCAATTATATACCATATTACTTTCCCCTTAAAACTCGTCAAGAGTGAATCGGGGGGACAACAAGCAAATGTGAATTCCTAGTGGTCCCCCAAGGAGAACATCGCAGGGGGACCACGAGTCCGTAGTAGTAGAAAATACCCTAAAAATGACATCATATCATCATATCAGCTGAAAAACGTCTACTGCTGGACAAAGGCCTCCCCCAAGGATTTCCACGACGACCGGTCCTGCTCTGCCCGTATTATGTGGCTTCCCGCGATCTTTACCAGGTCGTCGGTCCGCCGCGTGGGAGGCCTTCCTACGCTACGTTTTCCGGTGCGAGGTTGCCACTCGAGAACTTTACTGCCCCAAGGGCCATCTGTTCTACAAGCTATATTGTGCCCTGCCCACTGCCACTTCAGTTTAGCTATTCTGTGAGCTATGTCGGTTACTTTGGTTCTCTTGCGGATCTCCTCATTTTTGATTCAATCGCGTAGGGAAATTCCGAGCATAGCTCGCTCCATTGCCTTTTGGGTGACCTTCTTATGAGGCCCATAGTAAGCGACCATTTCTCAGTTCCATTTCATCCCATCTCTTCCAAAGAGGGTCCTAAGAGTCGGCTAAAGGACTTAAAACCGGAGGATGGGTAGCAGCGTCCGTTCCGTGCATTGCAATACACCTGCAACCACACCGCGATTTCTAACCCGCCTGCCAAGCGTGGCGATTACGGCAAAACCCCCATTTGAATACCACACCCAGAAAACGGCCCCTAGTCCCCAGCGGCCCTGCTATTCCTGGCTCTGGTAGCAGTCAAGGTAACGGCAGGGTGGGTTGCAGAGATACCAGTCTACCAAACCCTAAAAATGTGTAAAAAAAAATATACGTATTTTTATTTCATAATGAATTTCTTTAAGGATTATTATTCAATGTGCTTTTTTGCACTTTAACTTCGTTTGGCCTTATTTGGGATTTATTTGTTCTTTTGGTGACGCAATTAACCACACAATAATGACGTATAAGTTTTCCTTTGCTACACGGTATTTCATTTAGATAATTGGAGGTCTTTGTGAATGTTTTTGTTACTTTTCACTAACCCAGTGTCAAAAGCCTCTTGAATTTTCACATTAGCTCCTGTACACTCGTTGTATCTACTCCACACATGCTTTGTGAATCTTTTTGTTACTTCTTCATAAAGCCAGTGTCGAAAGCCTCTTGAATGTTCACATTAGCTCCTTTACGCTCGTTGTACACCACACATGAAGGGTAAGGGGAAAGAAAGATCAAAGTCAGTGTTTTTCATAATTAGAGGTAACAACGCCATCTAGAGGACTGCCTGGTGTTCTATGACATAGTGAAAACAGAAACATAAAAGAAAGAACACTGTCCTCAGAAATTTGAAATGAAAAAACCATGGTACTTTAAAGAAAAGATCATAGTCAACAACATTCTTAGAAAAAAGATCATTGTCTATGACTATGACCTTTCTTTGCGTTTTTAGTTTTAAGTTTAGCTTTTGGCCATTTTTATATCTAACGTGTTTCTAACATATTATTTTAGCAATATAATAAATTGTATTCCTATTTTTGTTTTTTACTGCTGGAGTACTTATAAATTAATAAAAAAATAAACCTATAAAAAAAATCATAGTCCATAGACTTTGACCTATTTTTCAAGTTTTTTTAAACAATATGTGTTTATATTTGGGGTAAAAGCTAAAATTATTGAAATTGTTTTTAAATAGTTAAGTAGATTGTAAGACAATATGATTTCTCTTGCTATTGTAAATTAATTTCATTCAAATAATAAAGTAATTCAAAAATAGGAAGTTTTTTTGGTTTTTCTCTAAACTATCTCCCATTGACTATGACTCTTCTTCCCCCTTACCCTTCACATGCTTTGTGAATGTTTTTGTTACTTCTTCACTAAGCCACTGTCGAAAGCCTCTTGAATATTCACATTAGCTCCTGTACACTTGTTGTACACCACACATGCTTCGAAAGTGGTCACTTGGACTTTTTTATACCACGTCAATAATCTCTTTCTTAGAGAGAAAAATAACTACCAAGTTGATCTGAGCTTGTTATGTTTGAGAATATTATTTTGTACGCACGTGCTATAGTTGTAGTCGCTGTTTTATATCATGTATGATAATATCATGACTTCTGAAATACGCAATATATTTCATAAGGTTAGGAATCATCGTTGTCTTTGATGCGTTCAATATCCTGCACTCCAGAATTGCCTATAAGCAGTTCCCTACTAATTGGAAGAATATATTTCAACCAAGATTCTTAATTTTTTTTTCTCTGATGAGAGGATTTGTGTTCTAAGTTCTATAGACTTCTTATTAAAATATCCTCCCAAGTCCTTGGATTTTTCGCTCGGCGATAATTATTAACTATCCAAATTAGGTCGATGTAGATCACTTTAATTACTGAAATCTGTCTTCTTACTATTACTATCTTCTAACACTCGTTGTAATTGTTTATTTGTTTAAACACGATGCATTACTTTCATAAAAAGACTTAGTGTATGTAATCGAATACTATTTCAAATAGTAGTTACGTGATTATACATACGTCTGCAGTTTTCAAGAGCATGCCACAAATAATGTTAAATGAACCAAGGAAAACGATTATCTAACAATGTATAAAAACAATGCAGACATATCTTATCAACTGTCCCCTAGAGTTTGCGGCTTTCGTAATTTTGCTCGTAATTGTTCTTACAAGTATTACATGTTTCAAACTTTTAAGTCCTGCGTTTATAAGCGAACTAACAGTTTCTAAACAAAATAAAAATGTCATGCGTAGGTACTGAGCCAGTAAAAATCATATCGTAAACTGTGGATCTGAAAAAAGAAAATGGCATACCTTCTATACATGGTGAAAAAAAAAATGGTATAGGACCCGTTAGCTGGGGTTTCTACTCATCCCATAGTTAAGATGGGTTCAGAAGCTGTAGGGAAATAACCTACATTGCTACTAGTGCTACCTGTAAAATATCCATAGACTATTAGATATTAAAATAATTAAATAAAAAATAAATTTAAACAAATACAGAAACAAATTATTACAGAAACAAATTATTTATTGTAATTCCTGGTTGTATTGTAGTCATGTTTGCGACCCACTTGAGTTTTTATAGCTGTTCCAAATTTAAACTTATAATATAAAAATCGATACTGTAATTTAGTTTCTTGCGATCACAATGGGTTTAATAACTATATTATTTCGCCTTCGGCGGCATGTGCGTGTGCGCATCAGTTTTCCAGCTAGTTTCCAAGTAAGCATTTATCAATATGTATGGGTAAAACGAGGAGATCCGTAAGAGAAACAAAGTAACCGACATTTTCAGAATTTCTAAACTTAAGTGGCAGTGGGCGGGGTAAATATGGTGGTCGAGTGGTGATCGTGCACTGGAAAACGTAGCGTAGGTAGGCCTCCCATTCGGTAGACCGATGACCTGGTGAAGGTCGCGAGAAGCCGCTGGCAGCGCAGAACCGGTCGTCATGGAAATTCTTGGGGGAGGAGGCCTATGTCCAGCATTGGACGTCCTTCGTCTGATATGATGATGATCGGTAAAAGTAAGCGTCGGTGTTGTAACGGTTTCGATTTCATATGTACGTTTATCAAACGCTCTTACGGTGAAGGAAAACATAGTAAGGAAACCTGCGCATGCCTGCGAATAAACTTGAAGTTTGTATGTGAAGTTGACCAACCCGTACTGGGCCCGAGTTATCGACTAACGCCCGAGTTATCGACTAACGCCCGAGTTATCGACTAACGCCCGAGTTATCGAGTAACGACCGAGTTATCGAGTAACGCCCGAGTTATCGAGTAACGCCCGAGTTATCGAGTAACGCCCGAGTTATCGAGTAACGCCCGAGTTATCGAGTAACGCCCGAGTTATCGAGTAACGCCCGAGTTATCGAGTAACGCCCGAGTTATCGAGTAACGCCCGAGTTATCGAGTAACGCCCGAGTTATCGAGTAACGCCCGAGTTATCGAGTAACGCCCGAGTTATCGAGTAACGCCCGAGTTATCGAGTAACGCCCGAGTTATCGAGTAACGCCCGAGTCATCGACTAACGCCCGATTGCCCTAATTTAGGGTAGAGTCGAGCCCCTCGGTGGGGACGTATATGAGCTGATTCATGAATTCTCATTCTCAGTTCATAACTACTACCTGTTGGTTGTCAGAAGATAGTCTATTGTTGTTTCACAACTGGTAACTGCCAACTAAAAGTTTGTGTCAAGAAAACTATGGCCTGTCTAAAAGTACAATCAAGTCGGTCTGTACCTAAACAACCACAGCCATTAACATTATCAGAACATTTTATTTTCAACTGAACTGACATGGATGCTGCAAAGACAAGAGTCTAGCTCTTAAATTTAAGAAAAAGAAGTATTTATTACTTGAAAAAATGGACCTAACAAATAATTCATTTCAAACAACTTAAAATTTATCATTCATTATCCTTTCCTTTTCCTTAAATGTAATCTTCATTCCAAATTCGGTTCTATTCAACAACGAAAGGGCTGATAATTTCAATGCAGTGTCCGACACACATTTTCTTTTTATACAAAGCATTAATCGCTAATCCAATTTCCTTATCCATTTCCGGTTATTTCTTCTTTTGTTTTGCTACTAACTTTTTTTCAAATCATTTTTTCTTTTGTTTTGCTGCTAACTTTTTTTTAAATACTATGTTGCTTGTTAACATCAAGTAATTGTGGCAGTGTGAAAAATTCAGATCAATATAATTATAAAATTTTCTGTGCAAATATTGCTGTTCTTGTTTGTTCGTTTAAACAGCAACAAGATTTCTGTGTTATGACCGCTCCCAGCAACAAAATTCTGTGTTATGACATGACCGCTCCCATTATAAACCTTATTCTAAGAATAAATGAGGGGTCCCACTGCGACGAACCACTGGTGGGGTCTATCTATACAAATAATTTTCTGTTCACTTGTGGTTTTTGATCTTAAAGGGTATTGGATGCATATTAGTGAATGTGGCATTTTTCTGCTTTAAAAGAAGCTAGTCAATGAAATAAAATAAACTGATTTATAAAATAATGTAAATATTACCAATTTACTGCGATATCAACATGAAATTTGATATTTATGAACATAAAATCTCGCAACATGAACTTGTTTATTGCAGTTAAAACATTTATTTCTGCTATAAAAATCTTTGATTTGTGAAATGCAGTATTTATCTTTGATGATTATATGACACTAGCGAATAGATTTCGTTCTTTCAACCTCAGGCTGTTCTAAAAAATCTGTATTCCGAAGGTAACCTTGACAGGATTTTCTTTGAACCTGAGTGTCCGGAATATTCTGAACCATATTCTCCATTTTGCGTAATGTATCTATCTAGTAATCTTTTAATTCATACATTTTTGTTTATACTCTAAATAATCAATCTAATCTTTCTAGTATAAATTAACTCTAGCTGCAGATAGCGCAGGACCGGAAGTGTTCATACATTTTTGTTTACTCTAAATAATCAATCCATTCTTTCTAGTGTTAATTAACTCGAGCTGCAGGTAGCGTCCTTGGGGAGAGGCATTTGTCCAGTAGTGGAAGAATTTTGGTAGTTATGATGATATGATGTTTATTATTTGTATGGCTATACTATGATCTATACAATTAACTCAAGTTCTATAGGGTCTCTAATCTCGACAATATCTTATTCTCCAAGAAGATCGTTAGCCATTGTAGACAGCTCGCAGTATTGTCCTTGTTTAAGAAGCTCCCGTTTGAAACTTCTTTGTCTATTTTATTCTTGTTTATTGAAAAATTATATAACTTCATTTTGTTACGATTACATATTTAATACGAGTACGTCGTATCTTTGCACGTCGTAACTTTGCTCTAAAGCTGCTATCTGTAGAGGATTCTGCATTTTGTGGACCGGTTTCTACTTTTTAGACTTAAATGAACCAATATAACTTCCTTAAATATCATTTTTTTTAATGAGAACAAACATTATATTAAGATATTTTTTACACATTCACAGGCTAGACGACGGTCTATTAACATTGATGTTTATTTTTTTTTACTGAGAACAAACATTATATTAAGATATTTTTTACACATTCACAGGCTAGACGACAGTCTATTAAGATTGATGTTTTGTGACTTACGAATGTGTCACTTGACACCTACGCAGAACGTATCTAAATAAAAAGTTTAATTAATTTTGCATCTAAAAACATATATATATCACATGAAAATTCTAATTTAACATTAAATTAATTATTTTTAATGCAATACCCATTCGATTGAGTCTCTGCTAAGTGTGAACAGAGGTTGACTAGAAGAGATCCCTCTAAGGGATAAGTCCGCCTTTGTACTTAAGGTTTTTTTTATAACATTATTTTAAGATTTTGTACAATAAAGAGTTTACAAACAAACAAACAAATAAACGGGTATTTGGTGAACTTTGTGTGTTTAGACACTCTTGAATTACTCGTACTTATGTGGGAATTACTTATGTGGTGAACATCCTGCACCAGCAAACCGCACCGACACACCGCCGGGGAGTCCCCCAAATCGCATCTAAATATAAACTCTCTACTAGGTCCCCACTCAAGTTTTGGTAAAGAGAAACCCCGTGATTTCGGAAAAATAAGTTTGTGGGGTTTTCGTCCTCAAAATGTAAATAAAATTTTCTGTGGGTTCCAGATCCAGTGTTTTTATTGCAAATAAAACTATGATTGCATCATCAAAATCACCTTCGTCTATGCCTCGTTGCTTTTATTTTTTTTAAAACAAATTTTACTTTATAAAAAGCTAAATAAATTAAAAGTATCACTAAAGCCAGGATAAGAAAATTATACTTACCTATATACTATAAAAATTGTGAGACAAGGCTAAGACGGATTAAATAGGACAATTCACTTTATTTTCGAGTTCATTAAATTCAGCTCCAGTGACAGGCTTTTAAGGTAATTGTGTTAGGGCACAATTACAACGGGTGTGCGAGGGAGCGATATTGCAATTATTACATCACTGGAGATTGTCTGTCAGTATATTATGTTATATATTAGGGGTGTAAACATATATTGGTATATATCTATACTAATTCCACACGAAACAAATAAAACTGTCTATACCTATAATATGTCATAAAACGTTCCACAAAGAACTTACAATGAAAAGTATCAACTAGGCTTTCTTAGTTTTGGGGTTAGTCGACCAACTTAAAAAGTGCATTTGGAATCGCAGTTTCAAAAACAGACTACAGAACCCTGTGCGCGTGGTTCAAAACTTATACATGGCATTTATGTAAAAAAATGTGGGTAACTTTTTTCTTACAAAAATGCCTGTAGGAAAAAGTGAAAAAAAACATTGTTTGATTTCAAAGTCTGTCGTTAAAAAGTCAAAATGTTTTCAAAGTCTGTCGTTAAATAAAATTCAAAATGTTAGTCTTTAAAAGTTTTAACCGCCTCCGTAGCTCAGAGGCAAAGTTCACTGGCTTTACACAGGAGGTCGCGGGTTCGATTCCCGGCGGGGTCAATTGTAAGACTCGGTTTGGTTGGTGGTAGGGCATTTTCTAAGCCTGCCTGGCTAGCTACCACCATCTTATCTGTCTTGCCGCCAAATATCAATGTGGATATCATTGGTGTGTTCCGGCACGAAGATAAGATAGCCAGTTCCCCATTGCGTTGGGGAATCTTGGTATGCCCGCTTCCATCTTCGGCAACATCGTCACTTACCACCAGGTGAGATGTTGTCAAGGGTTTACCAATAGCGAATAAAAAAAATAAAAAAAAGTCTGTCGTTAAATAAAATTCAAAATGTTAGTCATATCAAAGTCCGTCGTTAAATGAAAGTCAGAATGTTACTCAGTACTTCAGCAAAATTGAAACTTACGCGTACTTCTTAATGGAACTGAAACAGAGCTTTCACACAATATTTTAAAAATGACAAAACTTTAGTATGATTAGATGTAAAAATGTTTTGGTAAATCAGGTAATAATAAAACTTATAATTTAGCTCATAACTTTGTATGTGAAGCTAAATTTTAAGTTTTATTTATAATTAAGTTTCTTGTACGTACTCGTAGAAGTAAACCTAAAACCTGTGCGCTCATATAATAGATATATATATATTTTGGTAACAAGAAAAAGGAGCTAAAAATCAAAATTAAATTCTGACCAAATTTTTTTTTTGTTATTTTTTTAAATGAAGCCTTTTTTTAGTTGACGGGGTTTTTTTAGTTGAAGGGTTTTTTACTTGAAGGTTTAAGGTTTTTTTTGTTGAAGGTTTTTTTTAGTTAAAGGTTTTTTTTGTTGACGGGTTTTTTAGTTTAAGGGTTTTTTTAGATAAAGGGGTTTTGTTTTTGTTATAGTTGAATGGTTTTTTTAGTTGAATGGTTTTTTTAGTTGAAGGGTTTTTTTTTTCAGTTTACCATAATTTGAAGTAGGTGTTTATTGAAAATCACAACTTACCTCAAATTGCGGTCTAGAAAATACTAACATAGTTAAGTGGATTGTATCAGCAAATGTAGTCTTGCCTAAAATGGGAAAATCTATTGAAAGAGAAAAGTGATTATAACTTTCGACTTGTTTAGTGAAAGTCTGAGTAGAACAAAACAAGTTTAATGATTATTTTTCTGACAACCAGTTTATATCTGGGTGATTTTAAGTACCTTACCTTAATAGGATGTAACTAACCCCATTTTGTTCCCATGGTTTTGTTACATAACCCCAGGACCCTGTTTCAGTCTCTCTAACATTTTTTGACACATTTTGTTTCGCACCCCAGGAGACTGGACAAATTCCCTAGAGCGCTACCTGTTTCAGTAGCTCTCACATCTCTATACCTCAACTCACATTCTGTTTTCCTTAAGGTAGTGTTGTGTTATATTTTTCTTGTACTACGAGGGGGGATTTAAAATTCGCGGAATGAAGCAGAAAGAGGTAAAATGTTACAGAACCTTTTTAATAAATTTTGATGCCAAGGGTTTAACAATTGTAAATAAAAAATAAATAAAAAAAGATTGAATTAAATGGAAAACCATTTCCCCTGTCGGGTGTAGGCTTAGTTACGTAGTAATGTGTATGGAAGTTTGATAAACAGCACGTGGTAGATTAGTCCTAAAATATCCGCAAATTTGTGTCGAACTGATTCACGTGGTAATCTATACTATAAAGCCTAGATTAATCTTATGTCAAGTTCATATTGTAGGAGAAAATACAGGAATGTCAAACTGATATCTTACGTGGTACCAAATTCATTTTTTTGTACCGAGCGCCATTCCAAAGCTTACTTATTAAAGCCCAAGACTCACCGAGTCGTCAGTTTTAATAGTTAGTGACGGACTGGTACAACTGACAAATTGCACCGTCTGTTGAGGATTTAATTATACCGCTTATTAGGATTTGTATGTGGAGTATAAAGTAACAATGACAAAATCCACTGGTCCTAATACTGTTTTCTATAATAGTTTAGGGTGAATGCACTATGGCGTAAAATAAATACAAACTGTGAGTAGAATGGTCCAGGACATCTGGAAGGAAGATTAAGAGATAGGTGCTTATAAACTGTGAGTAGAATGGTCCAGGACATCTGGAAGGAAAATTTGGAAATAAGTGCTTATAAACTGTAAATAGAATGGTCCAGGACACTTGGAAGGAAAATGTGGTATCGTCGTTCTTAGAGCACCTGCTATTGTGGATGTTTGTCGGGTCCATCTGGGTGGCAACTCTTACGAGACAAGCACCTAAAGGAGTATCTTCATTCTTCATCGAAGAGGGGTGATTACCGAACATCAACGGACTTGTACAACAGTCTGTGTCAAATTGAACCGCCTATCAAGCCTTATACCGCCGCCATGACCAACTTTGTAATCACTTTCTTTTATCGATTTTTTTTGTAATTTACAGGATATGAGTGATTTTTATTTCCTCGAATTCTATTTTAATACACAGATCTAAAGAAAGAAAAATCTATATACACCTTTTTTTCTAGTTGAACTGATGCAATTTTAATCGAAACATTATGATAATTTATAAACTTGATATCAAAACAATATTAAAAAAATTTCGTTTTCTCTTTTTGGAAATTATTATTTTATTTATTTAAAATAAATTAAAAAAACACAATTTTTGCACATTTTTGCAGCGATTGACGTAACAGTCACGTTGCAGTACGGGTTGACAAGAACTTTATTTCCAAGCTATTTCGTTCGATTTTTGAAACATAGTAATAGAAGACTAACCTAAAATAGGGAATTGTAAAAAAATCAATTTTGACCGTACTGTGTGATTTATCCTCTTCGCCTCATTATAGTTACGAAAGTATACTTTTAGTCCCGAAAATCATAGTTACGAAAGTATACTTTTAGTCCCGAAAACTCGAGAGGTTCCCGAATTGATAAAGTTCGCTTTTCTCCGTTCAGCTTGAGACTTAGAATGTCAAATGTAGTCAATCTCATTGGAACATTAAGAATAACTGTTTTTAATTAAATAAATTTGATAGATAATAAAAATAAATTTTCTGAAATGATAAATTTTTCAGTTGATAGTATTTTCATATCGGTACAAATATATTGTATACCAAAATCAGTTTTTAATACCTAAACACGTTTACCATAAAACGACAAGGTATACCAAAAAATTAATAGTGTACCAAAAAACGAATGCGTAAAAAAGTATATCTGCAACGCAATTAAAAAAGTGCGTTTATCTGATTAAGTTATGGTCGAACTTTAAAATGTAATCGAAAGCCAAAATTAGTAAATGTCTACCAAATTCAGTACACCTGTAGGAAGGGTGTGGTACGGGGAGTTCTAAATGGAAGCGGGAGCGAGCGAAGCGAGCTCGGACTTTCGGAGCACCCCGACTCGGATGCGTTAGGTTCGGAGACTGTGCGGGGAGGCGAGCTTAGCTCGCCTCCCCGCACAGTCGTAGTGTTAGGTTTGACATGAGAACACAGAAGTAGGAGCCCCGAAGGGGCTCCGTCGACCACTCAACACTGTAGGAAGAGTGTGGAACGGGGAGTTCTAAAATCGACAAACTTTAAAATAGGTATGTACCCTTATGTTAATATTTGACAGTCTATTGAATAATTAAATGCTATTCAAAATGTGGGCAAACTTAGCTTATTTTGGGTCTCATGTGCTTTAATTGGCTAATGTAAAATTAAATAAATGTATGCGTTTTAGTATAAAATAGGGTGTCAAATTTTGGTAGACATTTACCTTTTTTGGGTTAAAAATACATTTTTTTGGTTTGCGATTTTTATTTAATTTGGTAAACAGTTAAACCAAAGCCTTTTCATATTACAGTATTTTCCCAAAGTTAAAAATTTACATTAAAAAAATTCGAAGTTGCTTTGAAAGGCTTCCAGCCTCCCAAGCAAGTATCGATCAGCTGCGCTGGTATTCTTATCACGTGGCTTGGTGATGACACTTGCCATCGTCTTCGGAGACAATGGCACAAGTCCTACAAACCTTAATTTCATTTGAAAGACACCGACACTGTTTGAATACGGATGGGTTATTTCTTTCGAGCTATTTTGTGTCACTACTAAATTTGTTGTGATTGAAGAGTTGATGTAAATTAATGAACAGAAAATTTGTTGTGATTAAAGAGTTGATGTAAATTAATGAACAGAAAAGTGAATACGTATGGGTTATTTCTTTCGAGCTATTTCGTGTCACTATTAAATTTGTTGTGATTAAAGAGTTGATGTAAATTAATGAACAGAAAAGATTTGTTTCTTGAGCAGTTGGAGTTTTTATGATTGTTGTTTGGTGAAAGAAAATAATTTCAACTTTTTAGAAGTTTTTGGAAGTGAAGCTTTTGTGAAGACCTTTTTCACACGCTGGTTTTAATTAATACTCAATGTACAGAAGTTTTTAAATATTGTATGTATTTTCGGAATCCATTAGAGTGTTATCTGGGCGGACAGATCACACCCTAATGGATTCCAAAAAACACCTACAAATGTAATTCAGGGAGGGTAAAAAAGCATTATTTCTTGGAATCTCGCTAAGGGTGACGAAAATTGAAAGTATAGGTAATATTCGATTTCGTGCACAATGAAAGTAAATCAATTGATCGCTGTGAATGGAACCTCTCGTTATTTTTCGGAAAGTGTCTTATTGTGTTACGTTTCCCCCGTGATCGCTTTTTACGCGCTCGCATTCGCTTTCTTTAAAACAATTGTATACAACAACATTATATCCAACATTCTGTTATCTTCTCGTTTGATGAAAGGATTTGATCTCACCTCATATAGGGATTTGATATACCTACTGGTACAAAATAGAACCTCTTCAGAACGTTCTTGAAAAAAATAATACCGTGTCAGACGCCTTTTAGATGGCGTGAAAAACTTTAACTAGCTCTCAACTCCACCAATCCAACTCAACTCAACTCCACCAATCCAACTCAACTCAACTCCACCAATCCAACTCAACTCAACTCCACCAATCAAACTCAACTCAACTCCACCAATCCAACTCAACTAAACTCCACCAATCCAACTCAACTCAACTCCACCAATCCAACTCAACTAAACTCCACCAATCCAACTCAACTCAACTCCACCAATCCAACTCAACCAATCCAACTCAACTCAACTCCACCAATCCAACTCAACCAATCCAACTCAACTCCACCCCACCAATCCAACTCAACCAATCCAACTCAACTCCACCCCACCAATCCAACTCAACTCAACTCCACACCACCAATCCAACTCAACTCAACTCCACCCCACCAATCCAACTCAACTCAACTCCACCCCACCAATCCAACTCAACTCAACTCCACCCCACCAATCCAACTCAACTCAACTCCACCCCACCAATCCAACTCAACTCAACTCCACCCCACCAATCCAACTCAACTCAACTCCACCCCACCAATCCAACTCAACTCAACTCCACCCCACCAATCCAACTCAACTCAACTCCACCCCACCAATCCAACTCAACTCAACTCCACCCCAACCAATCCAACTCAACTCAACTCCACCCCACCAATCCAACTCAACTCCACCCCACCAATCCAACTCAACTCAACTCCACAACCCGGACTTAACCCTTGACTTGGTGGATTATGGCCTAACCGTTCCGATTTTAGGAAGACCCGTGCCCTAGTAGTTAAGAGGTTTGTAGGTTGTTGAATTTTACGTTTGTAGGTTGTTGAATTTTACGTTTGTAGGTTGTTGAATTTTACGTTTGTAGGTTGTTGAATTTTACGTTTGTAGGTTGTTGAATTTTACGTTGGTAGGATGTTGAATTTTACGTTTGTTGGTAGTAGACCAGTATTCTGGATTACACTAATAATAAAACTCTTTTCTAAACACCTCAATCCAACCTACTGTGCCAAAGACCCAGGAGCCACTGACTAATGAGCATAAATAATAAAAAGCATCCACACTTAATTATCAATCAAAACTTACTAAGCCGTGACAGTTTAAAGGCGTCCGCGGTGTTGATGACATCCACATAGGCCTGTAGCTCCAGTCGGCGACTGCTGATGTTCTGTTTGTGAATCGTCATCGCATACTTGAACACGTTCTGGATTTCCTCAGTATTCTGGTCAAATATTGCACCTGAGGACCAAGTGAGAAGGACAGATTAGATATTGATTAGCATTTTTACAAATTCGTACCCCATAAAAAATCTAATTATTTTAGCATTTTTAAAAACTCGTACCCCATGAAAATCTATAATTATTATTATACTCGTACATCCTAATACTAATACGGGTTGCTTCTAGGATTTATTTGGTACAATAAAATCTTAAAAAAATTTCCATCCGTCTGATCGTCTGTTGGCTGAGCTAAGCTTTAAAGACTAATATCATTAGAAAGCTTTTATTCGGCATGCATATACATATGGAGTGACTTTTAATTAGTACAATCAGCCACTATGCTTGGCGTTTGTGGCCTATGATAAGGCCTTTGATTCAGTCGAAACCTGGGCTGTGCTACAGTCTCTCCAGTGGTGCCAAATTGACCATCGATAGATCGAGGTGTTGAAGTGTCTGTATGAAAACGCCACCATGTCGGTTCACCTTCAGGACCAGAACTCGAAACCTATCCAGTTGCAGCGAGGGGTGAGACAGGGAGACGTTATATCTCCGAAACTGTTCACCGCCGCCCTGGAAGATGTTTTTAAGCTTCTGGATTGGGGTGGACTCGGCATCAATATCAACGGCGAGTACATCAACGGCGAGTACATATCCCACCTCCGATTCGCTGACGATATCGTGGTAATGGCTGAGACTATGAAAGACCTAAGCACAATGCTCGATGGCCTCAGTAAAGTCTCTCAACAAGTGGGTCTTAAAATGAACATGGACAAGACGAAAATAATGTTAAATGTCCGTGTCGCACCCACAGACTCTACACTGGAAGTTGTTAACAAATATGTATACCTGGGACAAACAGTCCAGCTAGGCATTTAGGAATTTAATTTAGCTAGCATTCGGGAAGCTTCGAAATATCTTCACGTCCCAAATACCGCAGTGTCTCAAGACTAAGGTCTTAAACCAGTGTGTGTTGCCAGTGATGACTTACGGAACTGATACATGGTCGCTTACTATGGGCCTCATAAGAAGGCTCAAGGTCACCCAAAGGGCAATGGAGCGTGCTATATTCGGAGTTTCTCTGCGTGATCGAATCAGAAACGAGGAGATCCGCAGGAGAACCAAAGTAACCGACATAGTTAACAAAATCGCTAAACTGAAGTGGCAGTGGGCAGGGCACATAGCTCGTAGAACAGATGGCCGATGGGGCAGTAAAGTTCTCGAGTGGCGACCACGCACCGGAAAGCGTAGTGTAGGCATGCCTCCCACGCGGTGGACCGACGACCTGGTGAAGATCGCAGGAAGCCGATGGATGCGGGCAGCGCAGGACCGGTCGTCGTGGAAATTCTTGGGGGAGGCCTTTGTCCAGCAGTGCGTAGGCAGGCCTCCCACGCGGTGGACCGACGACCTGGTGAAGATCGCAGGAAGCCGATGGATGCGGGCAGCCGATGGATGCGGGCAGCGCAGGACCGGTCGTCGTGGGAATCCTTGGGGGAGGCCTTGACGATATTTGACATATAGTTTCTTTGGGAAATTTGTAATCTCCAGTACATTCATATCCTTTGCTATCAAGAACTAATAAAAAGTCATCATCATATCAGCCGAAAATCGTCCATTGCTGGACAAAGGCCTTCCCCGAGGAGGAACAAAAAATTTTTATATCTACCGATTTTTTAACTAACGATTTTTTTCTATGGGGTCACTTAAAAAATTGTACAAAAATCGCTGAACCCTGTTGATGATTTTAAATATTCAGGCCGTCAAATGCTTAACACAATACCATACATTTCATTAATTAATGCAACTCGGGGAGTGCTTCGCCGAAGTCCACTGTGCTTAGGCGAAAATGGAGGACATTTCAACCAATTTTTAAGATAAATTTAGTTTCGTAGGACTAAAACAAGTGGCAGAGTTCTGGTTTTGCTTCATTTCAATTATCCATCCTATCAATTGAATAGTAAAATTTATCTTTAATAAAATTTATTTATTTACATTTATTTCTTTAAAAAACAAACACGGTCTAGCCAAACGTGAAATTAAAAAAAAAATGCATATAAAAATGGATGAAAATAGCAGCAGGAATGAAGGATAAAAAACAAATCGAATATCTTAAAAAAAATTAACATATTAATATTTATAATATAAGTGTCTAACGACAAACTCGGAGTAACAATATATTCGATGTATTGGCTTGCGGATCTCATAAAAAGGGGCTCCTAACAAAAAAATATATCAATCCTAGAACCATTAAATAAGATACTATTAACAAGGTTAAGAGCACGGGGCACTGGTGAGTGCTTAAGTATGTTGGTAGAGCGAACAAAAATCTCGTGGACTAAGATTATGCTTATGGGGAGGTGGAACCAAAATCTGAAAGAAATCTGAGAGAAATCTCAGATAAATCTGAGAGAAATCTGAAATCTGAAAGAAATAACCTTCACTAATAAATAAGACAAAACAATCCGAGTACCTAGCAGATTCACCCACAAACGGCAAAAATAATTCATTTCCGTGAAAAGGAGAGCCTAAGAAGGGCCAAATTACGGGCGCCATAAATGTAGCGAAAATAAATAAAATAGATTTAAAATGGTCATTTATGGTATTGCTACATGATATGTGAAATTTTGTGGAAATGAGCCTAAACGGAGTTCAAGGAAATAAATTATTTTGTGGAATTGGGCCTGACCAGAGTTTAAGAACTATTTTAGGGTAGAAAGGAATATATTTAAAATGAATATATTTAAAAAGAATAAAGATAAAGAAGGTAAAATAGAATATAAAAATGAACTTACGATAAAATTTTGAGGACAAGAAATACAAAATTAATTAAAAATTAAGTCCCTAAACTAAGTTCAAATTGTTTTCCCCATAATCCGAATTAAACACTCCAATTAATATGTTGAATACTTCTTAAAATTAAAATTATGTCGAGGCTCCTTATACAGTTCTACTCTAAGATAAAAAAAAAAAAGAAATCAGTAACTTGTGGCCTGACATCGAATGTGGGATAAAAAGCAAAAAAAAGCCAGGGAGACGGAATAGGGCTGGGCAGTGTGCGGGGGGTCCCGTTCGCAGCCTAAGTCTTCTCCGTGGTATCACAGGACCACGGCTGGCGGCCAGATGGTGGCTGCATCAAAGGTAGTGGACTTCCGCAGTAGATGAAGAAAGGCCAAAAGTGGTGAGCGGTGAATTTTCCAAAGGTGGTGGGCGATGCTATTATATGATGCGTATTATAACACGACGAAGCCACACAGAAAAGAAATTAAATCTCTCACCTCTAGCAAGACACGAGGGCACGGTTCTATGAACTTTTTACATTGCATGTATCCAACGAAGAATACAAAAAAAGACACAAGAAACAACCAAACATATTAAAATTTTGCGAAGAAAAAGAGTTTTCGTTCACTAGGGAATATAGTTTTTTAATTTTCTCAATATTCTCAAATGCGCTGTAATAACGACTGACGGATACACGAGCGGCAAGTTGAACCACAAAACAAAGCGTTGACGTCGTCTTGTAACTTGGCACTAATAAACGCTGCAGTTGATCTTACGTAGGTGGCCGAGAGGGCGCACGGCGAGCAGCAACATTCAACAACTTAAAAATTCAAAAAAACCATATCTCGGAACCTATCAACATTTTTTTTTATTTTTATACTGACCCTTAAACTGACCCTTAAAGTTAAGAATTTCCCCATACTGACCCTTAAAGTTAAGAATTTCCCCATACTGACCCTTAAAAAACTCACCCTGTATATTTATTTATTATATATTTATTATTCATCATCATCATTACAGCTCATATACGTCCCCACCGAGGGGCTCGAGCCTACCCTGAATCAGGGCGATTAGGCCTTAGTCGACCACGCGGGCCCAGTGCGGGTTGGTCGACTTCACACACAACCTTCGAGTTTCTTCGCAGGCGTGTGCAGGTTTCCTCACGATGTTTTCCTTCACCGTTACAGCAATCGGTAAGTATGTACGTAAGTTTTTGAAAAACTCATTGGTACATTGGCCGTCCAGATTTGAACCCGGTACCTCTGGTTAGATGGACCGAGTCGTTACCGGTTGAGCCACCGACGCTATATATATATATATTTATTATTAAAATAAAAGAAAACTAATATTAACCTAAAAATAAACTTAAAAAATTCTATGTACAAAAAATTTGTAGATTTCTGTATATACATATATAATATACACGAGTTTATAAAAAGGCTCAAAATTACTTGTTGTTGGATCAACCTGTGCTTAAAATGCGAGTCTGTCCGGCCGTTTTGTTACACCGATTTGCTTAGTTTTTATTTTTTATTCACAATTTTATCATGCATTAAAAATCATCCCCGCCAGCTTCTAGCGGCTTGACCTTTCTCCCTCAAGAATGTAACACAAGTCCTTCCGGCCGTTTTATCCAACCGATTTGCTTGTTTTTTAATAAGAGGTATTGATTCACAGATAAGTTGATTACATACGTATATACGTACCAACATGTAGGTAATTAACATATTATAAATAAAAATAAATGTAGGCATCATAGGTAAAAGATTATTAGCCAACAAACTGTACAAATACTGCCCCAACCTAATTCCCTCAGTTATAAAAACGTTGACCGTTCGCTTCTACCGTCCAACTTAATCCCACAAAACGTCCAACGTAAAGTTTATTTCTCCTTTCTCCGGCAAAAATACCTAGGGAGAGCAGACAGGATTCTACGAAGCGTCATCGGCCTGATATATGGCTGCTGACTGAAACGTTTATCTGAATCACTGAGGCACAGCCCGCTGGCCCCTTATATTTAAGGCCTGAAATGGTATTAAAGGAGCCCAACTATACGTGGCCGCACACTATTTCTGCGTCTTTTTCACTTCCAATGATCGGACATTATGACATAAGAGCCATTCCAAGGCTCCATATTTTTTCCGTTTGCGACGTCATTTATTTCTGTATTACGATGAGATATTTTCCTATAGTTTGAACAATCTGACGAATGATCATAACGAAGGACGGAAAATCGACTGTCATTCGAACAGTTTACAATATTCCATACTTACAGAAGTAACTCTATTAAAGCAGCTTATATTTTTGCAAAGACAACATGCGCGTGATACTGTGGACTAAGAAAGAGTAGGCCGTGATCTCCGGTTATGGCGGTTGTCCTTGCCCTGAAAGATTGCTCGATTCGGAATCCAGACTTGTCTTTGGGGGTTATTTGAATTCTCGGATGATGTTTCGTCCCCATACATAAAATTTTTGTATTCACGCTACTTCTTGGTAATAAAGTCAACCGTGGTAAAACGGAATTCACGGTAATATAGTAAACAGTGGTCAAACGAAATTCACGGTAATATAGTCAACAGTGGTCAAAAATAAACAATGAGAAAAGTAGACGAACCACACGTCAAAATTAACTACTATCTGCTTCCAGAGAAACCACCAGATTTTTTTGTGGTAGAAGGGCCACACGTCTTCAAATTTGTATCATTCTGGACTTTTTCTTTAAGAATGTGTCTACAAAATGGGCCCCTCACTTTCCAACTTTCTCATACATCCTTAAAAAATTTTCGTTCTCCTTCCAACACCCATAATTATTAGCACAACAACTATACTCATAAATATACTACGCGTTTCGAATGAGAAGATAATCGCGACCGCGCTTACTTGTACTGTCAGTTAAAAATAACGTTTTTTATGAAGGCATACAAAGTAGTACTAGCTTCCTTCCTAATAACAACTTTCAGTCTTCATATTTACGTATATCGACGCACGCATAGGTACGAGTATATCGACGCTACAGTTACAGAAAAGGAAAACATCGTAAGGAAATCATCGTAAGGAAATCATCGTAAGGAAATCATCGTAAGGAAATCTGCTAGTTTAGGTTGTGTATGGAGTCGACCGACCCGCACTGGGCCCGCACTGGGCACGCATAGGTCCGATCGCCCTAATTCAGGGTAAGACTCGAGTCCCTCACAATACAAAATATAAAAAATGTGCCCAAGTGGAAATGAATCTAATTGGGAAAAAGTGATCAATGTAGCTTAAAATTTACAACTTTTTAGGTTCCATTTTGACAAGGAAATGTCCTTAAATGGTTAGGTACAGTCGAGTTCATTAATATATGAGCATAACCAAGGCTTCAAATATAAATGTAAATAGAAGGGTACTTATATATCTGAGCAGATTCATCAATCAAATATATATACACATATAACCTGTCATATTAATCTGAGCAAGCCTTTCAGTAATATCTAAACAACTGAAAACTAATAAATATCTGTACTAATATTTTTCAAAGATATTTAAGCAAATGAAATTACAACGCAAAGGTTTTTTAAATATTTATAAACATGTAGTGGCACAAATAAATTCCAATTTTATGTGAACAAGTAAGAGTTCATTAATATCTGAACAAACACAATACTTCGAATTTTAAAAATGGCAAAAAGAGTACCGTACTGTCAAATGATATTTTTTTTATTTTTTATTAACCCTTCTTTAATTTTGAGTGTGACGTCATTACTGTTTGCTTGCGGCTTGTTACCCATTTTTGCTAACCATTTTTGCTACTTTCGATTTACAATCGACTTAATGAGGTTGTTATCAACATTTATGATTGGCCACTTACACCATTTTTTAAATGATAATCTATTGTATTCTTCAAGTTAAGTCATATCCTATTGTCAAACAACTTTTGGAATTTTTGTCTCTCTGTCTGTAAAGTTCGCGCATCACGCAAAAACTACCAAGCCGATTTTGATGGTGGTGAAATTTAGTATGGTGGTTCCTTATAGCCCGGGTTAACATATAGGATACTTTTAATCCCGGAAAATTCAAAACCTCCACGCGGACAAAGTCGCAGGCACAGCTAGTACCTACTAAGAAGACATTCGTTTTTATTTTAATGCCTAAATTTATATTATATTTAACTTATTTAACCGCCTCCATGGCGTAATGACTACACATCCAACCGACCATCGCTTAGTCCGAGCTACTTACTATCTGGATAAAAAAATTAAAAAATCTAGAAAAAATTTTGGAAGAAACAATAAAACTTGTAAATTTACACAGATCGAAATTGAATTTCTGAAAAATATCTTCAAAGAACTCACTATGGATATAAATACCAGCGAAGTACAAGAATTTTATGAAATCATAGCTCAAAAAATACAAGAGAGTCTAGATAAGTTACCTCGACAGCGAAAAGAAGAAAACTCTAGTATACTGACAGCAGAAATTAAAAATCTAATACAAAAAAGAGGATATTTACAAGTAAAACCCAATAAAAGCAAAAGAGAGAAGAAAAATCTACACCAGCTATACCGTCAAATAAAAAAGAAACTGAAAAAGGAAATGAAATCGCGAAGAATAAATATCATAGAAGAAAGCTTAGATAGAGAATGTTCATGGAAAAGAGCTCAAAAGCAACTAGACTTTACAAAGACTTGGATTAGCTCGTTAGAAAATCAACAAGGAGTTGCAACTACAAATAGAGCTGAATTATTGGACCTCTCTACAAAATTTTACGAGCAACTTTATGCCTGTCAAAATGACGAAAACTGTTACCAAAACCCAATTGAAAATAACCAAGTCAAAGACAAAGACCAACCTCCTCTATTCTTAGAATGTGAAGTGAGTCGTGCAATTCAGTCACTAAAATCCCTAAAAAGCCCAGGTGAGGATGGAATTACTAACGATACATTAAAAGCTATCATTGAACCAGTTACCCCACTGCTGACTAAATTATTTAATGAGATTTTAAGGAGTCTACATATACCCCGGGAATGGGAAACTGCAGTTATAAGTCTGCTCTACAAAAAAGGCGATCCAAAGATAATTGGTAATTACAGACCCATAAGTTTGCTACAAACATTATACAAACTTTTTACACAACTATTAATGAAAAGAATGACAAACGTACTCGACTTCAACCAACCAAGGGAGCAAGCCGGATTCAGAGCGGACTATTCCACAGTAGATCATATGTTTACTGTCACACAAATCATAGAAAGATACACTGAATATAACAAGAAACTATACATAGCTTTCGTTGACTATTCCAAAGCTTTCGACTCTTTCTCACATAACGCTTTGTGGAGCGCTCTGCATGAACAAGGTGTTAACAGCCATTACATCTTACTATTAAAAACAATATACAATCAGAGCAGGGCTTTGGTAAAACTGGAAAGAAAAGGAGTGAGCTTTCAGATAAAAAGAGGGGTTCGACAAGGCGACCCCATCTCACCTAAGTTATTCACGGCTCTACTTGAAACGATTTTTAGAAAACTAGACTGGGACCACCTTGGCATAAACATAAACGGCGATCTCCTTACTCATCTCAGGTTTGCTGATGATATAGTTATACTGAGCGAAAAGCATGAACATCTGCAGCACATGTTAGAAACTCTGGACCAAGAAAGCAGAAAGTGTGGGTTAGAAATGAACCCCAGCAAAACCTGTGTAATGTCAAATGCAGAAAAAATAATAATACGTATCCAAGGGAAGGAAATTGAATATGTAGAGGACTATGTATACCTGGGACAAATTATATCTTTCTCAAATTGGTCGGTTAAAGAAGTTGAGCGCAGAACAGCTAAGGCGTGGAATAAATATTGGTCAATGAAAGAAGTCTTCAAATCAAGCCTACCAGTCTATTTGAAAAGAAAGGCAATGGACTCAGTGATACTGCCTACACTGCTATACGGCTGTCAAACCTGGCCTCTAACAAAAAAAATAGTTAAGAAAATAAAAGTTTTCCAAAGAGCTACAGAAAGAAGTATGCTGGGCATAAAACTAAGAGACAGAGTTCGAAACGAAGATCTCCGAACGAAAACAAAAGTGATTGACGCAGCTGAAATGGCATGCCGCCTGAAGTGGAGATGGGCAGGTCATGTGGCGCGAAGGACCGATGGGCGCTGGAGCGAACGCGTGCTGCATTGGTACCCGCGAGAGGCGCGGCGCCCGCGCGGCCACCCGCGCCGCCGCTGGAGTGACGACATCGCGCAGCTAGCCGGCTGCACCTGGACCCGCCTCACCCTGGACAGAACTACGTGGCAGCGAATGGAGGAGGCCTACGCCCTACAGTGGGTGTCCCAATAATTAGATACCTATACCTATACCTATAGCAAATATATAAATATAAACAGATAAATATAAAAAACAATAGACATTTATTGACATAACGTAAATACTGTTGGAATTGATTATTGCCTCATGTAATTAATGTAATAAATTTATTAAAAAAAAAAATGTAATCTAAATTAGTAAATTAATGAGTGTAGGTACATAGCAGATTAAAATGCAATCTGATATTTTAATGATATTAATTTACATGTTTTATTATTTAATTTGGTATTGTTAATGAATGAATGTTTTATTTTTAATATTAATGTATTATAGATCAAATGTAAGTTGATTTGATACAACGTAATGAAATAATTAATATTGCATGTTTGTTGCGCATTAATATATAGGTAATGTAAAATAAATTATTGTAATGTAAAAGAGTAATTAACAAACTTAGTTACTAATAATTTTAAAGTAATACTTTTGCATGCAATACAATGTAAATCAAAAATTTTTGGAATGGGAATAAATGGCTTATATTATTATTATTATTATTATGGCGTAATGGTTAGTCCATTCGCTTCACACCAGGAGGTCGCGGATTCGATTCCCGGTGGGGTCAACTTGGCATTTTCATAGCCCGTCTGGCTAGCTACTACCATCTTATCTAAGTCTTGCCGCCAAACATCAGTGTTAAAAACATTGTTTTTTTTTATTAAAAATTTGAGTGCGTTTGACTGCAACTAACCTGATGGTAAGTGATGATGCAGTCGGGGATGGTACACGCAAACTCAAATAATGCCTATTGTGACAAAAATAAAGGTAACTTGGGAATTTGCCACATATGACACGTAAAATTTAGAGGTTCAGGCCTAAACAGAGTTTTGAAGAAAAAATATCATGAGGTAAATTAGAAAATATTTTTTAACAAAATAAAAAATAGCAATAAAATTTAAGTAAATTTAACTGAAGTTTCTTAGGTAAAACATAAAATTTAAATGTTAAAGAATTTAGTTAAATGGCGGTCAGACAACGATCGTCGCTTTCCCAGTATCCAAATAAATTATCAACTATATAAGGTCTCACAAAATTAGGTGAAACTATTTTAACTGGTGCTTCCACCCATGAAACTGAACAACTTTCTCCATGAAACCCATAGTCAAATCTCAAAAAAAAATTTGAACTTCCCATACTAAGTTGCCTGATCAGCTGATCGAGTTAGCATGGGAGAGCCAAATTTTTTTTTGCGTTTTGACTATGGGTTCCATGGGGAAAGTTGTTCAGTTTCATGGGTAGAAGCACCAGTTAAAATAGTTTCAGCTAATTTTGTTGGACCTTATATATAATAATTTATCAATTATCCTTATAACTTCGGGGGTACACAGAACAGTTGCTAATTAAAAAAACTATAACATCTAAAGAACACAGGTAAGACATTTTAGAGCAGAACTCCGCACAGCAATAAAGTAAAGAAAAATAAAGGACTTCCCTCTATGCAGCTGGTACTGCGCCTGGCGTTGTATGGCGAATTCAACATGTATTTGGTAGTGTGGTTGCTGTGTCCCAGGGCAAAACAATATTCTGCGGCTATCTCCTGAAGTATTTGGAAGCAATAAAACAACAATTCCAAATACCCAAATTAAATAAAACTTGCAAAAATAGGCTTGGCCATCAGTCAATCAGAATCATTTTTTTACACTTGTCAAAAAGTCACAAATATTTTCAAATTCAATTTCCATAGACGAACAAAATCAAAAGAGAAATTAATTATGAAACGCAAGAAAAGAGATCGGCTCGAAACGATAGTTTGCGTTTCAAAATACCCACAAACTGACAAAAAAAGGGGAGAAGTCCAAAAAATTTTTGAAATTTGGACAACCCTATAGACGTTGGACAGCCCTGCAGAAGAAAAAAATAAAAACTCTCTAAGTAACTAGTTAACTACAAACGTTTACTTGAAGCTGGTAGAAATTGACATTTATACACGAAGCTACACATACAAACGGCAAAAACTCCATCTAAAAGTGAACAAACTTAATAACCCCAACAACACATTAGTGTTAAGGGATCGCTGTGTATTTGAACCTAAAACTAGTCACTTAAGAAAACAGGAGAAACCAAACAACTAGTAAAACATTAAAGACCAATAGGGTTGACAAAAACTGAAAAAAACTTGCAAAACATTGTCGGTTACCCCAGCGAAAATATGGACAAAAACGGTAAAGACGGATGCGTGAAAATCCGACTCACGGATAAAATTAACACCGGAAGTCTGAAACGCGATACGCAAGAGTCTAAAGGGACAACTCTACCGAAAAATAGGCCATTTGAGGTAAGACAAGGGCAAGATTAATGAAAGAAATTTGAAAAATGGAAAATTGTTATAAGACCTCAAGAAATCTAAACAATACTGCGGAATACAGAAACGTTGTCACATAAAAGTGAACAGGGTACGCCAAAAATTTAAGGAGTACCTCGCAAAGCAACGCGTAAAAATATTCCAAACAGTAACCCTTAAAGATTTTTCCCTTAAAACAACGTTAAATAATCGTGAACTAAAAGTAAGTCTGTCCCGACTTTCGATTGAAAGAAATCTAGAGTCTGGCCATTGACTACTTAAATAAAAATTCTCTTGGAATCGTAAGGGAATACACAGGAAAAAACAACTCAAACACGTAAGCAATTATCCGAAAGAGGTATAATGCCATTAAGCCGGGGAAAAAACAACCCGTGTGAAGAGAAGCAAAAAAATACCGTGCATACAAACAAAAAAACCACACGTTTCCAAGAAAACTGCACGATTAAATTAAGTAAGGGTCTTGAGGTATTAAAACTTGAACCATATTATCCGGAAAACGGATACACCCACGAACGACAAAAAAACGGGTTCGTTAGGGAAAGATTAGGCAGAAATAGGGATAAAAACATTAGTTCGGGCGCCATAAATATGTGACTAAAATAAATGTAACTTGGGAATTTGCCACATATGACACGTAAAATTTAGACGTTCAGGCCTAAACGGAGTTTTGAAGAAAAAATATCATGAGGTAAATTAGAATATATTTTTAACAAAATAAAAAATAGCAATAAAATTTAAGTAAATTTAACTGAAGTTTCTTAGGTAAAACATAAAATTTAAATGTTAAAGAATTTAGTTAAATGGCGGTCAGACAACGATCGTCGCTTTCCCAGTATCCAAATAAATTATCAACTATATATAATAATTTATCAATTATCCTTATAACTTCGGGGGTACACAGAACAGTTGCTAATTAAAAAAACTAAAACATCTAAAGAAAACAAGTAAGACATTTTAGAGGAGAACTCCGCACAGCAATAAAGTAAAGAAAAATAAAGGACTTCCCTCTATGCAGCTGGTACTGCGCCTGGTGTTGGATGGCGAATTCAACATGTATTTGGTAGTGTGGTTGCTGTGTCCCAGGGCAAAACAATATTCTGCGGCTATCTCCTGAAGTATTTAAAAGCACGGGAGCGGCAAACCCGCGCGTACGGAAAACCCTCCGATTAACAATTAGGAGGGCTTTGTTTCCAGAAAAACCACTAATATAAACTTTGATAACCATTTTAGCAAAATCGTGATCTAAACTGTAGAAAAATAAAACAACAATCCCAAATACCCAAATTAAATAAAACTTGCAAAAATAGGCTTGGCCATCAGTCAATCAGAATCATTTCGTAAGGCATTATCATCAGCATCAAGGTAAGCAATGTCACTATTCTTCCCTTCAGCGAACCCACAAAATATTATTTAAAAAAAAATGTGTTTGCGATTCTACTGTCTTGCAAAAGGCCTTAGATGAACGTTTTGTTTATCCAAAGCCTATCGTAAGGCATTATCATCAGCTCCAAGGTAAGCAATGTCACTATTCTTCCCTTTAGCGAGCCCACAAAAAAATATTTTGAAATATGTATTTTTTTTATTTTTTTTTTTTATTAAAAATTTGAGTGCGTTTGACTGCAACTCACCTGATGGTAAGTGATGATGCAGTCGAGGATGGTACACGCAAACACAAATAATGCCTATTCACTCTTGCCTTGAAGATCCCCAAATTATAGGAATCGGGAAACACTGACGCAGGCAAGGAGTTCCACTCCTGCGCTGTACGCATAAATGAAGAAGCGTAACGATTCGTGCGAAAAGGTGGAACATAGGGGTGCAACCCCTCCCTGCGTCTCGTTGACCGACGGTGGAATGGAGCAGGGGGAATGAGGTCGTGAAGTTCTTGCGCGCACTCTCCGAAATGAATTCGATAGAATACCGATAGACAGGCGACTTTGCGGCGATGCTCAAGGCTTATTTGCGATACTACTGTCTTGCAAAAGGCCTTGGATGAAGTTATTCTTCATCCAACGCCTTTAGTAGGGCATTATCATCAGCATCAAGGTAAGCAATGTCACTATTCTTCCCTTCAGCGAGTTTATAACCGCTTACCAGTGCTCATATAGTTTTCTTTCACATGTTGTTGCGATGCTAGTGACTTGCGAAAAGTTTGAAATGAAGTTATTTCTTTCTTCAAAGTTTTTCGCAAGACATTCAAGTCCGGGGAATATGATGATGAAAGCTGGATCCAATGCTTGGTTCAGAAATACTTAAAAGCGACTGAGTCACTATTGTCAACACAAATTTAAATAGGCCGCTTTGAATTTGTGTTGACGTGAGGGTTCCGTCTAATGATAAAAGAGCTAAATCGCCAGAAAATTGCAGTTTATATTATTAAATTTATTTTCCTCGATTTTTACGAAAACTAGTGCGATGACAATCTTAGGAAAAACAAACCCCCCTGTCTAGCAAAATATTCATAAGCTATTTTGACAAGGATAATGTGACCTAATATCTGTGAAGTGCGAAGCGTAAAAAGATTATTGAGTAGCAAGAAATGCTACTATAAGTAAAGTGAATTTTCATTATTTTATAATTTTGATTTAATATTTATTTAGTAAGTTAAACTTGCAAGTAACGAGAAAATGTATTGAAAATACTTTTGTTATATTATTACGTCGTTTGATCTAGCCCACAAAAAAGCTTTACTACTGTCTTGCAAAAAGCCTTGGATGAAGATAATCTTCATCCAAAACCTTTCGTAAGGCATTATCATCAGCATCAAGGTAAGCAATGTCACTATTCTTCCCTTCAGCGAGTTTATAACCGCTTACCAGTGCTTATATAGTTTTCTTACACAATATGTTGTTGCGATGCTAATGACTTGCAAAAAGTTTAGAATGAAGATATTTCTTTCTTCAAAGTTTTTCACAAGACATTTAAGTCCCAGGAATATGATGATGATGGCTGGATCCAATGCTCGGGAAATACTTAAAAGCGACCGAGTCACTATTGTCACACAAATTCAAAGCAGCCTAACCTTTTATTTCACCTATCTAATGAGACGGCAAAAATGTGTTTGTATTCCGTATATTTAAGGGTCATCTAGGGCTAGTCACTTTGCGAATTTAAACTGGGTGTTTACCCACACTTTTAAATATTTGTCTAACAAATGTCACGATGCAGATTAGTCTCATGTAATGGTTTTTGTTGGAGTAAAGCCACATAACCATATATTTGTCAATAGACTCGTGTCAAAAAATGCTTATGCTTATACTCTAGATGATGACACGAGTCTATTTTTTTCCATTTTCGTCCATTGTATTTACAACTCCAAACTGGGCTGAGTCTCTTATCTTCCGCTAAAAGTAGTTTCAGATATTAGACAACCTTGTGCTCCAGTGGAATAAAAACATTATCTCAATTTCGGTCGATATATTCAAGGCAAATATGGCTGCAATGAAGTTCGACATTTCTTTCTAAGGTGAGACGTTACTGCACACCTTGACAGCTTTTTTATTTTTATCAATCATGATACTTCACACCTTGAAAGCTTCTTTATTCTTATCAATCACAAATCCAATCTTGTATGGAGTACTGACCTCACTTACGGGATGAATCAGCCCACTATTAGCTGGTTACCTTGGACGCCATCGACAGACGCGCCTGAGACTCATTGGCGATGATAAGCTTGTAAAAACAAATTCCTTTCCACCTTCGGTCAACGAGACGCAGGGAAAGGTTGTATCACTGTTTTTGTTTCTGCGTCTGTGTTTCCCGACTTTAGGAGACGAAGTCATTCTCTTTGGTTTATATTCGATCTGCTTTGTATTATTTTCTTAAAATTTGTTTTATATTTGTTTTTTGTTTTATGCTTTCTAATTTTTAACTTTGTGATTCTATCCTCATTCTCACCTTCTTAACTTATTTTCATTATCAATTTTCATAATTATTATTTAAGATCTACTCGAACGCACTCAAACTTTAATATTAAAGAATTTTAAATTGACACTTAGTCCAGTCAATACTACTTAGCATTAAAAAAAGTCTATAGCAAAAATTCAAACGGCGATTTGTTAAAAAAATAAACAGCATTCTTTAGCTTGTACGTAAAATAATATGGCGAGGTGAAAATTGTTAAACGGAAAGAAAAAAGCTCGGCTTGGGTTCTGTTTGCTTCCCGTGTCGTGTCCTACCTGCCCGGTGCTGTAACTTCATTAAAAGGAGATTAAAAGAAACTTTTCCGACGCTACAAAAGTTCTGCCAGGAGCTCAGAGTTTTATGAAACGATAATAACATAACTTGCAATATAGAAGGCTCTTTTTTATTTTAGCGAGTAAGATTTTACGAGGGGAATACTTTAAAAGCCCGCCGTTGTTTTAGTATTCAGATCGATCCTTGTAAAATTTTCATCTATATTCCTTTTCGTTAAATTAACAGTCATTAAAAAAGGAGGAGGTTCTTATCCATATTATCCTAATCCTTTTTTGTGTTTTTTGACTACTTTTGTTTGCATGTTGCTATTTAATTTTCCATAAACTGATGTTATTTTATTGTTTAGCTGCGCGGAATTACGACATTGGGTGTAAAGTAAAACAAATTTTTGTGGGTAAAAGTAATTAGTTATTTTGTAACTAACATTAGTATCAAGGTAGGATTTTTAATGAAATAAACAGACATCTTTTTACCCAACTGCGCCAGAAGGAGGGTTATGTTTTTCGAGAGTATGTATGTATGTATGTATGTATAATTGGCATAGTGTATTGAGAGCACATACCTATATTACATTGCAGATTACTCCAATGTACTGACAAGGACGGCTGACTTTCTAGAATGGGTCCTGACTGCTACAATTTTTCTTAAGTTAAATGAAATCGGGGTATGACGACTTACTTGTTTTAGGGTTTTTCATTTCCAAATTACACAGAAACGCAGTCGGGTTTTTTTAGTTTTTTAAATTACCGTTTTTTTGTGTACGTGGGTGACTAGGAAAGTTTTGAGATACGGCGATTTTAAAAATAGAACCTACATGAATTGCACCTTTTCAAAATGCTTATTTATTTGAAAATCGAATGCCGGTCATTTGACAAAATATTAAAAAATAAAAATGTCACTTTCATTTCTTTATTGCGATCCCCGTGTTTTTTCTATCAACAATGGAATTCGAACGTGAACATTTTCGTGCAATGATGTTGTATGATTTTAAAACTGAGTGCCAAAATAGACTTCTGTCTGCATTTGGCGACCTTGCACCATCTTGTGCAACAATTTTTAGAAGGTTTTAACAATTTAAACAGAGAAAACATTCTTTAAAAGATGATGATAGAAGTGGCCGTCTTGCTACTTCTGTAACTAAACAAAACGTCGATGCGGTAAGAAAAATTTTGCTTGAAGACCCGAAAACAACCTACAAGGAGATAGAAGAAACCCTACAGATTTCATCACCGGTAATCAATGAAATTTTACATGCTCATCTTCAAGTAAGGAAGCTTTGTTCACGATGGGTTCATCATGCTTTGACAGCCGAACAAAAACAAGCTCGCTTGACTTAGCTTGGTGCCGGGAAATGCTTCAAAAATTTGAAAATGAAGAGGAACGTAATATATTTAACATTATTACTGGAGACGAGAGTTGGATCTAAAAATATGACTCGCTCACTAAGCGGTAGTCGATGGTTTGGGTCTTTCCGGACGAAGAGCCTCCGCGGAAAATCAAACGAGGACGCAGCGTGGGCAAGAAAATGGTGGCAACATATTTTAGCGCGAGTGGTCATGTCGCAACGATTTCTTTGGAAAATCAAAAAACTTTTAATGCTCAATGGTACAGCTAAGTGTGTTTACCAATTGTGTTTGACGCGTTACGGCAAAGGCGTCCTAAAACAGGGTTGCGAGGGCTTATTTCGCATCATGACAATGCATCACCGCACAAATCCAAAATTACCCAAGAGTTTTTGAAGACCTCAGAAATTCAACAAATGAGCCACCCGCCTTACAGCCCCGATCTTGCTCCGTGCGACTTCTTTCTCTTCCCGAATGTGAAGCTTGGACCCCGTGTGTTCATTTTCATAGTCCTGCGCATGCTCGGAAGGACCTCCTGAAGGAAGAGCACCGCCAGTGCTATAAATCTTGGTTTAGACAAATGAATCGTTGCTTAAAGACTAATGGAGAGTATTTTTAAAAAACTGTAATAGAAATAAATACTCCCAAGTCAAAACTTTTTTCGTATCTCAAAACTTTCCTAGTCACCTAACGTAACTCTTACACTCATTTTTGATCTTACACTATTGATACTCTTGTAATACTCAGATAATAACCTGAATTTATTGTTTATGTAGTATTGTAATGCCTACAGTGAAATTACCGAAAAATATCATGTAATACAAAGCCTCCATTAGCCTGTTCAAATAGGGGCTGCCATTTATGTTCTCCATTTAAAACTTAAATAGTATAAAATATTTGTATGATAGCACTGAATTTTGTGATATTCTTTTATTAGTAGTAAGGTTCTAAATAATCACCCTTGACTCACTAAAGTTTTTTTAAAATATGCCCTAAAATCTACACAACATTTAGGGACCCCAGTAATTATGTTAATTAACTCTGTACAATATTATAACTAGAGGAATATATTGCAAAAGTACTATTTATAGGTAGAAGGGTTTCCACAAGCCCAAGAGATAAGAAATTGCAGTTTTATTGTAGGCTTGGCGTGCTAAATTCCCTGTCTGTTGGGAACCCCATTATGGTATCAACAGGCATAAGTAGGTCGAGAAATAAGTTTGTCTTTTTCCAAACTCGACTAACGTAGTGTAACGGATCCATATGTATAAATAAATATCTATAGGTAATACAGTAAGTCTTGATAGACTAAAAGGAATCTGTCTATTGGGAAAAACATAACTAGTTTTGTTCGGTCGGGTGAGGATTAACCTCGAGTCGAGTGAATAGACAGTTATTGAAACAAATTAGCTCAGGGATTATTTCCGAGAAGCCAGACTGCCGCCTGTCGGTCGTCATTCGAACCACGCGGTGCGCACGTTATAACAGATTGCCTTAGGTAATAAATGGCGCGAAAACCGAGGCTAAAGGGATAGAGGCGCCGCCCTGTCTGCGTCCGGACAGCGGCCGGCGCTCGCGCAGTTCGACCACGAGGTCGGTTGTATGTGTGCGGCGGCCCGCGCGCTGCCGAGGCTGCGTCTGTGTGAAAGCTTTTAAAACCACGGACACGCGGACGTAGCGGCATTCAGTCGAACAGACCACCAGAGGAGGAGGACGTATCCGAAGAACAGCTGCCGCGCGCCCCGGGCAAGTGTCACGCCAAGTACTTATTAGTCGCGAATTAACTTAGGAATCTCACTTTATATTGTGAGTTTAGAATAGAATTTAGTGTGGCCGAAATCCTAGTTATTTGCCTTCGAAAGTTCAGGCTCCTACCTGGGATCAAGCCATAGTTTAGTGCAGTTAGGAAGTGAGGTACAGTGGGCAATCGAGCTGGGATCTAGGAATTGAAACAAGATGCCAGGTCGGTTGCTAGCTGAAGGTATCGTCAAGTGACCAGGTTGGTAGTTCATGTTTTCAGGAAGGCTAGTTGATTTAATTCACGTGGATACGCAACCGTGACAACGAAGCGTGGGTTTATCAATGCAAGTGCCGAAAGCAAGCTGACAGGAGGGCTTGCCTGGCTAGCGACCCAAGTTTGGTTATGGCCGGAACATCCTGACTGTACCATCTTACGACCTACCGACATGAGGACCACAGGTTGGACATGCGTTAGCGCACTCATGTACGGAGCCACCGTATTTGGGACAGGCCTTACCTATCCAAATCCCATCCAAACACACTGTTTAGGAGGTGCAGCGAAGCGGCAGACCTGGTCTGTCGTGGCAGCGGCATTTCTTATTCAGGGCAGGTACACTTTAGCCGTAGGGAACTAGGACACAAGTTAGCTTTAGGTACTCACTACACCATGACACACTACACCTAATTTGGTTCTTCTCGAAGGCACGGTTGGTTTAGTACCCCGGGGGAAAGACGAATAAAGCCGCCATGAGTTGTAACTGTTTGTTGAAACATGGACATCAAAATAAAATTTAGTTCTCGTAAAACTTAGCTATCTCGCTAGGATAGGGAAAAACTAGGGCTGAGTTAGGGGGATTGCGATATGTAGGAAATCTAGTTAATAATCTATTACTAGGGAATAGCGAATTAGGTTTTGGAATATCGCTATTAGGAAGAAACAAGTCATATTAGAGAATAAGTAGTAGGTAGGTCTAAGCGATGCCACGTTTTACTTTATCGAACTGCCGTCACTGCAGGTGACACGTGGTATCACAAGCTTTAGGGTTCCGCGAGCACGTGGTCCACTCAGTTCATTAATTTCATTCGGGTTGGTACAGTGCTGTAGGAATTCTAGTAAATAAATCTATTACTAGGGAATAGCGAATTAGGTTTTAGAATAACGTTATTAAGAAGAAATGCGAGTCATATTATTGAATAAGTAGTAGGTAGGTCTAAGCTATGCCAACGTTTTATTTATTTACGAACTGCCTTCACTGCAAGTGCCACGCGGCATTATAAGTTTTAGGGTTCCGTGAACACGTGGTCCACTCAGTTCACTAATCTCATTCGAGATAGTACGGCGCTATGCTGTCGCGGGAAGGCCTATGTCATACTTGAGATGGCTGTTTACCAAGCTCCATGCAATATGGGCTAGATATGTAGTTCAGTGGTTCATAGATATGAACAACTCCTAATTTTACCAAATTTTAGCTAAATCTGTCCACACTTTTATGGGATAAATGTAATGGACTAACAAACAAACTATAGGAGTTCGAGCTTCGCCTATTCTGATACTAAAGTAATTTTAGATAGGTAGGTCCTATCTGTAGCTTATCACAAGCATGCCTTGGCAGAATTTCACCTGAATCGGACCAAGCATCTAGGAAGGTATTGAGCAAACATACGAATAGGTTAGGCGTTCGCGCCTTACTAATAGTGATTATAGTAAGACCGATTATGATGAAGGTAGCCGACCCATCCTGATGGTAACCGTAGCTAGGGTCAGTTGATATGCGCTAGATTTAGAAACTAAATCTATTCTACGGTTTTCGGATATTATGGGCAGTGTTCACGGTGTCCGGGTCCTGTCGGCTCCTATTGCGTCCTGAACTAGCGCCTCGACCAAACACTTGGCTTACACGCCTTCTCGCTTTGACCTAATTGTGATGCCGCGACTATGATTCGCGTGGGTCTCACAGTGGGTTGCGACTGTGTTGGTTCGTTGTTCTTCACGTTCAGCCAAACTATTAAACTGACATTACTTTCGCCCTTTATCAAGGGTTTGCTACGTCTAAAGACAGAGCTTTAACACTATGTATTATTTTGGAGCCGGCGGCACGATGGATATCGTGTCCATTTCGCTCTAGTTATATAGACCACAGGTCTTTATATCATTATATACAACTGTATGGCACAGTTCCAGGTCTAAGAACCATATTAGTAGATCAACTACTTATTTCACATTCCGTAGTGCTCTTCTCACAGGATGAGCGACATTCAAGTCGGAATATCTACTTTATTTTAGTACCTAGTGCTAATATGTATTCGCGATCAATCGCTGCTCGAAGGTATTAATCCTACCTGACGAATAGTGATGGACAAGCTATGGCTGTAAAGACTCAGCTATAGTTCACACTATACACGTATAATAAGGCGCCTCACAAGCGTTTTATATACACTAGCTTTGGGATTTGGGTGGAACACGGCATAGCACACTTTACATTGTCGTGTAGCTTAATTAAAATACACTTGAAGAGGGTGGACTCTGATCATGTACCTTAGTGGCCTGCCAGAGACAGTAGCTAGCGGGGCTCACGTAGTTATAATTATCTGTGTAGAGCTAAAATCGCTCGTTCAATTACTTTGAGTTAGATGTACATTGTTTTAATCACCAAAATAATGCAGTACTGACGTCAGTCAAGTATTACGTTATTCCGAGCACTGGGGGCTAGCTACCCTTCCCAATTTGGGGGGGCCCAAAATAGGGACCAATCACAGTAGGGAAATTAGGGTTCTGCGCGAAATACTTCAAAATTATAGGTTAGACTACATCGTTCGTCCAAACACAACGTGATAGATTAATCTCTTAAAAATAACTTGTCATTCGCCTTCAAAAAGACTCTGAGTTACTGCGATCACAATTTAGGGTTCTCTAGACGATCTGGCCAAACGTTTAATCGTATTTTAAAATGCAATAAAAATCAAGTATAGTTTACATACTTCTTATAGGTAGATAGCGGTAGGTTGTATGTTGTATGCACGTATGCGTATTATAGGTAGGTTTAGTTAGTTATATTTATATATTTATATTTATATATTTTAAATAGGCCGGGTGGGGTGTTACAATTTGGTGCCGTGACCAGGATAAGAAGAGGGTTCAAAATATTACATTTGGATAGTCAAAATCAGGGTTCGTGGGCGGAAACGGACGGTTACAGTGCTACCAAAGAACTTGGATGTCTGACATCTGATTTTCGCGTTCGTATACTGAATCTTGTAGGTAGTCGTTTTGTATAATAAAACTTTGTGTTCAGTTATTTGTGATAAACATAGATAAATAACTTTAGTTGGCTTCGGTTTATGCCACAATTTGATGTTCGTGAAATGGAATGAGGTGCGAATGACAATTATAACTGAATGATTAATCTATCAAACAAAGAGAAAATTGTTATTTTATCCTATGTAGTTTTATAGTTTATAGGTTAATTTAAACCCCAGCTATTGTCTTATATCCGGGGGGTTGAAGCTCGTATTTTGTACTTAGAACTAATATAGGGGTCGACGAGTGAGTGAGCGCTCCCGTTGAATTCTTTTATATGGCAGCGTATTTGAAGTAGGCATTGATAATATAGTTTCTTCTCAATACTCCGTTAGTAAAATTCCGGATGTAAATAATTAAATAAGTATTTGTTCGAAAGAAATATTTGGTAGGTACATTTTCTAGTTGGTGTATAAGATGGGTAGTTAACGTCTTAGTTCAGAGAAAAAGGTCTCTCATAATAATTGATAAATAAGGTAGTTGAGCGTTACGAATAGCGTGTACTTATGTAGGCAGACGGGGCTGTGAAGTTGCACTTATTTAATAGGTTAGGTAATCTAAGTAAATTTTAGGTAGGTTATATACTATTTTGTATCGAAATATAGTGATATTTAAGTTATTTACATTTCGTAAAAGAAGCAGTTGTTACATTGAATGCCTACTGTTGTTGGAATCGCAAAAGGTCTGTGAAGGACATGCGATTTGCTCTTGATATTGTCGTAGGAACTTCAAGCTAGTGCGCTATGGCACAATAATATATCCGTAGCCTTGCAATTCACAGTCGCAAGTTCGATCCTGTTAGAGGTAATTTGTTTTAAAGATAAATTTTAATTTTATTTTTGTTAGATTGTATATTAGGAGTCTGTAATTAGCCTCGTAACTTGGTGTCGCCAGTTCGAGTCCCGAGGGAGGCAAATTTAGAAAAAAAAAATATATTATTTTAGTTCTTAATATATCTAGGTTGTAAATTAGAAATACCTAGTAGCTTCGCATACTAGGGTCGCAGGCTCGGTTCCTGTTGCGGTTGAAAAAAATATTTTTTTTTAGGTTTTAATTTATTTACGTTATAGGAGTACCTAGTGGCTTCGCATACTAGGGTCGCAGGCTCGGTTCCTGTTGCGGTTGAAAAAAAATATTTTTTTTTTAGTTTTAATTTATTTACGTTATAGGAGTACCTAGTGGCTTCGCATACTAGGGTCGCAGGCTCGGTTCCTGTTGCGGTTGAAAAAAAATATTTTTTTTTTAGTTTTAATTTATTTACGTTATAGGAGTACCTAGTGGCTTCGCATACTAGGGTCGCAGGCTCGGTTCCTGTTGCGGTTGAAAAAAAATATTTTTTTTTTAGGTTTTAATTTATTTACGTTATAGGAGTAGCTAGTAGCTTCGCATACTAGGGTCGCAGGCTCGGTTCCTGTTGCGGTTGAAAAAAAAAAAAATATTTTTTTTTTAAGTTTTAATTTATTTACGTTATAGGAGTAGCTAGTAGCTTCGCATACTAGGGTCGCAGGTTCGGTTCCTGTTGTGGTTAAGAAAAAAAAAAAATGGCTAAATTCCAAAGTAATCACTCAATCTGACAGAATAAAGGATGGTCTCTTTGCACTAGTGTTGGTATAAGTGTAGCATTCGAAAATGTTAATAGGTAGGAGGGAATCTCCTATCACTGGTTATTGATTGTTGATTGGAAATTTACATCACGTAAACTTTAGGCGATGCTAAATCCATTTTGCATGGGCAATCGAATTAAGTTAAATATTATGTTTTAGGTTCTCATAGTACATATTTGCGGAGTATTGAACGCTTTGGAGGTTCACTCTTTGGTTCAGGAGAAGATGAGGCGGTCCACTAGGAAGGCTAAGGGAAAGAAATCAGACCCTACACCAGTTCAGGGAGGGGTTCAGACAAGTGCTCCAAATTTAGCACAATTGGAGGCAGAACCGGAGGCAATGACAGTAAATTCTGGAGGGGGGACAGAACAGCAGGGGAATGTAATAGGGGAAAATGGCAGGACTGGAACAGGATTCGTGGATATGGCCCATTCCACATCGTTACCAGTATCACCTATAGTACAAAGGAGGCGTATGGACGCTACTGGATTTCTTTACCGTTCCATGCGGCGTACTTTTGGAGTGCTTTCAACTAAGATAAATAGTATAGAAGATAGGTTAAATGAACAGGGAAAATTAGCTCAGGTACCTATTAATGTAAGCCAGGACACTACGATGGGGCAAAACGACGAATCGGAGCTAGGGATTCCTCAAATCTTGCCCTCTTCGGAAATTGTTGGCGGGGAAGATAATCAGGGGTTAGAGGCGCCGGGGACTGCCACGATGGAGTCAGCCCCACAGTTGAGTGAAGGAAATGTATTGAGACCAGCTATCACTATGTGTAACGTACAAAATATGGAGAAGCCCAAGTTCTCTAATGAGGGCAATATCCATCCTGTAACTTTCATTGAGGATTTAAAGAGTTATCTCAAGAGGTTACCTAGGGAAGGTAAAGAAATCGATTTAATAGTCGAGTGTTTGATCGGAGAAGTTAGGGATTGGGCTAGGATTTACAAGAGTCGTTGGGCTACATTTGAGGATTTCAGGGAAGATTTTCTAAAAATCTATTGGGGAGAGACAGAACAAAGTATCCTTCGGCGTAATATCGTTCATAGCATATGGGATAAGCAGAAACATCCAACGATGTTAGGGCACTTCTTGCAGTTGACAGGACAAGCTCAAATGCTCACGTTTCAGATACCCGAAACTCAATTAGTGACGGACGTAATTAGGCATTACCCTAGGAATGTACAGAGTTTATGGTCTTTGTCCAAAATAACTACAATAATTGAGACGGCAGAGTTCTTGAGGGGTTTGGATGATATTAGTAAACAGGAAATTAAGCAGAATAGCAATGTTAGTCAGGCACCAGGGCAACAGAGTACAATAGATAAGCGTAAGCGTGATATACAACGCAATTATCAAAGCTGGAGGAAACCCGAACAATCCGGAAACAGTAATTTTAGGAAGGGACCCAATAATAATGTTAGCAAGGTTACTGCTGTTATTGATTGTACTAATGATAATCAGGGTGATTTAAATTAAATGAAGTTGACTGTCCCGTCCCCGGGTTAACTTCAGAAAAAGGGGATGTTCCGTTAAATTTAATGTTAAAAATGGGCTGGAGACCAGGTGACCTTTTGGGAATAAATGGAAGGGGGTTGAGGATACCCTTGAAAGGAGTAGGTCAAACTGATAGATCTGGATTGGGGTTTACAGGCTCGTTGTGGGAGAAGGAAGCCGAGGAGGGGGATTCCATAGCAAGGTGTCTTGTAGATAGGATAAAATTGAGGTCAGAGCTGTTTAGTGAAAGAAGCTTCGCAAGACCAATATCGAATGCAGTGTTCGACGAAACCGTCGAACCGCAGGATGAGGATGATAATTTTAGGTCGGAGATCGAGGTGCAGATTTATCAGTATGAGTTGCTAGGGTTGTTGGATACAGGTAGTGATGTTACGTGTATATCTGAAGAGTTTTGGAATGAAATTAGGAATAAAGTCGATAAAATACCTATACTACCTGTCAAACCTTTTCATATAAAAGGGGCAGTAGGGCAGAAAAGCGCGAAAATACAAAGTATGGTCCTTTTGCCAATGAAACTAGGAGATAGAGTGTTTGACACAAGCTTTTTGGTTATACCAGGCCTGTCGCGACCACTGATAATAGGATTTGATTGGATGACGAAACATGAAGTGATATTAGACTTGAGTAGTGAAACAAGGGGTGTACTTATTAAAAATGGGCAAGAAAAATTGGTTTTGGAATTTTCCATCAGTAGGTCGGAACAAAAGAAGAATAATTCAAATGAAATGAGAAATGGAAATAGGAGTTTTAACGTGAAAATAGGGGATATTAGGGACCATGAGGCCCTGATAAAATTGGAATCCATATTCAACAGACACTCGAAGCTTTTCACGGTGAAATTAGGAAGGGCCAACTGTTATGAGCATGAGGTTAAGATGGGAAAACATCCTATTATCATGAAGCGATCATATCCGGTTCCGTATGCGTACAGGGCCAAATTAGATGAGAAGCTAAGCGAAATGGAAGGGTTAGGGATCATAAGTAGGTCAGCTACTCCGTATAGCAGCCCATTGACGTTCACGCTAAAAAAGGACGGTTCAATACGCGTTTTGTTAGATGCAAGGGAGATAAATAAGTACATGGTATCCGATTCGGAAAAGCCTCCAATGCAAGTAGATATCATAAATGCCTTCCATGGAGCTAAGTATATGACTATAATTGATCTTAATAACGCGTATTTTCAGATTTCACTTACGGAAGCTAGTAAAAAGTATACAGGGTTCACAGTGAACGGTAAGAGTTACGTTTATAATGTCCTACCTCAAGGGTTAAAAACGTCAGTAGGTAGTTTTAGTAGAGCAATGGATATAATACTAGGTACAGAGGTACGCGAGTTCTGCGTGAACTACTTGGACGATTTGGCTATAATTACCTGTGGGGATTTAAGTTTACACTTGGAACATATAGACAAGGTGTTGGAAAGGTTAGAAATTGCGGGTATGACATGTAATTTAGAAAAGTGTGAGTTCTTGTGTAAGGAAGTAAGGATGTTGGGGTTCATAATTTCAACTGAAGGGGTTATGACTGATCCAGAAAAGGTTAGGTCTATACAAGAGTTCCCGCGTCCGGGGAAGATCAAACAGTTAAGGGCCTTTTTGGGATTGTGTAATTTTTACAGGCGGTTCATACCAAACTATAATAATTATATCGTACCATTATGTAAATTATTAAAGAAAGGCGTGCCGTGGACGTGGGGTCAAGTGGAACAGGAGGCTTTTGAATTAATTAAGAGCGCCTTTATAGACACGATTAGGTTGCATTTTCCGGATTTCTTGAGACCATTCTATTTACAAACTGATAGTTCGGGGATAGGACTTGCTGGGGTGCTGTTCCAATTAAATGACGCTTTTGAACAGCGTATAATAAGTTTCTACAGTAGGTCATTGAGAGGGTCAGAGTTAAATTGGACAGTTACGGAAAAGGAGTTTTACGCTGTAATAAGCTGTATTAAGAAGTTCGAGACTTATCTTAGGGGTGCCGAAATTATCATACAAACGGACCATAAAGCTTTGCAATTCGTAAAAAAGTGGAAATTGTATAATGGACGAATAACTCGGTGGATCTTGTATTTAGAACAGTTTACGTACAGGGTAGAGCATATAAAAGGCAAGGAGAATGTGGTAGCTGACACTCTGTCGAGATATTTACCTACAGGGGAAAGGGTTCAGGAAGAAAAGATCATACAACCGGAAATATTATATACCGAAACGGGGAAAAATAAGGAGTTAGAACAAAAGTTGTCAAGGTTGGCCGAGCTTCAATGCCAAGACGAGGAAGTTAGAACAATTGATATGCAAATCAAGGCACAGCTATTTGAGTCGAGTAGGATAGGTAGAGTAGCGTCAATTTGCGTTGAAGAAAATGGCATAGTTTATGTCAGAAGAAACGATCTTAGTAAGGTCCCTTATTTACCTAAGAGCTTGAGGGATGAAGTAGTTATACAAACTCATGTAGAGATGGGGCACCAGGGGGCTTATAAGATAGTGAGGTACCTAAGAGAACGGTTCTATTGGATCGGCATGTCCAGAGATGTAAAGTCGTGGTTAAGGCTATGTCACATTTGTCAGATGTCAAAGAGTAACAATGCTAAGCAAGTAGGACCATGCCAAAGTGTGGTAACTCAGGCAATAGGGGAGTTAGTGATGGCTGACTTGTACGGCCCGCTGCCTAAGGGGAAATTCGGATCTGCATATATTCTGGTTGTACAGGATTCGTTTAGTAAATTTGTGAAGTTCTATGATTTAAAGAAGGCAACTTCTAAGGCTGTCGTGGGAAAAATAAGGCAGTTTGCACAAATCATATGGCCACAATCAATAATGACGGACAATGGGACTCAATTTAGTAGTGATGTATGGAAAAATGGTATGAGGCAACTGGGAATCAAGGCAATTTATACTACAGTGAGGAATCCTAGACCAAATATCACAGAAAGGGTAAATAGGGAATTGGGTAGGTTATTTCGTACCTTTTGCCATACTAACCACAGGGGTTGGGCAACTATGTTACCAAAATTGGAACAATTATATAACAATACTTATCATGAAAGCACGGGATTCACACCAAGCGAGATTCTTTACGGAAGTCCCACGCGAATGAGTTATGATTCAATATTAGGGTATCAGAGGTTGGGTAATGTTGAGGAGATACGAGGCCAGGTAAGGAAAAACCTAGAGAAGGCTAGCTCAATTCGACAGCGGGCATTTAATAAGAGGAATAAGACTATACAATTTCAAATAGGGGATTGGGTTAAATTAAAGAAATTGAATAAATCGGATGCTCAAAAGAAATTGACAAAGAAATTTGAATTACTTTATGAGGGTCCGTTTAGGGTAGCTTCAATACCGTTCCAAAATGTGTACACTTTGATGCACCCTAATACGGGTGAAATTAGGGGAAACTTCAATGCCGTTAATCTATCACGGTACTACAAGTAAATAGGACCGGGGATGGGACAGAAACTAGTTTGAGAGGTTGATTCCGAAATTCGAGTAATTAAAACGCGTTACAAGCATTAAGTTGATTTAAGATTTGTTAATTATTTCATTACCTAAATAGTGGGCAAGTAGGATAAGTAATTAGATAAAGATGTAATAGAACTAGGAAATAGTGTAGTAAGTTAAGGTTTCATAGTATGTGTTAATTAAGAATAATAAATATTATATGTAGAGTTCTAGCATTGCCTTTACATATGGGTATGTGTATGTGTGTGGGTGTGTACATAATATGAGTTTCGAACTTTGGCTGGTGTTAGAGTAATCAAGTTCGCCTGGGGTAAAGGTAAAATAAATCCTAGGATAGGAATTGACTAGCAAAAGAGGAGTATTGTTAGAATAAATGTGTATAAGGAATGATATTTTATTTTCCCCGCTATACGGTAAATTACGGTAATAAAATTGGGTTTACTACAGAAGGTACAGCTTGAATATAGTGGTAGAGTTCTATTATATTCTTGCTAGGTAACGGTAAATTACGGTAATAAAATTGGGTTTACTACAGAAGGTACAGCTTGAATATGGTGGTAGAGTTCTATTATATTCTTGCTAGGTAACGGTAAATTACGGTAATAAAATTGGGTTTACTACAGAAGGTACAGCTTGAATATGGTGGTAGAGTTCTATTATATTCTTGCTAGGTAACGGTAAATTACGGTAATAAAATTGGGTTTACTACAGAAGGTACAGCTTGAATATAGTGGTAGAGTTCTATTATATTCTTGCTAGGTAACGGTAAATTACGGTAATAAAATTGGGTTTACTACAGAAGGTACAGCTTGAATATAGTGGTAGAGTTCTATTATATTCTTGCTAGGTAAAAGGTAAAAGGGTAAATGTTTTTCAGGTACAGGAGGTATATTAAACTTGTAAAACGAAAGGTTATAGTTTCAGTCTATTTGTAAGGAAGATCATGCATTTCTATTGGTTGGATTGCGGACTGACTGAGGGGAAGGTGGAGGTCAGTAATACACAGCACAGAGTCGTAGTTAACTCTGATTGAAAAAGGGAAATGCGTGATATTCTTGTTCAAATAATTTACTTAGGGCAGCCTTGTTGTTATAATACATACTGGCGTTTAGTAATGAAAGATAGTTTCGGAACGTGACTTAGCTGCGATATGAAAATGTCACAGTCATAGATGTGTCCATGTTTGGGGTTTATTGGAGAATTGTGTTTAAATACTTGAAAATAGGTCTACATATTCTCTTGTGTTGACTACAATAAATATCCTGGCTGAAGATAAGGATTTGTTGACCTTTCCAGGATTGGAATGTTACAAAAGGAAATTTGAGAGTGATGTGAAAAGAGGGGTTTTGTGTGAGTTGCTTTGATATTTTGGGAATAAAATTAAGGGGAGCGTGATCTTGAAGGAGAGTCAACAAATACTGGATATCTGAGTCAGCTGTTGGCACACGCTGTCCTTCTTCATGTATACAAAAATAGTTTGAACCAACAATTTGTTCTTTTGAGTCTTACGTTACGTTGGTTTGGGCTAATTACTCTACCAGAAGCTAAGAACTGGACTTATACACTATACATACTCCAAGGTAAGATTCTATTGTCACTTGGGGGAAGCTCTATTCGGAGAACTTGACTGATTGTCGCGGGAACCGCTTCAGTTATATCACAGACAGTTTGGAGAGGTAAACTAGATTGACAATTTACTAATGCGCGTATGCCAGTAGAGTTTCCTGGTGCGTGGGGAATTGGAAGCTAGTGGTCCACTCAATGTATACGCCTATGCGCGAACGTAGCAGTGGCTTCGACTCACACCCGAAATGCCCGTTCGAACTCCTCTGTGATGGCAGGAGCTGGTCCTGTGCTAATCTGGTTTTGTTTATGGTTGAGTGTATCAATCAAGGGACAATAAATGACATGCCTGGTTTAAATACACACCACACTTAGGGGAGAATGTGCCAACAGGAAATTTTAATAGTTATTAGCTATTTTGAAAATTTCAAAAAGACAATTCTCTGAATTCTATTTTTAAAAATTTTCAGGGGGTTGGATTGTAACGGATCCATATGTATAAATAAATATCTATAGGTAATACAGTAAGTCTTGATAGACTAAAAGGAATCTGTCTATTGGGAAAAACATAACTAGTTTTGTTCGGTCGGGTGAGGATTAACCTCGAGTCGAGTGAATAGACAGTTATTGAAACAAATTAGCTCAGGGATTATTTCCGAGAAGCCAGACTGCCGCCTGTCGGTCGTCATTCGAACCACGCGGTGCGCACGTTATAACAGATTGCCTTAGGTAATAAATGGCGCGAAAACCGAGGCTAAAGGGATAGAGGCGCCGCCCTGTCTGCGTCCGGACAGCGGCCGGCGCTCGCGCAGTTCGACCACGAGGTCGGTTGTATGTGTGCGGCGGCCCGCGCGCTGCCGAGGCTGCGTCTGTGTGAAAGCTTTTAAAACCACGGACACGCGGACGTAGCGGCATTCAGTCGAACAGACCACCAGAGGAGGAGGACGTATCCGAAGAACAGCTGCCGCGCGCCCCGGGCAAGTGTCACGCCAAGTACTTATTAGTCGCGAATTAACTTAGGAATCTCACTTTATATTGTGAGTTTAGAATAGAATTTAGTGTGGCCGAAATCCTAGTTATTTGCCTTCGAAAGTTCAGGCTCCTACCTGGGATCAAGCCATAGTTTAGTGCAGTTAGGAAGTGAGGTACAGTGGGCAATCGAGCTGGGATCTAGGAATTGAAACAAGATGCCAGGTCGGTTGCTAGCTGAAGGTATCGTCAAGTGACCAGGTTGGTAGTTCATGTTTTCAGGAAGGCTAGTTGATTTAATTCACGTGGATACGCAACCGTGACAACGAAGCGTGGGTTTATCAATGCAAGTGCCGAAAGCAAGCTGACAGGAGGGCTTGCCTGGCTAGCGACCCAAGTTTGGTTATGGCCGGAACATCCTGACTGTACCATCTTACGACCTACCGACATGAGGACCACAGGTTGGACATGCGTTAGCGCACTCATGTACGGAGCCACCGTATTTGGGACAGGCCTTACCTATCCAAATCCCATCCAAACACACTGTTTAGGAGGTGCAGCGAAGCGGCAGACCTGGTCTGTCGTGGCAGCGGCATTTCTTATTCAGGGCAGGTACACTTTAGCCGTAGGGAACTAGGACACAAGTTAGCTTTAGGTACTCACTACACCATGACACACTACACCTAATTTGGTTCTTCTCGAAGGCACGGTTGGTTTAGTACCCCGGGGGAAAGACGAATAAAGCCGCCATGAGTTGTAACTGTTTGTTGAAACATGGACATCAAAATAAAATTTAGTTCTCGTAAAACTTAGCTATCTCGCTAGGATAGGGAAAAACTAGGGCTGAGTTAGGGGGATTGCGATATGTAGGAAATCTAGTTAATAATCTATTACTAGGGAATAGCGAATTAGGTTTTGGAATATCGCTATTAGGAAGAAACAAGTCATATTAGAGAATAAGTAGTAGGTAGGTCTAAGCGATGCCACGTTTTACTTTATCGAACTGCCGTCACTGCAGGTGACACGTGGTATCACAAGCTTTAGGGTTCCGCGAGCACGTGGTCCACTCAGTTCATTAATTTCATTCGGGTTGGTACAGTGCTGTAGGAATTCTAGTAAATAAATCTATTACTAGGGAATAGCGAATTAGGTTTTAGAATAACGTTATTAAGAAGAAATGCGAGTCATATTATTGAATAAGTAGTAGGTAGGTCTAAGCTATGCCAACGTTTTATTTATTTACGAACTGCCTTCACTGCAAGTGCCACGCGGCATTATAAGTTTTAGGGTTCCGTGAACACGTGGTCCACTCAGTTCACTAATCTCATTCGAGATAGTACGGCGCTATGCTGTCGCGGGAAGGCCTATGTCATACTTGAGATGGCTGTTTACCAAGCTCCATGCAATATGGGCTAGATATGTAGTTCAGTGGTTCATAGATATGAACAACTCCTAATTTTACCAAATTTTAGCTAAATCTGTCCACACTTTTATGGGATAAATGTAATGGACTAACAAACAAACTATAGGAGTTCGAGCTTCGCCTATTCTGATACTAAAGTAATTTTAGATAGGTAGGTCCTATCTGTAGCTTATCACAAGCATGCCTTGGCAGAATTTCACCTGAATCGGACCAAGCATCTAGGAAGGTATTGAGCAAACATACGAATAGGTTAGGCGTTCGCGCCTTACTAATAGTGATTATAGTAAGACCGATTATGATGAAGGTAGCCGACCCATCCTGATGGTAACCGTAGCTAGGGTCAGTTGATATGCGCTAGATTTAGAAACTAAATCTATTCTACGGTTTTCGGATATTATGGGCAGTGTTCACGGTGTCCGGGTCCTGTCGGCTCCTATTGCGTCCTGAACTAGCGCCTCGACCAAACACTTGGCTTACACGCCTTCTCGCTTTGACCTAATTGTGATGCCGCGACTATGATTCGCGTGGGTCTCACAGTGGGTTGCGACTGTGTTGGTTCGTTGTTCTTCACGTTCAGCCAAACTATTAAACTGACATTACTTTCGCCCTTTATCAAGGGTTTGCTACGTCTAAAGACAGAGCTTTAACACTATGTATTATTTTGGAGCCGGCGGCACGATGGATATCGTGTCCATTTCGCTCTAGTTATATAGACCACAGGTCTTTATATCATTATATACAACTGTATGGCACAGTTCCAGGTCTAAGAACCATATTAGTAGATCAACTACTTATTTCACATTCCGTAGTGCTCTTCTCACAGGATGAGCGACATTCAAGTCGGAATATCTACTTTATTTTAGTACCTAGTGCTAATATGTATTCGCGATCAATCGCTGCTCGAAGGTATTAATCCTACCTGACGAATAGTGATGGACAAGCTATGGCTGTAAAGACTCAGCTATAGTTCACACTATACACGTATAATAAGGCGCCTCACAAGCGTTTTATATACACTAGCTTTGGGATTTGGGTGGAACACGGCATAGCACACTTTACATTGTCGTGTAGCTTAATTAAAATACACTTGAAGAGGGTGGACTCTGATCATGTACCTTAGTGGCCTGCCAGAGACAGTAGCTAGCGGGGCTCACGTAGTTATAATTATCTGTGTAGAGCTAAAATCGCTCGTTCAATTACTTTGAGTTAGATGTACATTGTTTTAATCACCAAAATAATGCAGTACTGACGTCAGTCAAGTATTACGTTATTCCGAGCACTGGGGGCTAGCTACCCTTCCCAATTTGGGGGGGCCCAAAATAGGGACCAATCACAGTAGGGAAATTAGGGTTCTGCGCGAAATACTTCAAAATTATAGGTTAGACTACATCGTTCGTCCAAACACAACGTGATAGATTAATCTCTTAAAAATAACTTGTCATTCGCCTTCAAAAAGACTCTGAGTTACTGCGATCACAATTTAGGGTTCTCTAGACGATCTGGCCAAACGTTTAATCGTATTTTAAAATGCAATAAAAATCAAGTATAGTTTACATACTTCTTATAGGTAGATAGCGGTAGGTTGTATGTTGTATGCACGTATGCGTATTATAGGTAGGTTTAGTTAGTTATATTTATATATTTATATTTATATATTTTAAATAGGCCGGGTGGGGTGTTACAGTAGGGACTACCTACAGTGGCGAATAATAAGTACAGTTAATTAAAATTGCTTAAAAATGTTAACTACAGTTTCTCATCATTGCCGAAAAACGTCCACTGCTGGACAAAGGCCCCTTCCCCAAGGATATCCACGATGTACTGGTGAAGGCCGCGGGAAGCCGCTGAATGCAGCTGAATGCAGGCAGCGCAGGACCGGTCGTTGTGGAAATCCATGTCTAATAATCCAAATTTCTGTTACAAAAAATTGTAACTTACTTTACAACTGAAAAAACCGTCAATGTAACGACCAAAACTGTATGATCGAGAAATTAGAAAAACCAGCAGTGCTAGTCGGGCTCGTGAAATGAGGGTTCCGTACCACCACCGTTGTGTTCATTATAAGAAATATATAACGTATACCTATATATTAGTAAAAACTTACAAAAATTAATGATCTCCCATCAAAAACATAAATGTTAGAGGGGAGCCAAGTTCGATTCCAAAAAATGTGCCGAGTTATTAATTGCTACCAAGTTCTATAGTATTTTCATAAATAATAGCAACGGAAATCCAAAAAATGTTTGATTTGAACATAAAATTTAAGAGTTTTCAGTAGGTAAAAATTTTGCTTTTTGCTACTAAATGGTGTAACTTGGCAAATTCATAAAGACATAAGTTAAAATATACGCCAATAATACGGGCAAGGGTCTCTTTACAAATTCGGAAAGGTTAGGCCCTATAATAAGTACTGTTATTAAAATTACTTAATGCGTCCACCAACGGCCCCTTCCCCAGGGAAGGACGGGAAGCCGCGGGATGTAGGCAGCGCAGGACCGGTCGTTGTGGAAATCCATATGCTTAATTGTAAATACAGAGTTCTGTTACAATATTTTAAGTAACTGTAAAGCGTAAAAAAATATAACTAAGTCGTATATCACAATTGTAGGGATATAATACTTACTCGTGTATCACAATTGTAGGGATATAATACTTACTCTCACATCACTACTGTAGGGATATAATACTTACATTCAAATCACTACTGTAGGGATATAATACTTACTCTCACATCACTACTGTAGGGATATAATACTTACATTCAAATCACTACTGTAGGGATATAATACTTAATCTCACATCACTACTGTAGGGATATAATACTTACTCTCACATCACTACTGTAGGGATATAATACTTACTCGTACATCACTACTGTAGGGAAATAATCGAAAAACTGTTTGGACTACCCACTGTTTGGACTACCCACTGTTTGGACTACCCACTGTTTGGACTACCCACTGTTTGGACTACCCACTGTTTGGACTACCCACTGTTTGGACTACCCACTGTTTGGACTACCCACTGTTTGGACTACCCACTGTTTGGACTACCCACTGTTTGGACTACCCACTGTTTGGACTACCCACTGTTTGGACTACCCACTGTTTGGACTACCCACTGTTTGGACTACCCACTGTTTGGACTACCCGTATAAGAGAGAAATTTAACCAGCAAAGTGCTACAGTCAGGCTTGCCCGCCAGGGTTCCGCACCGCCACCGTTGTGTTCATTATAAGAAATACACCTTACAGGGGTTTCGACCTATCATTATCATACTGAAAAATCTCCAAGGAACGCATACTGAGTTCTCTAAAAGTTTTTTGGACTTCTCCATACAAAATTGTCAGATTAGCTTGCTGATTTGTATGAAAGTCGGAAAATTTATTTTTTCGATAAATAAGTGTCCTTGGAGAAAGTTGTTCCGGAGTGACCTTTTCCGTCCTGTATAACGTATACAGGATGTAACATATGTGGTGATAAAAGTGGGCTTGTACTCATCAAACTAAACCATTTTTGTTCTGCAACTTTGCTGAAATCGCAATTTTTATTTTTTTATTTTTCGTACAAATCGGTCAGCTGATTAAACGGAAAAATCCAATAAAAATTTTGCGATGTCAGTAAAGTTGCACAACAAAAGTTGCTCAGTTTGATGAGTACAAGCCGCCCACCTTAGAGTATCACCACAACTTTATTTTACACCCTGTATATTAAACAATTACAAAAATTAATGTTCTCCCATAAAAACATAAATGTTAGAGGGAGCCAAGTTCGATACAAATAATGTGCAGAGACATTAATGGCTTATATTAATATTAATGATGATCAAGTTCTATATAGCATCGGGAATTTCAAATTAATTAATACAGAATATGCAGTTTTCAGTAGCTAAAATTTTGTTATGTTTTGTGCTACATACTAAATCGTGTAACTTGGCGTGTTCATAAAGACAAGCCCATACATCGGGAAGATGTAGCCCTATTATAGATTCTGGCAATAATAAGTACAGTAAATAAAATTGCTTAAAAAGGTTATTATATAAAGTTTATATAAAGTTTCATCATCATAGCCGAAAAACGAACTGGTGAAGGTTCCGGGAAGCCGCTGGATGCAGGCAGCGTAGGACAGGTCGTTGTGGAAATCCATATGCCTAGTTATAAATACAAAGTTCTGTTACAATATTTTAAGTACCTATAAAGCGCGAAAAAAATATAACTTACATCACAACTGGGATACAGTAGAAATACATTGGGAAAACGTTTCTTTAGCATGCGAGGAACAGAGACAGCTGCAAAGGAAAAGCCACGTTCTAGAAAGAGACAGCTGCAAAGGAAAAGCCACGTTCTAGAAAGAGAAAACTGACCCTTGCATACGATGAAAGGCAAGCAAGATGAAAATATTCGTTGATTAAAATGTGTTATTTTTATATTATATTATTGTCCAAGTACTTTGAGTACGTATAAAATACTCGTAGTCACTGAAATAATACAAAAAAAAAACAAAGTACATTAAGAACCAATAAAAAAATGTAGTCAAATGTATCAAAATATAGTTTTGAGTAAAATTAACGCTGCTTAAAGCTAATGACAAAATAATGTACATAAAACAAGCAAGGCAATGTACAAAGGCTCACCGACTGCGATCTTCTCAAAGGGAGCGAGTTGCGCCGACAACACCCCTGCGTGAAACAACAACAAGCCGGCACAGAACCGCAAATTGTAAGACATTTTGAACCCAATTTCATGGAACGTTCTACTCCAAGAACTTCGCTAACGGGTTTTGCGTAAGAACTGACATAGTTATGAGCTCTGCAGTAGTGAATTAAGTGATAATGTCGAGATGGGAGGTATTGTGGATGCTGCGCGCGGATCCGCGGGGCGACTGACGGGGCCGAGGGTCGCTCCTCCCCCTCCCCCTCCCCCTCCCCACCGCCTCCCGCCCGCCCGCCGCTCCGCCGCAGAACGCCCGGCGAACCGTTATCGCCTTTTTGTGTAGGGCTATTTCTTATTTATTTGTTCTTAATTATATTACAAATTAATAAAATAATTAAGATAATTATAAAAGGATTTTATTTTTTAAAAGTTTGCTTACTTGGAAAATGATACAATTAAAAAACGATCATTTTTTATAATATATTTTATTTTTACGAAAGTTTAAAGAGTTTGCTAACTAGGAATACCTACTTCATTTCTAGTACAGAACAACTTGTATGTTGTGCGCGCGTCGTTTCTAACCAACCCTCATTACTTGCAGCCCTTGCCGCAACTACAATCTTCAGAATCTTCAGCGAAACTAAACAAATGCCTAACCAATTCTCAGGACTAATAATATGCAGAATAAAAACATAAGTGTCCGATATCAAAAATTTATCAGAAATATCGAAAAAAGTTAAAAAAGATCCGACTTGCATTGAAAATAAGTAAGGTTCAGTTCTTAAGACTTAAAAATAATTATTTTGTATTGAACATCATAATAATATGTATTAAACATCATAATATGCAAGCTAAAAACAGAAATATAAAAAACTAATGATTTGGGCCTAAAGAAATATCGAAAAAAGGTTTTTAGGACCTAAAAATATTTATCTTGCATGGAACATCATAATATTATGCAGACAGATAAACATCCAAAATATTTGATTCGGGCCTAAAGCAATGTAGAATTTTTTTTTACTAAAGATCAGAATTAATAATAATGTCTACTGGATAATGTCTATATGGGCGATGCAAAGATTATCCGCGCGCCTCTACCGGCGAAATTAAGAAGTTGTCTAAGAACGACACTTTGCTTTAAAGGTGGTTAAGTTAAGACAATCAGATGGATCACGATTACATACAGAAAAGAGAAAAAATGGAGACTGCTTTAAGAATAGGCAAGCCGATTTCACCTGCAATGAGAGTTTAAACTACACTCGAGAGCGATGAATCCGGGTCACTTAAAGAATCCTAAAAATCTCGGAAACTAAGAAGGCTAGCTTCATGAAATAAATTGTGTTTAATAGACACTTTAATACCCCTTAAACGAAAGTAGTAAAATTAACGAGTCACTACATTTCATTTACAAAAAATTACATAAATAAAAAAAAACTGCTGATCTCGCCTTAAAACAAAAATAGGAAATATGACATTTTTGAACAACATTACGATTTACTTGAATTTTAATACTTCGTATTGCCTCCTCGTGCTTCCATCACTTTGTTTACGCGGTTTGGCATGCTGTACACCAAGTTCCTTATACGATTTTGGGGATAATTCTCCCATTCCTCTGTGAGAGCAATTTTGAGTTCACGAAGCGTGATTGGGGGAGGGCTTCTTTGTTTTACGAATCTCCC